>CM055271.1:39292887-39757063 GCA_029237695.1 Conchocele bisecta | reverse complement strand
GACATTCGGGCCGGAAGTGTCTGGAGGTCGGCACTGTGGCGTGTTTTTCTTGTAAAATGTTACCTCCGAAACGGGCTCACGTCGATTACATACAGCAGGCTGCTGAGGTTCAGGACGCGTGGGGTACATTTATGTTAGATAAGGGTATAGGGTTCACGCAGGCCGGGGTTACTCGCGTCAACGACTCCATTCGCACGTACGTCTGGGCCATCCTCGGCGCACAGAAGCAAACTCGCAGTTCTATACTGGGCACGGGAACGGCGTTTGATGCACAAAAACAATTCTTGGCACTTGTAGAGGACGCCATCTCAGCTAGGGTGGACCTGGAGAAGGCGATCCAGAATTATCAAGACGTTTTACAGAATGCCAGCACCCCAGTAGACTATGTATTTGGAATAGGTCTTTATATGGCGCCGAGCAATATGATACTACGAGACGACCCGGTTGACGGTTACAAAATAATCAGATCGTAATCGCCACCGCCAATCAAAAAATCGGCCACAACGGTAACGTGAACACGGATATCATCAAGCGCACCCCCAACATGATCGGGTTCAACAGTGGAACCGATTTCATAAAACACAAAATGGATACACCTCCCCCAATTCGTAAATCGAACCCAGTACCCCCAATTCGTAAATTGGATGCACCATCGAGTTCCATCAACAGACCAATCGCGATTGGAGAAACACCAATCATCAACAATGTTTGAAATTGGAAGCACAACACACGAGGAGGAGAAATTAGGGCTCGTCGTCACCCTCGTGGCGATCGGATTATTTACGCTTTGGTTGTAGGAACTCTCTGGCGAAGAATAGTAGGAGACCGGCGATTGTCACGATTAAAGCCCAGGTATTTTTGGCTAGCCATCCGGCCGTTTTTGATAATATAGATAGCAAGTAAGAAACGATACTTCCGATCAGTCCAGGTAGTGCGGCAGCCGCCTTTCCAGCTAATTTAGCTAGAAGACTGGCGAGGGCCTTTAGTTGTTTTTTTATCCACTCCTTGGCTCCACCGGATGGAGCGGGTGCTGGTGCTGGAGCGGGTGGTGGCGCCGCACCACCAGTGAAAGCTAGAACTATGGTCGATATAGTCATGCCGATAGCAACGAGGATGCTTGCTATCGTGACGCCCTGCTCTCTGAACAGAGTGCGAAGACGCTCACCGAGTGTCGTCTCCTCGTGCAGGACCCTCGAGATTGATTCACGGATCCGACTTATTTGTGTGCGGAGAGCCTCACGGTTAGCCGAGGCGGCCTCCAAGCGAGCTTCTCTTTCGTCCCGCAAAGACCGCAGTCGTTCGGCGATCCGCTCGGTAGATTCTCTATCGTCACCGGCTTCCTTCAGTTTTTCTTTCTTCTAGCGCGATATGTTCATCCAGCGCCGTGAGTTTGGAGAGGTTAAGGACCAGTTCGCCCCGGACCGTTTGTAGAGCCTTATCGAGTCCACGGAGTTCTCGAAGAGGTAACGGTGGGTCATCGTTTGAGTATTTTTCCCAATTGCGATTGGACGCTGAACGTGGTCTCCATCGTGTTAATAACGTCGGTGCTATTTGAGGGACCTCGCTGAGCTCGACCTTTTCTATCGCGGTGGCCGTCTTCGCTATAGTTTCGTCGGTAGACTGTAGGGCCTCTACAGCGCGGGCCGGCACAATTGTTTTACCCCTCTTCCAATCCGTGAAGCCTAGTTCGTCCCCTTATTAATAGGCCACCGCCCGGTTTCCGGCAATGGTGCCAATCGCTAGGGGTTTACCGGTCCTCGTGTTGACTATTGGAATATTTGATGCTGCTTTAGTCGCAATCTACCGTTCATATAAATCAAATTGAACTTGGAGTAGTCGCGACCGACAGAGGGGACCAGACCTTTTTCTGCCAAACTGTTGTAGTAGTCGTTTACAGCTCCCTCGAGTAATTCCCGACTTTGACTAGTAGTAGCGCCACCTAAATTGTGATTGGATTGGAACTGGAGTCTCGAGGGAATCCTCGAAATTATCATCACCATCGAGGTAATCGTCTTTGCCGATTTCATCCATTTCAACATCGTAATCAGCCATATTTATAATTTTCTTAAAATTAATTATGTATTAAAGACAAAACCAGACGGGTTTAATAGTTTCAATAATTTTGAAAAAAAATTAATTATGTCTTCGAGTCAATACGGTCGCAAACTCAATCCATACCGCAGACTGCGTGAGCCCCTCGGGGCAAAAGGCGTGAGACAGAGTCGTTATTACGAACAACCCATCGACGATCGACCAGAACCAGCAGCTCTTAGTCCGCTTCCCCAACCTCGGAGCTAACGACGTCATTGTTCCGGGTACTGTTCGCCTCGCTTTCACTATTTCACTAACGTCGACGGACGCGGACCGAACCGTCGTTCAGAACCTGGGTCGCGCCATCGTCAAGAAGACCATGATAAAGATTTCTGGTAATGAGGTGATGTCGATCGACGACAGCGACGTCTACCATTGCTATCAGGACCTGTGGAAGACGTCACACGAGCTTTAAAACGCTGTCTATCAAGGTATTGACACCAGCAAAAATAAGAACGTAACCAAACTTAGAATCGGGGCTGCTAACAAGGTAGATAACAACGCTAGTGACAACGCGGTCGCGGGCGCTTACGGCAACCGCTTCTACATCCCGCTCGACTTTGAGTTGCTGGAGAGTCACATGCCCTACTATCAGAGCGCTTTGGCTGACCGCCTCGAATACGAACTAAACGTTCAACGACTACGGCCGAGTTATCATAGCCAGCGACATGTTATCGACGTATACGATCGATAATGTTTCGCTGGAGTACGACATGGTTACGATGCCCGAACTCGCGCGATTGATCAGAAACCCAGTACGCCGGGCGTTCGTTGCCATACTTTACGACCGAGTTCTTCGCCATCGCAAGATGACGAAAGACAAAGGCGACACATTGTGGAATATTAACGTCAACGTACCCGCCCGCTCGATGAAAGGTATACTGATGTTGTTCGAGGAGGCTCGGGTAGCGCTCGGTGTTAGAAAAACCGACAGATTCTATAACCCCAAAATCACGAAGGTAGAGGTGACGATCGAGGGAGTCCCCAATCAACTCTACAGCGCGGGTCTTCGCACCAGCAGTGGGACGAAGTAAGAAAGCAGTTTGCTGCCGGCTCTAAGCGCTCTCCGGAGGTTGCAGCAGTTGCCAAAGACCTGCATCTCTCGGCCGTCTCCCTCGTGGAGTTCCTGAATACCAAATACGCGTTATGGCTAGACATGCGAGCCAGCGACGATGACCAAATACACGGTAGCGGACGCCAAGTTGAGAACGCTAGTGCGGGTGTGACGATCCAGATAACCAAAGAGGCGGACGGAGCCGGGCCATTGAACGTGTACTTATATATAATTACAGACGCACAACTCAACATCGAAGATGGTCGATACGTATCAGCGATCTACTAAATCTAACGATTTATTAATACATAATTTGGAAAAAATTAAGAAATCTATCAATCAATACCAATTCACGATTGGAGATGCTCACTCTGCCATAATATGTGGGCAGACAGGATGTGGAAAAAAACGGTTTTCATCCTCGACTTGCTCGAGGAGTCCTACCGCGATGCCTTTCGTCACATTGTGATCCTGTGTCCCACTGTGCGGCACAACGATACTTATCAGCGGCGCCCGTGGATATGGACCGACCCGAGGTATACGTTATTGACCCGGGTGATAGGCTTCACGATTGGTTGCGTGGTTTATACCAAAGATTCCAGGGTGAGCCCACCCTATATGTGATTGACGATTGCTCGGCCAAGGCGGCGATGACCAAAAAGAAGGACATGCTCTCCGAGCTCGCATTTTCTGGCCGCCATGCGAGGCAAAGCGTATGGATCTCCACTCAAAAATACAACGCCGTCCTCAAGGATCTGCGCGAGCAAACGAAATGGGTCGCCCTCTTTCACTGCAAGGACCGAGACTCATTCGATGACTGTCTTCGAGAGAATGACGTTATCCCAACGCGCGAGGAGCGCATGGAGGTTCGACAGATGCTTTCCGAAACTAAGCACGCCATGCTTCTGCTAAAGACTGATCAACCAACTGCTTATAAAGTTATCAATTAATTAATAATTTTGAAAAAATTAGGAAAATTACAAAGTAATAAGCTATTGCAATGCTTAACAATGCTTAGCAATTGCTGAACAATGCTTAGCAATTGCTGAACAATGCTGAACAAATACTGAACAAATGCTGAACAATGGTTAACAATGTTAACAATTTTCTGCTCCGCTGCGAGCTTTGTTGCGAGCATAATGGTGATCATAAGTATCGGGTGGTGCGCTTGGCAATATGTTAAAGTGATGAGACTTGTTAGAATAGTTAAATTACTAATTTTGAAAAAAATGAACTGCGACGAACTTCTCGATCAGCTAATGGAAGAAATCTCAACTCCGACTGCCAACATTCTGAAAGATAATGAAACATCAACTCCGACAGAGCAATCGGGATCAACTCCAACTCCAACGGTAGTTGGTATTGGGTTGGTGCAACGACTCCGAATGAAAATGCGGCGCGACGAGAGCGGCTAGCTGCGCTGGTTGCTGGTGGACAATCGGAGCATTATCTCGGTAGGCGTCTCTCAGTTTTTCAGGTGGATAAGATGTCAGATGCGGAGATCGATAAAATGTATGCGCGATACGAATCCAAATTGGGAGCGGAGATGACAAAAACTCTCGGATCGGCGGCTATTCATTTGTACGCAACCGCCGTTAGTATACTTCTCCCTATACCAAACACCGCGGGGTTGATTGATGATCTAGAGACTGACCCTTTTATAGGTCACACTCTTAGAACAGCTTGCTGTTCAATTTATCACAAGTTTGGAATGTACTAGCTCCGCTGACAACCGCGTTGACCACGGGTAAACACTGTCAATTTGGACATATATGCCCACGAACTATAAGCCCTGAAAATGATGACACAAGACACACCCACGAGAGTGACGGAGTTGAACCAGATTGCTCCAACACAATCGAACCAGATTGTTACTCCGCCACTGGATGACATACCGAATATAAAAACTCCCAAAAGACAGACAGCTGGGCGGGCGACGGCTGCCACCCGAAAAGTTAAACAAGATAAAATACTCGCCGAGCTTCGAGAGGCTAAAGAGTCGTTGCAATCGGGGACGGAGACAGCAAAACATCTGAAGACAGAGCAATCGGGTTCAACTTCAATCCCGATTGGGTTGAGTGCAACAACACCCCAAATTCACGAATTAGAAGCACACCCAAATTCTTTGAATTTGTCACCCAATACCAACTCCCGTTGGAGTTGGACTGAACCCCAATTCACGAATTGGAGTTGGTTTGTTGGTGGTAGTCTGGCAGTTGTTGGTGCCCTGTGCGTGTGGAAATACCCGAAAAAACAACCAGCCAGCGTTCAGAAGAAAGTTACGAAACACCAATCATCAACAATGTTGAATTTGGATGCGCCCCATTTAAACATTGATCGCGACCCCTTTTATATGCAATAATTATAACAATGGCTGAACAAGATGGTAAAAAGATTGTTAAATGTTAGTGAATGCGCTTTATCACGCCGTGGTGATATCGGGTTTCAGTATCGGGTATGCTCGACTATCAAAGATGGCCCTAGGAGGAACCGCTCCCAAATTGGACTTTACTGTGAGAGACGTAGGGCTCGCGACCTTAGATGTAGCGGCCGCAGTTTGGACGCGAGATTATCTAGTTAAAGCTGGAATTCTACCAGTTAATATATGGAAATAAATGGCTTCATCGCAGTAATAGTAGGTGGTGCGCTTGTAAACGCATTGGCGTTCAGCGGTAGCAACTTTATATTCTCTAAAATGAAAAGCTCGAACGTGGATGTGGAGCGTAAGCGTCATGATTTAGCTGTAGAACAACTCAATAGCGCAAAGGAAGCGTGGTCGAAAAAACGAACCGCCCATCTGGACTGGGTCAATGAAGAGCTTCGCCGCGAAAATCACGCCGCGCAAACTTTTCAGAACGTTGAAGAAGCCAACCGCGAGTACGCGCTGGCATATCCGCACAAAAGTCTCGATCCAATGGATCCCGAGCCCCAACTTTCAGATTTCTATGTACCGTCAGAGGCCCAAAAGGACCGCGAGATCGCGTTCATCGTCGTGGGAATGGGTGTGGTTGGGCTCGTCGGCTACTATATAAAATAATTAATTAATTAAAAAAACATTTTTTTTTATAAATATATATATATAGAACGATGTTAGTTGACGAACTTTATGACGCTATGATCGATGTAGGCTACACTGCCCAAAAACATCGTTTACCTGGTGCAAAGAGTATGATTCGTCTGGCCCGAGATTCTCTCGAGACGTGGCGCGAGGACGAAAAAGCGGCCACCCTTTTCGCAAAGCGGATGTTAGATTCCTCCATCAACTCCCAATCTCGATTGGATGAATTAGATTCCCCTCTCCTGTTCCAACCCAAACGCGATTGGGGCTGCAGCGAAACTTCCAACAAAGGTTTATTATTAACGACGCAGTTACCGGACGAACTGGCGAGGGCATGTTGGAGATTGTCCGATATATTAGAATACTTCGCATACGATGAACACGCGCAAACTTGATACCAAACTAACGCGCAAGCTGTCGAATACATACTATAGCCCACGCGGCTACTGGAAGGCACTCACGGCCATCAAGAACCTCGCGGCGGCGACCAAGGTTTCAGAAAACGCTGTCAAGGAATGGCTCAAGAAGCAGGCCATCTGGCAGATCTATTTACCCGCGCCTCACAATATTCCGCGGCCGAAATTCGACGTGCCGGTGCCGAACCAAGTTCACCAAGCGGACCTCCTGTTTCTACCTCACGATCGTGTCGGTCGCAAGACGTACAAGTACGCACTGACAATCGTTGACGTAGCGAGTCGTTATAAGGGGGCTGAGCCGTTGGCCACTAAAGAGTCTAAGGAAGTGGCTGAGGCTCTTTCCCGAATATATAAGAGGAGTCCTCTCAAATGGCCGAATCTTCTCCAGGTCGATCCCGGCCGCGAGTTCATGGGCGCGGTCTCTCATCTATTGTCTAAGCTAAAGTTTCTATCAGACGCGGCCGCGTCAACATCCACCGGGACCAGGGGATCGTGGAACGCTTCAATCGAACCCTGGCTGAGAGACTGTTCGGACACCAATACGCTAAAGAACTTGTAGACCCTCATTCGCGATCGACCGAGTGGGTGGCCAGACTGCCCGCCGTGGTCTCCGCACTGAACGGAGAGGTGACCAGATTGATAGGTAAGAAGCCTGTAGATGCTATCAGTTTATGTGACGAGCAAGCCCGTCTGCCGTCTCGCGCGGGCGACCCGTTGGTTTAGAGGAGCAGCGGTTCTTCCATCAGATATTGACGTCCGGTACTCTATCAACCGGGAGAGCTTGAAGGTGGCAGCCGCCGCGCGACTGATCCCGTGTGGTCAATGAATGTATATCATCTGGATCGCTCTATTACCAAACCCGATGAGCCCGTGCTCTATTATTTGGCTGATGGTCCATCTCGCGGTTTTGTTCGCGAAGAACTTCTTATGGTACCTTCTGACACCCAGTTACCCCCGGATCGTTAGAGTCTTTAGTATTCTATCCTTTTTTCAGAGTTCTTTTTTTTTTTACCTATCCTATAGGCTCTGTGTGCAACCCGTCTTCCATCACTCTCCTCTTGTCGTAGTACGCCGAGAGTCCTAATTTTTGTTGACAGTACGTCTTCATCACCCCGTTAATCATTCGGAATCCCCTGTTCTCCGCATTATCCCTACCCCCTTCGAGAGCACTCTTATACCGTCCCCAAGTCAGATCGTTAGATCTCTTCGACATCCCCTTGGCCGAGTGCTTAGATTTTCCATCACCACTCACGTAGTAACACTTGCTACACAGAGCGATGGCTCTATCCCCTTCGAATTCCAGCTTGAACAGTCCCGGAGTTCTGTTGCTCCACACGTCCCACGCCAACCACTCGGTCTTCTCCTTATTAAACTTTCTCTTCATATTCTTTCTCACCACCGCCGCCAGCGTCTTCTCCGACAGCGCGAAGTACATGCTGTCAGTGTCCATCTGTATCAGTTCGAAATCTCCGCGATCCACGTACTGTCCAAGAAATCGTAGTAGAACTCCAGCATCCGGAGCTTGGCCAACTGGTGACCGCTATGCCACACTGACACGGTCTGTTGATCACCACTCGAGTCTTCCTGCTCGATATCTCGTAAGCCTCCCCATCTCCTCCAGGTCTTCGAAACCACGCCGACCTCAGTGCCCGGTCGACAGTCTTCTCATCCTTCGTATATGCGGTGTTCAGGTGTCTCTCTTGTGCCTCTATCAGCTTGCCACAACAGCGTTGCCAACCAGTTTGAATATCTCCGCCAACACCGTCTTGCTCTTGTCTACGTCCCCCGTCCGTCTGGCAGCGGTGACCTCTTCCACGAACCATTGAAACGGTTTGCCGGGCGTGTAGTCTATCACCCTATGCACCGCCTTGATGATCAGACCGTGCTCCAGATACCACTTTAGCAGTGGGGAGTATATGATCATCTTCTTGGCGGACATTGCCCCCACGAGCTTTCTCTGTCCTTCGACCCTTTTCCTCCCGGTACCGGCCAGGTAGTCCTTCATGTGCTGCGGAACATCGTTCTCATCGATTTCTCGATTAACAAACAGCGGTGACATTTCCGAGAACTTGTCTCTCAACGTTTCCGGGACCTCTATATCCAACTCCGCAAATCCGAACCACTTTTCACTCCTGACCTTCCTCACGAAACAGTCTATATACGACTGTCTTTCCGGGTCGTCACACGTCCATATCGTCTCCTCCCCGCACGGCATGTCTTTCGACAGGGTAGACAGATACAGCGCATTGGCGTCGTACCCCATCACCGCCTTGCACATCTTCTCCTCCCGACTACCTACCTGACCCCTGATCGTCGACCTGCCAGCCTCTGCGTATCTGGAGAACACTAGGACGGACCACCGACCAATCCCTGCTTCATCATCTCATAAGTTTCAGACTTCGGCGACCACAGCTCGGGTGTGTCCGCCTTCCCATCGATCGTCCCACGAAGTAGGTACTGAAGGGAAACACCGGGCAGAGACACAGCATCCTTGAGTATATCCACACCTCTTCCTCTGTAGAACTCCGTCATCTTAGTCAGAGCCTCCAGGAACGGTCCGACATCCAAATCGTTGTAGTGTTGCAACCATTCCTTGAACGTCTTCATCCCATTTTCTTGGAATACCTTCTTACACTCTTTCCACTCGGACAACGACAGTAGGAACTCACCCTTCAACTTCGAGTACCACTCGGGATAGTCTGGCAGCCCCGGATGGTCGAGCTTGTCCGCGCTATCGAACCACTCGTACGGGAAGTGAGACTTTATCGTTTTACAGTCGTACGCCTTAACCCACCGGTCGTACGTGGTACCGGGTCCCAGATACTGGATGATGTCGAGAAATCTAAACTCTGGGGTAAACAGAAACATCGTCGTGCTGGCTCTCTTTCCGACCATCACCTTAGTCACGGTGGCCGCCAACTTCTCGACAAAGTACTGCTTGATGAGGTTCAGGTCGTACCTGCTACAGTTGAACCCCACCACCGGGACTTGGTCAATCCAAGAGACAATCTTTGCTTGCTGAGACTTCGATAGCATATCTATATCGGCCGGCAGATACTTCTTCCTAACCCCCTCCCTGATTGCCTTGCCTCTCATCTGTAGCTCGGTCACGAACTTCTCGACTAGCGTGTCAGGATCTCGTTCGCAGATGTGGGTTATCCCTTCATGCATCGTATCCCCAAAGACACAGATATAGGAACGTGCTCGACCTCGAAGGTCAGGTCTTTGGTGGGTTGAGTGGTTTTTGACTTGTCGAGATACGCCTCGAAGTCATAGACTATCTGGTGAGGGTACAGAGTCGTCTCCTCCTCGCGTGGCAATTGTGGATAGTAGGTATTAATTTTATCAAAATTATCATTCAACCACTCGCACTCCCACATCACCACCAGCTCGTAACCCGCCTTCCTTATCTTGGCGTCTTGAATTTTCGTCCTCTTGTGCACCGATCTCGCGTTAACTCTCATGCAATGCCTCGGACACCCGTGCCAGTAGCATCCGTGAAACTGAAACACGGTCTCGGTCTCGTGACAGTAACCGTCGACCGGATCACCGGCCACCCACCTCTCACCACCGTGACCACAGTCGGCGTGATGTATGTGTTTTCCCACCCTCTCCTCTTCTCTGTTCAACCATTGAATCGACCTCGCACTCGCTGATCCCTTAGGATAGAACGCCTTCTCGTAGGCCGACTGCGGTCTCTCTACCCTCTTACCTGGACATGTCACCACGGTCTTCCCACCCATGCAGGTGGTCGCGTGCCTGTGCATGTTACACGACTTTGTGAACCGTTGTTGGCATCCGGAGCACCCGTACTCGTTCGTCATCTTGCGGAGGTTCGTTATGAGGAACGAGTGACCTCCAAACATTCCTATCGTCATTTTCTTTTCTCCCCAACCGCGTCGTATTTGTTTGCCGGACACTTCATTAGGTACCACACTCCCTCATCGGTGGGCTCGTAAACGCGAATGCCCATCTTGAAGTGCTCTTCGACCTTCTTAATATTTTTCAAGGGAATTCCCTTACTATCCGGTCCGTTATCGTGACCGAGATATTCGTTAGCTAGAGTTCGTGCATTCTCACAACAGCGGTCTGGTCTCCCTCCACGGTGGATGGCTATGCACCTAAACAGACACAAGTAGTCATCGTACGTGTCGACGGAATACATTCCCTTTTTCTGTCTTAACCAGTCTGGGAGTTTTCCCGCTCCCATGAGAAGTTGTTGAGCGTCGATGATCATCTTCACCTCGACCGATATCCAACGAACGAAGGTCCATTTTGTGTTTGGTCTATCAACTTTATCGATGTCCATTCGACCTTTCTCTCTATCGGATATTCAGCTCTCGGCTTTGGCGCTCTCGTTTATCCACGGACTGCCCTTTGATTGTTTGTGATAGATCATAGTAGCGTCGGTCTCTATGTTCCTAATACGATACGAGCACGAATACCTCAGATAACACGCCGTGGTCATCTCTGGACGAATTTTATTCATTATGCGATTAGCGATCTCCCCATCTACCCCCCTCGTCGAAAGTCCATACTATCTTCCTCCTACCCCTATCAACAGTTTTCCCTAACTTCGGCTTCTTCGGCGAGAATCCTGGGACCCTCCTCCACCAAAGCTCTGGCGATATCTCTCCTACTCTTAGGAGGTCTCCCAACCAACCCTGATAAATCTATAGTAGTGCGCCTTGAATAGTGGTTTTCTACGCGCGCTGGGATCTTCTTTTACACGCTGCGCGTAAGCAGTGGCGCGCAGACTGGCCGTCGTCTCGTTCTCTCCAATTTCTCGGAGCGTTTTTCAGGGTCAGCGGGCAGTCGTCCGGTCGAAACCGCACGTCGCAGCCTCTCCTCGTAGACGATGGCTCGCGTGCACTTATCCTATCTGCTATATCTTTCTTGAGTCTCAAACCTCTTAGGGAAATTCCCCAACTCTTAGCTTGCTCTCTCATTTGCTTTATGGTAGACATTATACTGAGTATAACCAATGATTTTTATCTTCAATAGGGTGTAAGTTTATTTGTAATAAATGTATGACAGATTGCTGTAATATACTGAGTATAACATAGGGATTCTTATCTCTAATAGGGTGTATCTTCTCATGTCATAAATATATGGTCTCGCGGTTGATGAAAATATGTTCTCATACATACCCGCCGAACAGTAGGTGTGTTTTTAAAAATTATGCTTACTCCCCCCTTTGTGTTTTGAAAAATTAAAATTATGCCTACTCCCCCCTTCGTGTTTTGAAAAATTAGAATTACTCCCATTCTCATATTTATTCTCATAAAAATGGAGGAAAATCTGAGTAGTATATAAGAGTCATTAATTATAGCACCACCCGGTGGGAGGCTCCGCGCGTAGCCATTGGCTTCCAGAGGTTGGTGGTATCATTGTGACTCTTATATACTACTTATACTAATAGGTAATATACTTTTTTCAGATTGGGTTTGTCTTAATTTATTTAATTAACTTCATGTGTTAGCCCATACGAGCCTGTACATATCGTCTCGTTTATCTCCCAGTACTAATCCTCGATAAGGCAGTCCATATCAGAGAGACTTTCTATGACCAGTCCCGATCGAGTACAGACCCATAAAACCTTCCCGCCCTGTACCAGCTATACATACAGACGGTGTCCAAATATATCCATACGCTGACCATAGCACTTAAGAACAAGTTACTATGTCCAGTATTCATACGCTGGCCAGTCCACTTCCATAAAAAGGACATAGTATGTATCGACCTGTTAAACCGGATGCTAACTTGATATATAGTAAATATAGTTATGTTATCAATCGTTTCACTCAGCCGAACATAAATCATTTACTATCTAAAAAAATTACTAACAGACAATACAACTTCAGAGTACCCCCGCTGCTAGCAGCAGCTGAGGTCTAAATAAGTGAGCAAATGACTGTATAGGAGTGGAGAGATACGGTTTAGTATCGTCGACCGAAAACTAACGGGTTAATATTAAGTGTACAGACAATTTTGATGCAAGCAGTAATTGTTAATTCAACTGTGTACATACTGTACAGGAATACATAATGCTATGTTGGTTTGTATGAAATGTTAATGTGGATATATATTAATGCAAATTATTTAAAAAAAAACATGTGAGCTACTACATGGGGCAATTTACAGCTTAATATATATTTCAGGACATGTTTACTTTAAAATGTTCCATACAACACCCCAATTACCATACGTGTATGCAAAAAGTAGATGATACAGCTTTTACTGTATCAACTAACGTTCAGACGTTCTATTTACGAAATCCCTAATTGTAAGGAAACAGACTTTGTCATTTCTATACTCTCTCTAGCATAACCATCCTTAGCATATTCCGTTTTTCACCGCCCATGTTTTCTGAATAACCTATCCGGTACTCCCGCGTTAGCTGCCTACGTTGCTCTACCCGACCTCAACGAATGTAGCCCGAAGTTTTTCTTCTCTTTATATATTCTCTAAAGATATTTCTCTAGCCCTATAGTAAGACATATGATCGGCACCACGTAGTGTGTAAGAGTTGCTTTTCTTAGTTTAAACAGTATTTATTTCAAATAATATACATGTATATATATGCATCAAAATACATATAAAGTAACAGTGAATAAGGATTAAAATTCTTCTCCTTGAGTAAAGCATCAGTAAATGGGAATATGGCAAGAATGCATATAATCTATACATATGTAAGTTTTGTTAGATAATTGAAGGAACAAGAGATATCCCAAGCATGCGCTCCGAACCATAGGCATTGAATTCAATTGAACTGTTATAACGATATACGACTAACATTTGTCCTGCTATTGGCAGTTTACAAGATAATCGTTACAAACCGTTCAGTCGCAGGGGCAGTCTCCCGTCATGCAGTGAAACGTTTAGAGGCAATAATGAATTATTGAACCCTTTGGAATACAAGGCTGTTTTCATTGTCCATTAAAAAATCGCTGCCGTAAATTAAGTTATTAAGGATCGGTGGACAAGGAAGAGATGACAAATATCTTTGTCTTTGATTTGTATAAAGGGGACATGAGATAATGTAGTGATTAGCATTTTCGATTGCGCCACAGGCGCATGTAGCGCTATCAACTATTGATTTCCGGAATAAGTCGTAGTTCAGCGCGCTACACGCTAGCCGGATACGAGTCAGGAGCATTTGGCCTTGTCGATTAGTAGCTGTGTAGTAGTAGGTTGGTGGATTACGCAAGTTAACATTTAGTACATTCTTAAACGAGTTAAGGGTTGGGCTGTTTCTTGCATTCGAGGATAGAGAATTCCATTCTTGTATGGTAGATGGAAGAAATGAATATTGACACAGTTTAGTACGTGTGTGTATTAATGGAATGTCTTCGTCGTTTCTTAGCCTGTATCGAGTTTGTGTTTGTTCGGGGATAGTCGCTTTTCTTACAATAGGAAATGTTTCGAAACAAACATTCGTCAACATTCTTTGATTTTACCCAACGCCAAATATCTTTCATGAGCCCTTTCAGGACATGTGACATTGCTGCTAACTATTACTGAGCTTCCTTTACGGAATTTATCAGTTTTGGATTTAGAAATAAAAAATATCCTCATGCTAATTATTTAAATCAATGTAATTTCTTCTAATATGCAAAACTTCACTAAATCTTAGCAAACCCGAAAAGCTCAGAAGAGTCATAGCAACGAACCTGCAATTGAACAGGTTGTTGTCTGAATCAAATTGTAATGAACTTTTCCGCAAGTCCGATTTCCAGATTGGCTATTTCCGTACAGTAGGTTTACCTTCACACCTAAGTAAGCCTTCTTTGACACTTTTTAACCAACGCGAACTACATGGATCAGAAAAATATGCTATTTTATGCGTCCAAGTGATTGTGTAAAACAAAGGCTATATTTATATAGCAACATTTATGCTGAAGAAATATACTTTCATGGTAGCGGCGTGTAGTCGGGCTTTAAATCAGTATTGGGCTTGTGCATCATAGACTATATAATTTTAGCGTGTTTTGATTGGTTGAAACCATTTCCACTTTCGCTTACAAATTATTTAGGCGTGGTTACAAATCTTCAGTATATTTTGTCATTTAAATGACCCGTTTCACGCAAATATTGTTACACTTTGTGTAGCATATATGCTGTGGCGTAGCCCTTCACGATTTTGTGTATCATATATAGCGTCACGGTGTCGTGTTGTAACAACTTTCTAATTCTGTTTTTAATTCGATGCATTTCAAGATCGTTGGGAATATTACGAATTATCTCAGTGTTTAGACAGGGGCGTTACCTTATTAATAGAGAATAGTAGGTTAGTGCCGTGAATGGGAAAAAATATCTGGCAAGGTTCAATCATTTCTTTATTTCTCATCAGAAGTATATGTTGTGACCACTCATTTGAACCGTCTCGCCGAGACGGTTTAAATGAGTGGTCACAACATATATTTTGGTTCAGAAATAAGGAAAATAGATAGAGAATAGTAGGTTAGTGCCGTGAATGGGAAATAATATCCGGCAAGGCTCAGGAAACGGGATGGGCGAGACTCTGCCGAGCACATCCCGTTTCCGTGCAGCGCCAGATATGTTTTCCCATTCACGGCACTAACCTACTATCCTATGTATCCCGTCAACACCTACAAATGGCTGTAAAATGCAAAAATAGTATTGACTGGATATCAAAAATGTTTCACGGCACCGTGTTTCACGGCACATACGCACTGTGTTGACGGGATAATATATTCTATTTGAGTGTTGTCGAGGAATTTCGCGGAATCTCTCTGTTTACATGTATTAGTATGTTTACGCCTTTATATGTTGTCTCTCCTTGTGGAAAGGGCGTGTTTCTGTCGTCAACATGTATATATAGACAGGTCCATTCATAGCCAATATGGGTCTTTTTATAAAAAGGGAGGTAATCCACGCTTTACTCTTTCTACAGTGTAGATTCAGCAATAGTTCAAACGGCATAGTTTTATCAACACTTTCGTCAACTAACAAGTCTCTTTGATTACAAATATGTTACGGACTGCTGTCACCGAAGACAGTCATATATGTCGATTGCATAACTTTGTAGACAATAACGAGCTGGGAGCCAGTAGTTCATTTCAGTGGTGCGCGTATATACTCCCAGGAGTTCTTTCAGTTTTTAAGAACATATCAGCCCCATATGTGTTATATATGTGTTGGGGACAATGACCTATCCAACCCACAAGTCAGTCCCGAGTGCGCAGCAAGCGATGATTTATTGCAGTTTTTATATGCACTTTCAGTGTATGGTGTTATGTTTGTAGCTGTACACAAAAACGAAATTGTATCAACTCGCTATGTTGACACCAATTGTGCTATTATCAGGATAGTTCAGGGTTTTGCTCATACCATGTCAGCTTACAAGTTGCCGGACGGGGTCCATATTAACGAAAATGGTACCAACACATTGTATTGCGCCGTCCGAAGGGGTGTCTATCTTGCTTCCAGGAAGTTAGGAGTTTAACATTTTCAGGCTATATGTGTGTTGTTCAATAGTCATTTATGTCATGGTCTCTGGCCAGTTAGATACCTGCCTTTAGTATATGGTGTATGTCACACTGCTGGGATCTGTCAAATAAAGTCCGGTCTTGTACCATTCTATTGGCTCTAGACACCCTATGGATGGGGGACATACTCACACATACACTTATAAATATATATAAATATTTCAAATTTAGTGATGCTCATAGTTTGATTGTGTATCGGGCAGTATTATTCTCTTATATGACTACTGACACGTTTCAGTCACATGCCTACAAACATTATTTGAGTTTATCAGAACGACACTTGCTTACAGTGTAGATCATGATGAGACAGTTCATGAAGAGCCGGCTTGTCGGGATCTGCACTGTTTGCAAACTCCGGCATAATGTTCATGTGGGGTTGGAAATGTACTGCATGTTTCTCATTTAAGAACCTGGCTTCCTGGAAATATGTTTATGCCTTTTAATTAATATTGGCATTTATGTCATAATTCACAGGAATGATAGTACCGGAATTTGCAGTTGGGTATATGCACATACATGGGATTATTGCTGCGTTTTCTCTTCAGCTATGCCAAAGTCTAAAGCAAAGACAGGCGGGAAGGTAGCGACCAAACGTCGGCGCACGGGGGATGTAACGGAAGCATCAATACTAGTAACGTCCAATACTAGCCTTAGCAACCAACCTCTACAGCCCACAACAGAGAAACAAACGACCCATGTTCTTAGAGGACAATTTTCAGGATCCGGCTTTTAGGAAATTTGTGTCCGACCTTGTGGTCCAGGCATGTGGATTTCGTGAAACAGAACCATTACACCAAAGCCAGCCGCCGATCCCATTCTGCCTGTCCCTGTTAATGTCTCACAGTTTGTTTCACCTACCGCATGCACACCAGCTGGGGTGGGGTCAGACGCACACGGTAATTTGAATTTCCCCACATTTCGATCCTAGTCCACTATTTTGCACATGCAAGTTCCACAAACAATAAAAGATAAGATATGGATTTTGGAATGCATATATATATGTGTGTTCTGTTGGATAGTGCACAGGCACAGGGGGAAGCTTTCAAGCTTACCGTTATACAGTAAAGTTACAGTACCCTTAGGGTTCCTAGGGCAACTCGCCAGCTGTATACCTTGGATAAATGGCTTGCGGCCTTCCATATTTTTGGTGCGGTATTGACAACAAAATTTTCAGAGAAAACACCCAATTCGTACAAATACGAAGAAACTGTTCGCGATTTGGCACGAAAGGGCGCTGCATGGCAGTATTACGACTCCAAAGTTCAGTCATTGAAATAATCGCAACCATTGTCTTGGTGTGAGATTCATTGGAAAATATGTTTGCAAGCCATCCACAGAAAGTCAGGTCAAAGGGATAGGGGCAAATAGTAAACGAATGCAGGTTTTTCAATGGCTTAAGGACAATAACAACTCGATATGTTTATTACAAGAAACACATTTCACGAATGCCAATAAATTAGAATGGGAAAAAGACTGGGGAAACATTACGTATTTTAGTGGTCTTTTTAGCAATAAAGGGGGTGTAGGAATATTAATATATCCAAATTGTACGTATAAAATAAATAGTTATTCAGAAATTATACCAGGTAGGATACAGGTTCTAAAAAATAAGCATATCTGAAAACGACTATACAATAATTAACGTGTATGGACCAAATAATGACAACACTGCCATATATAAAAAAAATGGAAGATTACATAAAAGAACATGAAGGGGGAAATTTCATTGTAGGTGGGGATTTTAATACAGTTCTAGAATCAGAAATGGACAAGACAATTATGGATAATTATAACTTGTGCGAAATATGGAGAATACAAAATCAGAACTCGAGAAAATATACATGGCATGCAAACGCTAGGCCAACAATCTTTTGCCGACTAGACTATATTCTCGTTTCGGAAAACTTATTAAACAGAGGGTCAAATTGTAAAATCTCTTACGGGTACAAATCGGATCATTCTATGGTTAGTTTTAAACTACAAATCTCAGACGTTAAGAGGGGTCCTGTGTATTTTAAATTAAATAACAGCTTGATTCTTGATGTAGAATATCAACATGTAATACACAACTCTATAACAAACATCGCATGAAACAATAAAGTATGCAACACGTAAAAAAAACGAAAAGAAAAAAAAGGCAAGATAAAATCGAATATTTTTATTTTTAAAAGAAATAGAAAACTTAAGAAATAAAAAATTAATTAAATAAATGACCCGATAGATAATGAAATACTATTCCGTATTCAAAATAGCAAGATAAAGAAGTGGAAAAACATATACGTAAAAAAAGGGGCCATGGGCATTCTGTTATGATCGAAATGGTCCCCCGAAAAATGAGATTGATGGTGTGCTGAAAAAATGAAATTATTATATAAAAATTCTAAAAGAAAACAGAACTCCGAAATCTAAAAACAATTTAATTTATGATTTGGAGTGGTAAATGGGAAGGATATCAAACAGAGCCATCTGAAATATTGGTCAGAGGAAAATTAATTTACTAAAAATAAAAAAAATTATTACACTAAAAAAACATGAAACATCAGATACTACACTAAAAATGTTTTGACCCTGGACGACAACCAAAACGATAAAACAACATGCTGAAAAAAGCAACGGGTGTTGTGAAGGTCATCTGACTGAATATGAATTGTAGTAATTGCTTTAAAAGAAGTTGAAAAGAAAAACAATAAAAGTCCTTGGGTTCCAAGATGGCTTAACAGTTGAATTCTTTAAAAAAATATTTTTTGAACGATTTTAAAATCAGAATCTTCTAAATATCTTTTAAAATTAATTCTTTTGAATCTGGTAATCCAGAAATAAGGTTATAATTACACTGTTACCGAATAATCTGTATTTTATTAATTATCCAACTGTAGACCGTATATCCATTACTAAAGTAAGTTGATGAAAAATGGCTACAAAAATATATTGCCAAAATAAAATAAAAAAAATTAAAAAAGTTTATCTCATTCTTACAATTGATGGCTTCGCAACCTGGTTTTATAAAGGGGAAAGATATATCGGAGAATTTTAATTTGAATCCATAGAATATTTGTGAATGAAATGTCAATGAAACATGGCTTTGTTATTTTTTTGCAGACTTTGAAAAAAAGCATTTTGAATAGTGTTAAATCATTGGGTTTATATACAAAAAACAGTTAAAATATTTAATTTTAAATTTGGAGATGATTTCATTAAATGGATTAAGTTTTTTTATTTTATACGGATGCAAAAAGGCTGTGTATGGCAAACTATGGTTCATCTCTATATATTTTTTCGGCATTATGCCCGCGGAGTTATCGCGTGGACAAGGATACAGAGGTCCTACCTTATATGAATATGCTGACGAACCATAGACTTCGTTTGGCAGTTTAGAAAAAAGAAAATAAATAACTAGATGGCCGCTGGTTCCCGCATGGTACGCGCACGACCGAGGGCATTTGATAGTTCCATAAAAATAAAACTTTTAACCAAAACTAACATACGTACGGACGTATGAACGTAATGAACCCTACTGTACAAATGTTCATTTGATGCCAACGTTATGGCGGCCTGTCCTTCGTGTGCTTAAAGCGTGGCTTGGCGTACTTTAGGCGCATTGTCTTACTGTTGTTGCCTGCATCTGTAAACAACAATAATAAAAAATAGCAAATTAGTGAAACCTATTCCACCATATTGGCACAAACAGCCTACCGTAGTAATATTTAAAAAATTAAAAAAGCCTAGGTCCCTTCCCTACCTAGATTTTCCTTTCTGGACCGTTGCCCGCACCAATGTTGTTTTATTTGGGTGTAAGGCCTTAGTTGGTGGAGGTAATCTTATTTTTTAATATCAATAATACTGTGGTTTATTTACAATTTTTATATGATGGACCAAGGTTCCGCCGTTTACAATGTTACTGGTCCCCAACAATTACCAGATTTAGCGAGCATTACTTCTGTTAGTTAGTCTGAACAATTATTTCCTTGAAGGAAATATTTCCTCCTAGACGTAAGTTGACATTCACGTGTTGGAACGTAATTTCCGGCAAAGAAAACATATTCATACGCGAACGGCAAAACACGTGCATTTTCACAACGTTTACACGTGTAAGGCTACTCTAAGAGAAAATTCACAATTTTATTTTCTACGAGCATGTAATAAATACAATTGTTTAATTCCCACTAACCATTGAATTAACCCGGGTTTGTTTTCTTTTCTTGGCATCTTGTAAATCCGACAACAAAAAAACAAGTCAACCTTCCCCAAAAAAATTGTTATTTGATGAAATTCCATCAAATATTGATTTTATTATTGAGAAAATTAAAATTTTTCCTATAGGAATTTAAAACAAGGGCAAAAATAGATTATTTTTTAAATATAAATTTTTAGTTTGCAGTGGACCGATTTTCACAAACTTTTATGTTATCTAAATTTTACGTCATTTCCAAGCTAGTCTTAAGAGATGCCTTCGGAGTCAATTTCCCATTTTTTTTATTTTTTTTCTTTACTCCTCCCCCACTGCTTCCACCCTATTTTTTTCCTCCCTGTTAAAATTCCCCAATAGTTAAAACTCCCCATTTTTTTCCTTTTTAGGTTAAACCTCTTTTTCTTCTCCTTTATTTTTCCTTTTTTTTATTTCTCTTCCTTTTTTTTCCGCTATAAAATCAATATTTGCTGGAAATTTCATCAAAACAAAAAAAAACAAAAAATGGGGAAGGTGACGGTTTTATGTTATTGGGTAGAAAGTAACTTTCATTTAAAGATATTTAAATAATTTAAATGTGTTTTAATGCCAAAAAGATTTCGTCGGCAGAAAAAACGTGCAAAAGACAGTAAGTAAAGATGGCTAAAAGTTTGTATTGAAAATGTCCACATGGAACAAAAAGTAATAAATAGATTAATCATACATTAAATATAAAACTAAATTTAAGTAAATTTAACTTTGTTTATATATTTTATCCTCAGGTTCCTTATTAGAATACCGATTACGTCATGTAACAGTCTATACCATAAGTGTGACCTGGCATAACAAATTAACAAATACAATAAAGCATACATGCACATTGTATTTATAATATTAAATGCATTTATTAATTTAGCACACTTTTGTGTTATCCTTCCATCCCACGATGAGCATTGCCACATATTGATACATGTAAACATACATGGCTATGATGGATACATGGGGGCTTATAGACTTTGTGACTAGTGTACATCCTGATAAGCGGGTGCATCCGCACTGATTGATCAGGATCTGCACAAGTTCGCCATTCTATATATAACAAGTTCATGGGATTAGGAAAATATTTTGTGTTAACGAAACTTTGAGTTAATTAATCATTTTTAATATGCGAAAACATGTAATTGTGACCAAGAATTTCACTTTGAGATTTCAGTAATTCGGCTTTAGAGAGTTTTAGGTATCGAGTGTAGTGTATTTAGTAATCAGGCTATAACAAATGTGCTATTTGATCAGGAGCTACACTGGTTACAAATTACACGTCAAGTCCCATTTCTCCAGTCAGCCCAAATACACAGCAATTCGAAAAGCTGAAATATCAACATGCAGACATATGTCCACAAATAGTCTTAGATCAAAGAAGGCTCTGATTGCTGATTGTATGCACGAACATATTTGAAACCGCATCTTATAATGTCACGATCAACGCTTTATGTCTTCTTGTCACATTGTATTGTCTCTGAATGGGTAAATATGCTTAATACGATGAATAAGTAAGTTGGCAGTTCCAATATAGTTCACAAGCTTTCAAATGCACACTGTACATGAATATGGAATGGCCGGTACATATAATACATACTTCAAGTTATTGTAAATATGCATCTGCAAAAGAGGAGACTTAGTATTACTAAGTTTCCTCTTATGCAGATGCATATTTGCATTTACGTGACTTTTTTACGTTTTCAAACAGCCTTGGAAAGAAAAACAAAAAGGATTTTGAGAGATTTAGCCTTTTCCAAGGGTGTCGGAAAACGAACATAAGAGGTTCATTGCGGCACTACATCGTTCACCTGGTTATTGTACATATGCCAGTATTGTATAAATTTCAGTAAATCTGTACATCCATTATTCCTATACAGTTTTGTGGAAACCAGTCTGGTGATTATAATGGGAAGACCTTGTTTAAAGAGTTTGTCCAACTGTATACGGCGGTCATCTTGGATTATGTGACGAACTCCAATTTGAAAAATATGTTAATGTTTCACCGAAAGACAATAATTATGAAGTTGTGCCAGCATCGGCCACGCAGTTAATAAAAAAATTCTGTTTGAAAGTTCTAATAAAAATATTCCAAATTCCCTTTAGGCCGCCATCTTGGATGACGTAATCATCCGATTTCGATACAAACCGCTTCAAAGCATTCGACTCCTCAATACGTTCGATTTGATATATGGCACGACAATATTTGGTAAAATGTGATATTGGACCCCTAATTGACCTTCCACACCCCGCCCATTTTTGATCCCGGGGTCATTATCTGAAACAACATGGACTGTCGATCATTCCAGCCAATTTTGTTGACATCGATTCTGGCGGTTCGTGTATTATGTGTTCTTGTATTATGCGACGACCTGCAATCTTACAAATCTGACGTGCCACGACGCATATATCATCGCTGTGTAGTTGACCAACATTGGCCCGGTGGTTCGGCAGAAGAAGACGTTTGCACTTGTGGACGGACGACGGGCGACGGACGACGGACGATATAAGGATGAATGGCCTTTTTGTAGAATTTATCGGGATATAAACTTGGAAAAGTCGCGGAAATACTGGACGAGGCCTTCCGAAGGCCTCGTCCAGTATTCCCGCGACTTTTCCAAGTTTATATCCCCGATATATTCAACAAAAAGGCCATTCATTCCTTACAATTCCAGCATTTGAAATAAATTCATCAAGAAAATGTGTTTATTTTCCGTTTTCTTAAGAATTATTTTAACTGCGCCTCACGGTTACGGAAAGTAGTTCGGCGTGGTAGTTTACTGGGATATAAATTTTGGACAGGACTTGCTACGGGCCAATCAAATGTGAGGGAATTGTGTAAATATTGTTGTACTGGAATTATAACGAGGTAACAATTGCTCAGTTGAGCCTTTGGCTCAGGTGAGCTAACAACTACGTAAATAAACGGAAATATGCAAAAATTTATATCCCAGTAAACTCCATGCCGAACTACTTCCCGTAACCGTGAGGCGCAGTTAAAATAATTCTTAAGAAAACGGAAAATAAACACATTTTCTTGATGAATTTATTTCAAATGCTGGAGAATTATAAGGAATGAATGCCTTTTTGTGGAATTTATCGGGGATATAAACTTGGAAAAGTCGCGAGAATACTGGACGAGGCCTTCCGGCCTTCGTCCAGTATTCCCGCGACTTTTCCAAGTTTATACCCCGATAAATTCCACAAAATGTCCATTCATTCCTATAATAAAGTCAGGTTACAAGGTAACAACAAGACTGACAATGGTAATCTATGTAGGTGGATAGACATGGTTGGCAATGTAACGTATTTATGTCAGATATACCTCTGAGGAGTGAGAAAAGCATGGAAACAGTAAATAAACATGTATAAATATGTGAGAATTAATGTTTGGGTGTATGCTAAGCGCTGTGGAAAGCTATGAACGGTGACGGCTCTGGCCAGTCTGTACATCTATGCAGTCGGGTCAGAGTCTTCGCCGCTCTCTATTACATCCCAAAGGGACAATGTTGATGGTTTAATTTCGATGATGTTTTTGTTTGGTTGTTGTTGTTGTTGTTGTTGTTTTTCTTAAATTTCTAGAAAAAAAGTGTGCATATTAGCAAATAAGTAATTGTCGTTATCTCTCAATTGATATAGTCATGTTGACATGACATACCGTACATACATACAAACATATTATTATACAATAAGATACTGTTACAAGTGTACATGCTGTTCGGATTCAAGAACATAAACAAAATATTAAATATATGAAAAGTATGTGTCATATTGACATGTTATATGTATCATCGTGTATACATGTTACTGTCTGTTCCACGTTTTTCTGCCGACGAACTTTTGGCCATTAAACACATTAAATATCAAAAATATTTAAATGGAAGTACTTTTTCATCAATAACAAAAAGTAACCCTCCCCAAATTTTGTAATAATATTGATTTTATAGCGAAAAAACGATTTTTCTATGGGAATTTAACATGGGGAGAAAAGAGGTGGAAGCGCTGGGGGAGGAGTCAAAAAAACGGAAAAAAAATGGAAATCGACTCCGAAAACTGGCTAGATAGCTTGGAAATGATGTAACTAAGAAAACAAAAGTTAGATTTTGAAAATCGCTCCACATAAAAAAAAAAAATATTAAAATAAAACCTATGTTTAGCCCCCATGTTAAATTCCCATAGGAAAATAGTTTTTTCGCAATAAAATCAATATTTGACGGAATTTCATCAAATAAAACAATTTCGGGATGGTGACATTTTTGTTATTGATGAAAAAGTACTTACATTTAAATAGTTTTAAGATTTAATGTGTTCAATGGCCAAAAGATCGTCGACTGCAAAACGTGGAACAGACAGTAGTTATATTTACGGCCAGTATAGGGTTGAACCTGTTCATAGTCCTCGCTGTCTGGTCCGAGCCTACGCCTCTACACTATAATACATTACAACATGTACGATGCAATTTGATAAAATACGGTAAAACAATTATCTTGACGGTGACTACATCCTATTTCACATTACAATAGACCAGCATGATGAACGCACGATTGGTACATGGGTACCTTATGCAAAGTGAAAAAGGGGCACGGGTATCCAAAATGGCGGCGCCTAGTGGATGCGGCACCACACAGTTGTACAGTTTGTTTGTTTATTGGTGTTTAACGGCCTATCAACGGCTAAGGTCATGTAAGGCGGGGCAAACGGGTTCGATCCCGTTTTATTCTGCTGCATTGGGGGGGGGACCCAAAATCAGAACAGAATATTTCCATAAAAAAAAAAAAATAGTCCGCCCTGAAATTAGAATAACCTGACCTGGTGCCAGGTCCACAGTCACTTGGCCCCTTCCCCTAAATTAGGATTACGAATTATCATAATACTCACACAAGCGGTATAACCAGATTCAACTGTCACATACAAAATACCAAAGACGTATTTGAGGGCCAAACCAGGTCTCCAATCGGAATTCCGGTGAGGATGAACCCCGATCGTTAAATTACCCATCGCATGCTCCCACCTGCCACCCACGGTAAAGTTTGTATTTATTTTCTCTACTTACACTACACATTGACTAAAGATATACTATTATATATGCGAAGGGATGGCGGCATGTGTCTTCGATAACGGCTACTAACAAATTACTGAGGCATCATTAACTGTAAAGTTATTGTAGGTAAACTTGACGCCGGTGTGTTAACAAACGGGTTTCTGTGACATTTCCGACACAGTTTTTACCACTGTTTTATGAAAAATATGTGTTTCATTGCTTATTGTATGACACTATTGCCAACTAATATGGACTATTTAACATATTGTTCGGGAATACTATGTTCACACATGGCATACGCCGGAGAACACTACCACAGGGAAACATGAACCCGCACACTCACGTCCCACTCGTCACCCATAACGTATTTGGTCTAGTGGAATACCGTCGTCTATCTATTACTAGCATTAGCAAACATAAGCCTCACACTCCAGTCAAAAACGCATGTATATGTACAACGATACGATGTAATGGCCTTTTGTGAAATATAATATATACCACTACATCTTCAGTTACAAAGTTAACATGTTTGGCAACACAATGGAAGCAGTAAATAAACAACTACAGGGTGTACAGGGTGCCCCCCCCCCCGCCCCCCCCCCTCCCCCCCCCCCCCCCCACCCGCCCCCCCCCCCCCCGCCCCCCCCCCCCCCCTCCCCCCCCCCCCCCGCCGAAAAAAACACAAAAAACAGCAAACCAAAAAAAACAACGACAATAAACGGGGACCTAATTCAAATAGCTGTAACATGTTTAATTGAATGATTACATGATAACCAATTTTATTGTGTATGTACCATTGAACACAGTTATAAATATTCGAAGAATCATGCAGATATACCACCAATTTTCAAAGTTATCCAGAGCTACATCCCTTGATGAATTTTACACATTTTCCCCATTTGGACTTTTTATCCACATGAGGTTAGGGAGTATTGCGTATGAATGATGGTCACACAGGCATCAAATAACTGGATATGTACAGAATCATTAAAAGTGTATACTAACATAGTTGATATTGTACTGTGCCGAATATATTTAAATATGTTTGGACTTTGGGGTCGAATACCAGGCATTCTTCTACTGCAATGGTACACTTTGTAGTCATCATTCCTTTAAAACGTGGCTCAGCTTTTACGACGCTTAGCCGAATGCAAACAAATGACGTCATCAATAAACAGTGACGTCACTTGTTATGTCGAGCATATCTGTTAAACTAAACGTAGAATGGGAAAGACATTTCACCGCTCGATATTATCTGAAAAGGAAACTGTTCAATATATTGAAGCAAAAAGTTATAGCTATTATAGAAGTAGGTCCCCGTTTTTGTGGATACCCTATATTTCATATATGATATACACGCTACATTGTACTATCATAATAAATTTATCAGGTAACCTTCCCTGTATTGACAGAATACGCATTGACTGGTAACATATTGTTGTATCAGGCATTGACCTGATACAAACATCCGGGTTACAACGAAGTGAAAACTGACGTTCCATTGGTCGGATGACGTCACGTGACTTTCCGAATGACGTCAGTGTAATGACGCAACGTAAACAAGTCCGCGTTCTGTCCATAGAATACGACGTCATCTAATGTCATTTTCGGGCATAAAACGTTACCTGATAAATAGAATACCAGGCTAGTGTATTTTGATATCAAGTTTATCAGGCAAGGCTAGGAAACGCGTAGGAATTCCGAGGCAAGCCTCGGAATTCCTACGCGTTTCCTAGCATTGCCTGATAAACTTGATATCAAAAGACACTAGCCTGGTATTCTCTATGTCCCAGCGAGATCATTCATCATGATACACCATGCTAAGCGATGAATTGTCTTGCAAATTATGCGTACGTCAGGGTGATTGCTTATCTCCATTCCTGTTTAGCATGTTTGTAAATGAGCTTGAGGCTGAATTCGAAACTGAGGGTATTGAAGATATCGGATAGTATAGATATCAGATTTATAAAAGTATTTATTTTAATCTATGCTGGCGACATTCATTTCTTAGGTTATTTTCTCAGAATCGGAACACGGGATGCAAATAGGCTTAATCTGCTTTCAGAATATAATGTCAAATGAAAATTAACTGTCAATACGGTAAAACAAAAAAATGCTTGTATTTAGAAAAGAAGGTATATTGCCAAGAACCTAAACTGTTAATATGTCAATTCTATTATCAAAAAGTATATATATATAGTATTTACTACAGGTGGTGCTTTCATGGAAACACAATCGCTATTATCGGGTCAAGCACAAAAAGTTATTTTTCAAGTTTAAGTTATTAGGTCATAGATACACTTGGCTTCATTCATAATTGCTTTAGAAGAGTGAGGCGATATATGAATATAACATATGTGAATATTGTCGTGTTACTGCATACTATATGGTACATTGAGTTGCCATCTCCGTCTTCTTTGTATGTACAAGCCATCGTACAGTTTCACCCCTTCGTGCATTTGACACATACAGGAAATAATATGACAGTAAACCAAAGACTAATTTGTGCAATCAATAATAGACAGATATGACACTAGCTATAAAACTATATAAAGGACGAGACACTTGAGCATTTCTCCAATTAATCTCAAAATTGTCTTGTGTAAACTTTTGAATCCGATGCACAGCCTATTTTAATGTACACGTTACCATTAGGTAAAGCCATATTTACTTGCATAGTAGGTGAGTAATCACCAGAAACAATACACGCAGGTAACTGCAGTACAGCAGCGGGTATATATGGTATGTGTTGTGTGGTTTTTCAGGCAAAAGTGATACACTGTGCTATTTTCTGTGTATGAGGTTATTTATATTGGCAGTTCAAGTTTTTAAAAACACAGGTACAAACCTGTCCAGAAAACTAACATAGTTTACAGATTGGTGTAATATAATTGATAGGAGCCGTTTCTCCTAACTTTTCTACATGTGATTAGCTACATTATATCATATGTTCTACTTCACAGTTTGCGTTCTTTGTCAAACGGCAGACCAGGTGAAACTGGCTGATGGCTGGAACATGTGCCGTATAGAACACAATAACGAGACCGTGTTCACAATGGGTCCTTAACAAATATCTGTATACATTTACAGACATACTACCCCACACAGGTTACACTTAGACGATACATCAATACAACCGATTCTTAACTACGGTGCTGAAATATGGGGATGTGTGCAGGGAAATCAAATAAAAAAGGTTCATTCGCAGTTTTGCAAAAGTTTACTAGGTGTTAAGAAAAATACGAAAACTTAATTTATCTATGGAGAACTTGGTCGTACCCTACTGGACGCTCGTCATCTAAATATAATTAAAGTCCGTTTCAAAATAACACCTTCTTTAGATGCTCATAAATACATAAAACATTTTACAATAATGCTAGAAGATATGCAAAGTATCCAAATAAAACAAACTGGGCGTTGCTAGTCAATAAAGTGTTATGGAACCACGGATTTATTGGTGTTTGGTTGAATCAATGTGTCGGAAATATAGAAGTTTTCTGGTAGTTTTCAAGCACAGATTGAATGATACATTTATGCCGGAGTAGCAAGCCATAATTAAAGAATATAGAACAGCGTTATAGTACAGAAATGTATGAGATTTCATAATTCCATAATACTTAAAGGACATTACAGTGAGTCTCACGGAATGTAGGTACGCCTTTGCTAGACTAAGTACCGTCCCATAACCTAGAAGTAGAATCAGACAGATGGAACAGAACTCCAATTGAAAACCGGAAATGTACATTGTTTGAATAGTTCGAAGACGAATACCATTTAATTGTAAAATGCACAATGTATAGGGATCTCAGAAAACATATACATACCATTACTATTTGAACAGGCCAATTATTGTTAAATTCATACAGCTGATTAAATCAGAACATTCACAAACTGTAAGAAACTTAGGCCAATACATAATTATACCAAGCGCTTCAAATAAACAATTAAAATGTATATTTACGTGACTCAGGTCACCTTCTCCCAATACATAAGGAAATACAAATCAATACAGCATACATATATAGTTGCGAATATTAACCCGACATTACTGCATGATATTTGACGGTTCGTCAGGTTGTATTGTATTGTCCTACACTAGACGAATGCTGCACTGCCATAACTCGATGGACTTTCAAAGATTAACCAAAAATATTATATTGCTTGATGTGGTAAGCTATTCACCACATTATATTACCAATGTGCTATGGCCAATGTTCGACGGTGGCATAGTTGCATCGAATACAATATATACATGTAGTTCATGTATTCTTAAAGTTACGGGTTGTACACCGGCTGATTGTCTTTGTCATCCATAATTGAACTTCTGTTACATGTGCATTACTTTAGGGGCCATATGGCTTAAAGTCTTCACAGTTTGTTATTTCATCAGGTAATAAACTGATTAAAAACGTCATAAGTCCAATTTCTCAAGTCACAGCCACATATTTGTATCACATGTCACATTGAACAAGGCGTAACGAACAACACATCCAATACGCATTATCCCCTGATGGATATCAAAATACCTGTGTAGTAGTGTGGCAATCGGCAAAACAGTATTCAAGGTATCATATCGGAAACGAAGTCGGACCTTCCGACGGATGGACGGACGCAACAAAGGACACGCTTAACGTTACATGTCCCGGCATCAATCGGTACGGGGGCATAACAAAACACTAAAAATACACATGTACAATAATGTATATACGCTACCAGAAGGATACTCATAAAATAATTATTCCATAACTAGACTAACTAATTAGTACAGACACACACTTATTCTAATGATCTAGCAAAGCGTTTTGTCTCATGAAATCCGAATGTTCTGTCTGTAATGGGTTAGGTCTCATCTTGCATCACATATTGGCGTATCGTCAAATTAAGCAACTGATTCATTAGACTAACTAATTAGTACATACAGACTTATTATAATGATCTACTGTAAAGTGTTTCGTCTCATCTAACCCGAATGTTCTGTCTGTAACGCAGGGCGACTTACAAGTCGCCCTGCGTTACAAACAGAACTTTCGGGTTAGGTCTCCACTTGCATCACATATTGGCGTATCGTCAAATTAAGCAACTGATTCATTGGGTTTCTCGCAAGCTGGTGAGCCGTACTCCATCCAGGCTGACAGTGATTGCTGGAAACCAGATTTCTCAGTCGGGTTTTGATGTTCATAGGCCGGTGGTTGTTGTCCAAAGCGAACATTGCCAGGACTCGGATGAACATTTATGATCATAGGCCGGACAGTTCTGAAATAGTACATACATACATGCACAAGACAAGACATGTGATTTTGTACGTAAGAATGTGTGCGATTTTTCCGTATTTTGAACATTTTGTCAACGTAATTTACATAAAATATCACCGTTTCTGTAAATGCGTTTCACGAAAAATCTCATATCATCTTAGGTACAAAATCGCATACAAGTAGCTTGTCACATATGCACACGATACATGTATGGAAGAGTTTGCAATGAACACTCTTCGGACAGGTTAATATTAATATAGATTCATTCATTCGGCTTGTATTTAAGGGTGGGAATTGGCTCGCACATCTTTTATATCCGGGATAAATATTCTACCACTGCCACCAATTTATTTTGGGACTGAAAGTCGTCACGTTTTATGTTTTGCAGTGATAGACACTTAACAATAATTGTACACACTTTAAATGTACATTACGATGAAGACGACGACCGAAATAAAACATTTTTATTATGAGTTAATACATGATTAGACCACATAGGTATACCAATTACATATATACAGTGAATTAATAAATAAAAACGTTATATACCTATGTTAATACTTATACGATAAAATATGTACATAACACCTGCAAACAATGTATGTAACAATCGCATATGGTAGACAACTGTACCTTAAATGTGTATGTGCATTGTAATTACACAGTTTCCCCCGGTACGATTTTCATAATACATGTATACATGTATTAGGAAGATTGCAACTGTAATACGGATACATACATGTACATCTATAGTGCATGGTTAGTGTATTTTGATATCACGTGTACATGTATCAGGCTCGCACTGCGGAATTCCGACGCATTCAATAGTATTGCCTGATAAACTTAATATTAAAATACACTAGCGTTGTAGTACAGTATATCAGGTAAGGAGTTTTGTATTTGCCGACTATGTACTCACTGATATAATATTGTTGTATCAGGCATTGACCAGATAGGAATATGCAAGTTACAACAAACTGAAAACTGACGTTTCATTGGTCGAACGGCGTCACCTGACGTTACCGAATTACGTCTACTCATTGTAATGACGTCATGGAAACAAGTCGGCCTTCTTTTCAACGAAAACAACGTCATAATTGCTCATTCTGTAGCCTAAAAGTTTCCTGAGAAATAGAATATCATGCTAGTGTATCGAGATATGTAGTTTATACGGCTAGCCTCGGAAACAAAAAGAAAGGTCAGCAAACGCGGATTGAAGCACACGTGACCAGGATATTCGTATCTAGCAATGTATGATACGACAATTCGTTATCATTTCGTGCATTAGATCACTGCAAAGCTCGTTACCTGATAAATGACAATTGCTATAAACTTACTGTGGCTTTTGGAAGTGCTTGTAAGCAACTAGAGCAGCTATGGTGACCAGCAGGCGTCCAGCAATAGCACATACCGTTGCCACGATAATGATCTTGCTGTTGCCTCTGTCATCCGGTGATGCTGAAGTTGTTGTTGTTGTTACTGCTGCTGCTGCTGTTGTGGGACACTTCTCTGCAATATGTCATATACGTTTTACCATCTTGTATACCAGCGATTATAACAAAGTTAAGATCACCGAGTGTGCTCTGATCAAATAGTATACTCGCGTAGCCTGCTAACGCTCTATATTGCTTGTTAGAAGCATGGCGTGTGTTTCACTGGTGGAACTGCGAACGGTGAATACCATGATCAGACTGTGTGGATACACACGCTGATCTGCATCTACACTGGCCGCAACTGTTGTAGGGCCGTTAATTATATAGACAATTCTTCAATTGGTAAATAAAAAGTCCAAGTGAATGGGTTTAACATCCCAGCGACAGCGAAGGTCATATAGAGACGAGACCTTGTATTACAATCTCATCCGAAAGACCAGTGGGGTGGAAATACTATGAAAATATTGTTCATGCCCAGGTAGGGACTGAATCAGCGGCCACAGTGGTAATCAAATCCAATGCTCTACCATAAGGCTACCGACCCATACTCCTGGGAATTTATTTAATGGTGTATAATGGTCTGTCAATGGACCGACAAATAAAAGCTTTAACGAGGACGGACAAACGGTTGGACGGAATTACGAAAACTATATACACCTCAACATACTTTGTATGGCGGGGTATAATAACCCGATTTATCCTACCGCAGATAAATTTCTATCGTTTTGATTGGTCAGCTTGACGGGTAATATGAGCCCATATTACCTGTCGAGCCCGTCAATATGGCTCGATTAAAAACTTGGCGGTGGGTCGAGGCCGAGTCGAAAAAGAAGATTTTTGGAAATCACATCCGAAACATAGTCATATGGATTGGTAATGACCTAACTAAGAAAACAAAAGTTAGATTTTGAAAATCAGTCCAGAAATTGCCATGTTATTAACAAATTTCTACTTGTTTATGTCGGGATGACGTCAAGTAATATGTGTAATGTCATGACGTCGTGCCGTTTGGCGCCATATTTCTATGACGTTAAACAAGTACCAATGCAGATATAAAACTAAATTCTGGAGAAATATAAAGAATCTACGGTATGACAAATATGTTATTGCGATTCTACAAAGTCAATATGGTGTCATAGTGCCCGTCTGAAGCTATAGTCCCCCTCGGCTGTGCCTCGGGTGAATATAGATTCAGACGGGCAATTGACACCATATTGACTGTGTAGAATCGTAATAACTTATAGTATGGTGCCATATTATATATGTTACTATTAAGTTGTATACAAGCCCACCTATAGATAGGCAACGTGCCTGTTTGTTTGTTTGTTGGGGTTTGTTGGGGTTTAACGGCATATCAACAGCTAAGGTCATTTAAGGCCGGGTCAATGGGTTTAGTACTAAATCCCATATATTATCTGTACAAGTACATGCACATTTCAAGTACATGTACAAATGGGGGGAAAATCCCAAAATCAGAACTGAATATTTACAACAACAAAACGATATATTCAGCCCTGAAATCAATGTGCCTGACCGCTGAAAAGTAAATTGGGAGATTTGTATTCAATTAGTCATGTGTATGTGTTTTCGAAAGATTTACTGTATTAAACAAATTAGTGACATGACATCCATACAGTGCATATCCTGATCAGACTGTGCGGATGCACAGGCTGATCTGGATATACACTGAAATTATTGTTTTGCAATATAATACTCAAAGTGTGGCTTTATATGCCACTGTTACAAGAGAAATGGGGCTTATGGGTTTTGCGACCAGTGTAGATCCAGATCAGCCTGTGCATCTGCACAGTCTGATCAGGATATGCACTGTTCGGCATTCCATCAATGAAACACGCGTCATGTTTCGAACAAGCAATATAGATCGTTGTCAGGCTACATGAGCATGCTATTTGATCAGGAGCGACACCGGTCACAAATCCCATAAGCCCCATTTCTCCAGTCACATATTACTTTGTCTGTGACCAGTGTCTATATACATGTACTATGAGACAGGCCATGTGATTTGGTATCTAAGAACATGTGTGATTTTTATGAAAACTACATGTATTTACAGAAACCGTGACATTTTCTGTCAATAAGGTTGAAAGGTGACGAAAATTTTGCATTTGCTATGAAAGTTTTGCCAGGTTTCGACGTCATTTCTGAGCGTGTCAATGGTGAGGAATGGCAAACAACACATATTTCATCAGTACGGGTATAGTTAACATAGATACAGCAAGCAACCCGACAACTGTACATGTTATTTCATATTTGTACTACCTTTCTGATAAACATAAACAAGGTGTATGATCACGTGGTACTAACAACAACAACAAGTACTGATTCAAAGTACGTATTCTTTTATAGTGTCCTTATTACGTAACGGATTTTGATGAAATATGGCGCATCAAACGCGTCTTGTTAAGCTGCATTTGGTGGTCTCTGTATTTTCGCCAAAATTTTTCGGAAATCGATTATTTGCAAAAACGACATAAGTCTAACTCCCTAGACCACCACATGCAGCTCATGAAGACGCGTTTGCTGCGCCATCTTTCATCAAAATATGTTGCATATTAAAGGTACATGCCCACGCAGTAGGCACAAAATGTTCTTTATAGGAATTAAATAAGTGTATAATTATGTCACTATTCCATCAGTTCTAAAAATTACGAGTGCACGCTATACAAATATAATAATTTATTAATTATCAATTTACTGTTAGCGACGCGCGGTGGTAACAGTCTATTTTGATAATATGCGGGGACGACGACTTTCACATCACGGCTTGCGGTGCGCATGCGCAGTATACTACGCGCGCCAGTAGGCTTCCCAATATGTAAACAAGAATATCAACATATGTCGAAACGTCCAGGACGGAAATTGTATGAAACGGCGTTGGCCAAAAAAAAAGCGAAATGTCTGAGGGACAGGCAGTACAGAGAGAGAGTGGTTAATATTGGCGACCAGATCACCAAATGGAAAGAGTTACGTGGAGATTTAGATTTGGACTCGGAACAGAGATTTTTCTTCTCAACTTCCGATACTTCACTGCGCATGTCAAAGATGTGATATGATTGACCGTGTCACGTGACGCGTATTGGTAAAAATAGCACGAGGTTGGTTTTTGTTTGTTTTGTTTGTTTATTGGTGTTTAACGGCCTATCAACAGCTAAGGTCATGTAAGGCCGGGCAAACATGTTCGATCCGTTTTAACCTGCTGCATTGATCCCAAAATCAGAACGGAATATTTACATCGAGATACAACATATTCAGCCCTGAAATTAGAATAACCTGACCTGGTGCCAGGTCCATACCGCACCAGTCACTTGGCCCCTTCCCCTATTTAAAAGTAATACCGGTAGGATTACTCTTATAAGGGGTATAACCAGATTCAACTGTCACATACAAAATGCCAAAGACGTATGTGAGGGCCAAACCTGAGGTCTCCAGTTGGGATTCCGGTAAGGATGAAACCCGATCGTTAAATTACCCATCGCGTGCTCCCACCTGCCACCCTGCACGAGGTTGGAAAATACCCTTTCTGGTCGCGGCATATAAAATGCGATTTAACACCAATTAACACGCGCCGTAATTGAAAATAACTCGTTAGTGGGTAGACAAATGGCTCATATAAGGCATGACAGCAAATTAAAAGTAGTAGTACAGTGTAACCTGCTGCGTGGGCATGTACCTTTAAGGAAAAATAAAACTAGAAATGGACGCTTGTCGACAAGCGCATGTGTATCCCCCTCCCCAGATACACAAGTAGTTTGAAAAAAGGGTGTTCGAGTTATGCTCCGGAGACGGATCAGTGACGGAAAAACAAAAGGAGATAACTAAAAAATTAGTGATGTAAGAGTTGTCATTCTTGCGTGACACATTTGTAGGGTCGTGGTCTATGCATATGTGAAGTTTCATGAAAATATTCCAAAGGATGTTCGAGTTTTGCTCCGGACACGAAATCAGTGCACGAAACAACAAAGGGAGATAACTAAGAAATTAACGACGCAAGAGTTGTCATTCTTACGTGCGACAAACCTTTGGGTCGTCTTCTATGCATGTGTGAAGTTTAATAAACTAGAAAATGTGTTCATAGAAAACGGATGTCCCACATATCGCTTTGATAATAAATGAGGCCAAATTCCAAGTCAAAATTTTCTTTTACCTGAGCGTTAAAGTTTTTGAAGCACCAAGTATGTGACCTTGACCCTGGGCTTGGCGGGGGCAGGACGAACGTGGATTTGGCACAGGGCGGTAGAGGACCATTAGAGCAATGCATATATGAAATATGAAGCTGATCCGTGAAAGAAGACAGAAATTATAAGATATTTACCTGAGCGTTAAAGTTTTTGAAGCACTAAGTATGTGATCTTAGCCCTGGGCTTTGCGGGGCAGGACGAACGTGGATTTGGCACAGGGCGGTAGAGGACCTTTAGAGCAATGTGTATATGAAATATGAAGGAGATCGGTCGAAGGATGAAGAAATTGTGAGACATTTACCCGAGTGTTAAAGTTTTCTGACGGACGGACGGACGAGACGACGGGAGGGCGGGACGCACGTTCCTACGAATGAATACTTGTTGGGTTTATACTCTATAAAAATACCCAACCAGAGTACCCAACACTATCCTAACCCTACCCAATAAGATCCCCGTACGCTTACAACAAGTACCCATTCGTGTGTGCGGACGGACGGACTGACAAGGGTGACACTAAATGCCCCCTCCACTATCGTGGTGGGGCATACAAATATTCCAAAGGGTGTTCGAGTTATGCTCTGGATTACCAAAATCAGAGGCACGCAAACAACTCAAAGGGAGATAAGTAAACAAGAATTCCGCGGAATCAAATGCCTCGCCTTGTCCCGCCTTGACCTCGAGCCTGGGCCCGAAAGCAATTTTCACTGGCCCGAACATATTATACAATTATTGACTAGTGAGCCATAGAATATCAGATTATATTATATGGCTCACTAGTCAATAATTGTTTTATTATATGATAATAGTCTGTATATAGCACTTACGACCTTATGCTACTAGACAAAAATTTAAAGGAAAAAAAATGGATAAAAAACGGACGGACGGACGGACGGACGGACGTTCAAACATTTGGGAGTTATGAGCTTTTTGTTCTTTAAAAGATCAAAGGATTAGCTCCTAAAGATCAATGGAATTACGAGCTTACCGACTATAACAAAGGAATCCTTTGTTACTAACCCTTATCCTAAGCTCCTAAACCCCCGATGCTGGCCCGGACAGACAGACAGACGGACAGACGGTCCAAACACTATATGCCACCCGTTTCTTCGAAACCCGGTGGCATAAAAATTAAAAATAACAAAGCTTGCTACTGGAGCCCAGATTTTTTTTTTAATAGTCCTATATTTATCTACATATATCTGCACATGTCCACATAATGCCACAATATTTTCAACACAGTTTACGGAAATGTAATATACAATGTAGTAATTTACCTGTATAAATTACCTGTGGTCTGAGTGGTCAAGACTGGACATTTGCACATGTTAGCACATGCACAGGTGAATGGTTCTCCCAGTCTCTATTGTTCAGCCGGAGAAGGCTATTGTTCTCTCTACAGGTAAGGTGTACAGAGCACACGAGAAAACGGTTCTTCATGCATTATTGTCCAGTTTGTAGAGTGCGCAAAACAAAAAAGGGAGATAACTAAAAAATTAGCTACGCAAGAGTTATCATTCTTGTGCGCGACACACCTCCGGGTCGTGGTCTATGCATGTGTGAAGTTTCATGAAAATATTCCAAAGGGTGGTCGAGTTATGCTCCGGACAGGAAATCAGTGTGCGAAAACAAAAAAGGGAGATAACTAAAAAATTAGCTATGCAAGAGTGTCATTCTTGTGCACGACACACCTTCGGTTCGTGGTCTAATTGAATGTGTGAAGTTTCATAAAAATAGTCCAAAGGGTGGTCGAGTTATGGTCAATCAGTGCGCGAAACAAAAAATGGAGATAACTAAAAAAATTAGCTATGCAAGAGTTGTCATTCTTGTGCGCGACACACGTTCGGGTCGTGGTCTATGCATGTGTGAAGTTTCATGAAAATATTCCAAAGAGTGGTCGAGTTATGCTCCGGACAAGAAGTGTCTGCGGCGGACGCGGACGCGGCCCGTTGTCAAATCCATAGTATCCCCCCACGGAGTCCAGGGGATACAAATAAAAATAATAATGCTTGCTACTGGAGCCCAGAATTTTGTTTTAATAGTCCTATATTTATCTACATATATCTGCACAGGTCCACATAATGCCACAATATTTTCAACACAGTTTACAGAAATGTAATATACAATGTAGTAATTTACCTGTATAAATTACCTGTGGTCAGATAGTGGTCAAACTGGACATTTGCACATGCTAGCACATGCACAGGTGAATGGTTCTCCCAGTCTCTATTGTTCAACCGGAGAAGGCTATTGTTCTCTCTACAGGTAAGGTGTACAGAGCACACGAGAAAACGGGTCTTCATGCATTATTGTCCAGTTTGTAGAGTGCGCAAAACAAAAAAGGGAGATAACTCAAAACTTAGGTAAGAGTTGTCATTCGTGTGCGCGACACACCTCCGGGTCGTGGTGTATGCATGTGTGAAGTTTCATGAAAATATTCCAAAGGGTGGTCGAGTTATGCTCAATCAGTGCGCAAAACAAAAAAGGGAATTAACTCAAAAATTAGCTATGCAAGAGTTGTCATTCTTGTGCGCGACATACCTTCGGGTCGTGGTCTATGCATGTGTGAAGTTTCATGAAAATATTCCAAAGGGTGTTCGAGTTATGCTCTGGACAAGAAGTGTCTGCGGCGGACGCGGAACGCGGCCCGCTGTCAAACCCATAGTATCCCCCGACAGAGTCCGGGTGATACAATAATACTTACTTGGAGTGGGCGACGTTGTTGTTGTTGTAACCACGTGATCATGCACCTTGTTAAAGCAAGATGCACAAACAAATTAGATGATATATAACTATAGTGAACACATGAACAAATTACACTAGATATTCGGACAAACACTTGTACATATGTGAAAATGATGGTGATGATGACGACAATGATTGTTTGTTTGTTTATTGGTGCTTAACGACCTATCAACACTGATTATTGTAATTATGGTAACTGTAAATGTGATGATGATGATGATGAGGCAGAGGGCGATAATAATGATGATGATGATGATGATACAATGGCCGCCAGCTGAGAAAAAGTGTAAGTGAATGGGTTTAACGTCCCACCAACAGCTAGGGTCATATAGACACGGGACCACAGTTTAAAGTCTCATCCGACAGACCAGTGGGATGGAAACACTATGAAAGTATTGTTGATGCCCAATGCGAGATTTGAACCCACAACCTCCGGATTGGAAGTCAGGCGTTCTAACCCCTTGGCCACAATCCATCCCTACACTGGCTGAGAAAGGGGCATAAAAACACCAAGGTGCACATCTTCATATGTGTAGAAGACGTGTGTATAGTTTCAGAGGAGTTGTGTACACAAACTATGCACTTTTTCTGTCCGCCGCCCGCCCGCCCCGCGGTAAAACATAATACGTACCAGTCGTATAACAAGAGTTGTCAGAAGACAACGAAGCTCGCCTGTTGGCAGCCTTCATTCAAACTTGTCACAGTTGTATAAAAAACATGAATATTATATAATTTGACCTTGGGATAAGGGGTGTGCGGTGGACCTTGACATTGAGGTCAGTGGTGGAAGGTGATTCGTGGATTTGATATAGCATGATGTAGCATATTAAGATGAATGCATGTATGAAATATCAATGCGCTCCCTGAAATGAGAAGGAAAACAAAATTTAACCCAGCATTAAGTTTATGAACACACTAAGTTGGTGATTTTCTACAGCATGATAGCTATTCACATGAGGAATGCATGTATAAATGTGCTAAGTTTGTGACCTTGGCCTTGGCAAAAGGGGTGGAGGGGGTGGGTCATTGATTTGCTGTAGCACAATAGAGTATTATCAGATGAATGCATGTATGAAATATGAAGGTGTTCCCTGTAAAGAAACAGAACTTATAAAAAGACATTTACTCCAACGTTAAGTTTATGATGTTGATCTTGGTGAAAGTGGTGGGGGTGGGTCATTGGATTTTGCTGTAGCACAATAGAGGATCATCGGATGAATGCATGTATGAAATATCAAAGCGTTCAAAGTGTAAAAGAAACAGACGTTTACACAACATTTACCCCAATGTAAAGTTTATGAACATGCTAAGTTTGTGACCTTGACCTTGGGGTAAGGGTTGGGTGGTGGGTTGTGGATTTGCTACAGCATGATAGAGGGTCATGTGAGGAATGTATGTATGAAATATCAAGGAGTTCCATCAAAGGAAACTGTTGTTATCAGACATTTACCCCAACGTTAAGTTTATGAATGTGTCAAGTTTGTGACCTTGACCTTGGGGTAAGGGGTGGGCGGTTGGTCATGGAATTGCTATAGCATGATAGAGTATCATCAGATGAATGCATGTATGAAATATCAAGGTGTTCAAAGTGTAAAGAAACAGAAGTTACACAACATTTACCCCAACGTTAAGTTTATGAACATGCTATGTTTGTGACCTTGACTTTTGGGTAAGGGTTGGTTGGTGGGTTGTGGATTTGCTACAGCATGATAGAGGGTAATCTGAGGAATGTATGAAATAGCAAGGCGTTCCATGAAAGGAAACAGACATTTACCCCAACGTTAAGTTTATGAATGTACTAAGTTTGTGTGACCTTGACCTTGGGGTAAGGGATGGGCGGTGGGTCATGGATTTGCTATAGCATGATAGAGTATCATCAGATGAATACATATTTGAAATATCAAGGCGTTCCATGAAAGGAAACAGATGTTATAATACATTTACCCCAACATTAAGTTTATGAATGTGCTAAGATTGTGACCTTGACCTTGGGAAAGGGGTGGGCGGTGAGTCATGAATTTGCTATAGCACGATAGAGTATCAGCAGATGAATGCATGTATGAAATATGAAGGCGTTCTCTGTAAATAAACAGAAGATACACAACATTTACCCTAACGTTAAGTTTATGAACATGCTAAGTTGTGACCTTGACCGTGAGGTAACGATTGGGTGGGCGGTGGGTCATGGATTTGCTATAGCACGATAGAGTGTCATCAGATGAATGCATGTATGACATATCAAGGCGTTCCATGAAAGGAAACAGATGTTAAAAGACATTTACCCCAACGTTAAGATTATAAATGTGCTAAGTTTGTGACCTTGACCTTGCGGTAAGGGCTGGGTGGTGGGTCATGGATTTGCTACAGCATGATACAGGGTCATCTGAGGAATGCATGTATAAAATAACAAGGTGTTCCATGAAAGGAAACTGAAGTTATAAGACATTTACCCCAACGTTAAGTTTATGAATGTGCCAAGTTTGTAACCTTGACCTTGGGGTAAGGGCTGGGTGGTGGGTCATGGATTTGCTACAGCATGATACAGGGTCATCTGAGGAATGCATGTATGAAATAACAAGGTGTTCCATGAAAGAAAACAGAAGTTATCAGACATTTACCCAACGTTAAGTTTATGAATGTGCCAAGTTTGTGACCTTGACCTTGGGGTAAGGGCTGGGTGGTGGGTCATGGATTTGCTACAGCATGATAGAGGCTCATCTGAGGAATGCATGTATGAAATAACAAGGCGTTCCATGAAAGGAAACAGAAGTTATAAGACATTTACCCCAATGTTAAGTTTATGAATGTGCTAAGTTTGTGACCTTGACCTTGAGGTAAGGGATGGCCGCTGGGTCATGGATTTGCTATAGCATGATAGATTATCATCAGATGAATGCATGTATGAAATATCAAGGCGTTCCATGAAAGGAAACAGATGTTATAAAACATTTACCCCAACGTAAAGTTTATGAATGTGCCAAGTTTGTGACCTTGACCTTGGGTTAAGGGCTGGGTGGTGGGTCATGGATTTGCTACAGCATGATATAGGGTCATCTGAGGAATGCATGCATGAAATAACAAGGTGTTCCATGAAAGGAAACAAAAGTTATAAGACATTTACCCCAACGTTAAGTTTATGAATGTGCCAAGATTGTGACCTTGACCTTGAGGTAAGGGCTGGGTGGTGGGTCATGGATTTGCTACAGCGTGATAGAGGGTCATCTGAGGAATGCACATATGAAATAACAAGGTGTTCCATGAAAGGAAACAGAAGTTATAAGACATTTACCCAACGTTAAGTTTATGAATGTGCCAAGTTTGTGACCTTGACCTTGTAAATTGGTTAAAGGTGGGTGGTGGGTCATGAATTTGCTACAACATGATAGAGGGTCATCTGAGGAATGCATGTATGAAATAGCAAGGTGTTCATCAAGGAAAACAGAAGTTATAAGACATTTACCCTCCCAACGTTAAGTTTATGAATGTGCCATGTTTGTGACCTTGGCCTTGGGGTAAGGGCTGGGTGGTGGGTCATGGATTTGCTACAGAATGATACAGGGTCATCTGAGGAATGCATGTATGAAATAACAAGGTGTTCCATGAAAGGAAACAGAATTTATTTAAGACATTTACCCAACGTTAAGTTTATGAATGTGCCAAGTTTGTGTCCTTGACCTTGGGGTAAGGGCTGGGTGGTGGGTCATGGATTTGCTACAGCATGATAAAGGGTCATCTGAGGAATGCATGTAGAAATAACAAGGTGTTCCGTGAAATGGAAACAGAAGTTATAAGACAATTTACCCCAACGTTAAGTTTATGAATGTGCCAAGTTTGTGACCTTGACCTTGGGGTAAGGGCTGGGTGGTGGGTCATGGATTTGCTACAGCATGATAGAGGGTCATCTGAGGAATGCATGTATGAAATAACAAGGTGTTCCATGAAAGGAAACAGAAGTTATAAGACATTTACCCAACGTTAAGTTTATGAATGTGCCAAGTTTGTGACCTTGACCTTGGGGTAAGGGCTGGGTGGTGGGTCATGGCTTTGCTACAGCATGATAGAGGGTTCATCTGAGGAATGCATGTATGAAATAACAAGGCGTTCCGTGAAAGGAAACAGAAGTTATAAGACATTTACCCAACGTTAAGTTTGTGGACGACGCTGATGCCGACGCCGACGATGCCGGGGGTATGACATAAGCTCTTCTGCACTTCGTGCAGGCGAGCTATAAATGACAAATATATTGTAAAGCTTAACACTCAAAATCACTGTCTGTTTCATGAAAGCTGCCAAGATTTTATGGGCTTTCTTTTCATTTCGTGAAATTTGGTCCAATATTGATTTTATTGTGAATTTGTTTTCCCCATGTTAAATCCCCAGACTACTTCATTGAAATAGTTCAAAATTTAACTTTTGTTTTCTTCGTTAGATCGTTTCCAAGCTATCTAGCCATGTTTCAGAGTCAATTTCCAAAATCTTTCATTTTTCCACCCTCCTCCATGTTCTCCACCTCTTTTTCCCATAGAGAAATCTTTTTTCGTAATAAAATCAATATTTGACAAAATTTTACGAAATAAAAAGGCTCATCCTCAAATTTTGAAAACAAGATTGTGTTTGTATTGCTTATGTAGCCGTGGGCAGGTTTCGTGAAACAGACAGTAAGTAAGAAAAGGACATCTAACAAGGATAACACCCGACAATGAAGTATGGTACTATGGTAGATAATCCACTAATTCTATCCACTTTAGCCTCTAGCTGCAAAACAGTACCTTACAACCATTGCAACAAGCAAAGTTTGTTTGTTGGTGTTTAACGGCCTATCAACAGCTAAGGTCATTTAAGGCCGGGTCAATTGGTTTAGTACTAAATCCCATATATTACCTGTACAAGTACATGCACATTTCAAGTACATGTACAAATGGGGGGAAAATCCCAAAATCAGAACTGAATATTTACAATAACAAAACTATATATTCAGCCCTGAAATCAGAATAATCCTGATCTGATGCCAGGTCCTCGCCACACCAGACTCACTTGGCCCCTCCCAAAAGCAGTAGGATCAGTAATAATCTTACTACTTTTATAATGGGCAATAACCCAATTCAACTCCCAGGTAACAAAAGAGCCAAAGATAAAAACGTACCGGAGGGCCAAACCAGGCAAATAGTGATTCCTATAAGGAGGAACCACTACCATTAATTTACGCCGTCTCGTTCGCCCGACCACCACCCACTCGACAAGCAAAGACCCAGATCAGCCTAAGCACATACTTAGTCTGCTCAGGGTCTACACTGTTCGCCAATCAGTCACTGAAATTTCCTTACTGCCATCAGTAAAGATGATCTTCTAGTATGCCTTTATATACGTGTTACATAAACATCTCCACGGCTGTAAGGCCCATTTTGTCAGCTGATGACCCAACAACAATATTGCACAAGTTTCTCAACACAAATACAATTATAAACACAATGAGATCCAAGTTTCAGATTAGCCCATAAAATGTGGGAAAATAAATCATGCCATCTGCAGTTCATTTTAACTTGTTTTACCGTTCTATAAAAACATATTTTGCCAGCACATAAGAATCATCTCCTATGGAGATGATTCTTATGTGCTGACAAACTTTGTTTTGGTAAGAAACATGGAAAAAGGCAATCGCCAGCGAGTGTCTCACGCACGATGCACGATGGTCAAGGTCACGCAAATGACACCAGGTGGATACATGTAGCTATCATTGTGAAAAAGCTACATGTGATGAAGTTTTGTAATGATCTGACTATCAGATCAGTAGCCTATTTCACCAACATTGCAAAGTATACTTTCAGGAAGAAATGTTCAAATTTAGGATAAATTTATTAATTTTCATTATACTTAATTTATTACATTATCAATTTTTGCTGTGATAATGTAATAAATTCAGTATAATAATTCTGCAAACTTTTAATCTGACATCAAATATATGCAGTGGTTGGTTCTATATGAAATAATGCATTTTGGGAAAAATGAATGATTGCTCCCTCAAAGTATACTTTGCTTGCTAAGTATACTTTGCAATGTTGGTGAACGGCTACAGGAGATATCCAAAATTAGGATGTAAATTAAGACACCTTCGGCCTACAGTGTGTAACCGGTATGTCTCACTCACACGACACACTATTGTGTGGTTGGCATGGTGTTCATATTTCATAATGGAAGAAATAGTTTTAATCCTACAGAAGAGCTCCATGATGCATCTTGCCACAACTGTAAGGATAGCTTGAAAACCGGTACCACGAACCTGCTGTATTTTGATTGATTGATTGTGTTTTTAAGTCCATTCAACGTCAAGGTCATGTAGGGACATGAATGCACTAAGGCATACTACATCAAATCACTTAGCCCCAGGTGTGAATCCCAGTAAAATACACCATTAAGATATGAATTATTAACCCTTTCAACACCACAGGCCTGTATAGTGGTATTGGCAAACAGTGTAGATCCAGATGATACGGCTCATGACGAGCCGTCATCAGGATCTGCACTTTTTGAAGGTAATTTTCATATTTTTGAGAACCTAAACATAATCCATTCCAGTGAAAGGGTAAAGGATGCGCTCATCATTTAGATACGCGTATTATCCCAAACGTATTGTATCGTCCCAAGTTCCTGTAGAAGGATGGAGTTCATGTCGTCATGAGGCCCCGTTCAGGTTCGGCCCCACGACAGCTATTGGTGGGAGGAGTATTGACCGGAGCTGGCTGTTGAGATGGGCCACGTCCGGGTCCTGCTTCTCGTATACCTTCACAGCCTGCGTGAACCGGATTATACCTGTAAATACACATTGGAATGAATGTTCAGTCATATTCCACTGTTATGGTTGGGAATGTTTGAATGATAGTAGTAATCTAACAAATTATACCTGTAAATACATGTTGGATTTGATATATTGTTATTTAACAGCCTATCAACAGTTAAGGTCATTTAAAACCGGGCCAACGGGTTCGATGCCACATGTAACCTGCTGCATGGGAGAGAAAATCCAAAAATCAAACGGAATAGTTACATCAAAATATATATTCAGCCCAGGTGCCAGGTCCATACCACACCAAAGTCACTTGGCCCCTTCCCCTAAAGTAATAGGATTAGGAAAATCTTGTTACTTTTTGAAACCCTCATATACAAGAATGCCAAAGACGTACCTGAGGGCCAAACCAGGTCTAAGTTCGGGATAGCGGTAAGGATGAATCCTGATCGTTAAATTACCCATCGCATGCTCCCACCTGCCACCCACAAATACATGTTGGGTTGGTCGTAGTCTACTGTTATAGTTAGGACACAACTTGTAGATTATCACTGTCTGCGTGCTAGTTTGGTAATCTACCATGAAATGGTAGACTACATCCATTCAACAGCAAGGTCACATGTGTATGTGATAAATGGGACTTATGGGTTTTGTGATCAGTGTAGATCCAGATCAGCCTGTGCATCCGCACAGGCTGATCTGGATCTGCACTGTTTGCCATTCTATCAATGAAACACCTGTCATCCTTTTTTTTCTAACAAGCCATATAGATCAGGCTATAGGAGTGCGGCAGTGCTATTTGATCAGGAGCTACACTGGTCACAAATCTCATAAGCCCCATTTCTCGAGTCACAGCCACATATACAGACGGGAATGTAATGGTAGCAATCAACACTAAATGAAAGTATCCTTATCTAGTGTTAGGCACCCTCGCTACACTCAGAGTCAGATCGGATGCCCTGTAAAACTTACAACAATCAAATGATCCAAATTCTCTTTTATATGGTGTCTAACTCAAATCAAGTGCAAAAGAAGTGTTTCATGTCAATGGCATAATTAGATAATAATTGATATGCTTTAAGATACATTGGTTCATGTACATATCAAATATTAAAGCAAGCATTCAATTTATATTTAAGTTACTATTAGTATTAGGCCGAAAACATATTGAAATGATTGTTTTGTGTCCTCGTAGAAACCATGTCAAATTGAGATTTGGCAGAAGGCAGAAGAAGGCTGTGACTGGAGACTGTCACAGATGCATAATCTGGTCTGGGTCTACACTGGTCGCATTGGTCAATATAAAAATGACTACATATAATCATTGGCACAGACAGGAGCAAGACTTAACCTTTGCAATGCTGTCTGATATTTATTTGGGGTGTAACGATAGGATACCTCACGATACGATGCATATCGTGATATTTGGGTCACGATGCGATACATCTTGCGATACTAGTCCTTCGTTCACAGAATACATTTTCAACGGTCCATATACTCAATACAAGAGTGCCGAAGGTCACAATATATACGCTGTCGAGGCAAGGCCAGTTAACATGGGGAGATAACTCACTGAAAAGAATAAGGTTCTTCATCTTGACGTGATAAATATGTATACCGAATTTGGTTACTATGCGTCAAGTATGGAAACGGATACATAATACGTCCCGTTTTTATAATAATGCATAAAATGATTTCAGATAATAGACTCATATGTGTATATTCTTCAGGTCCGTAGCCAGACCTGTTTGAAGGGGGGGTCGTTTCGAAGGCCCAAAGGGCCTGAGGTATCTAGGGGGTCTAAAAAAGTGGACCTTGAGGCTAAAAAAGTGGACCTCGAGGCAGGGTGGGGGTGTCGTCCGACCGCTCCGACCCCCCCTGGCTACGGGCCTGTTTTTCCTGATAATTTAATTTTTGTATTTGTAAAATGTACCCAACAATACCGTCTATTTATAGCGTAATTTGGGATCCCAAAGTAGTGAATTGTGAAATCCATTTTGAATTGACTATCAGTGTCGCATATCATGAATTGCATCGTGGGAAAAATATTGCGCTGCACTGAATGTTCGGTGAATAGTTACATCCGACTATGTATCTTTTATTTTTATTTTCTCATTAAAAACAAGTTTTGACAAAATTTTAGAATCATTTCCCAATGGAAATGATTCTAAAGTGCTGTCAATGTATAAACGATCAACATTTACCATCTCCATCTGCGGGAAAGCCGTATTTCTCAATGGCTGCCATCTGTATCTGGGACGCTACTGGGAACACAACCTGCATGGCTCGAAGCATATCGTTTCCCGCATTGTCACGCGCCTCATCCATACGCATCACATTCTCCGGCACTTGAAATGATGTCAGCACATCTCGGAGAGCCGCTGAAGTAAGAAATTAGAATTGAAAATTAAAGTGTGGATCAGATCGCTACTCTGCTGGGAAGGCTACTGTGCAAATCTGCGGTCAGAGTATTGTATAGTTAAATAAACGACCGCAACTGTTCTGGAAGTCGGCATGATGTAAACAGTTCACTCTCTAAACCCAACACAGAGACAAGTTAGTTTTGCTTAATTTTGATATATTTTGTTTCCATTTATCTCCGATGATATTGTCTGTTCATGATAGCAAAGCACCCATGCGTGTCTTGAAGTAGTTATATACAGGTTTCACAGTGGAGCCTCTCTAAACCGGACATCCTGTGATGTCCACATGGCGTCCGGTTTAGAGAGGTTCCACTGTATCTCAATCTGTATCCATAGATAGGAATTGATCGAAAACACACATAACAAGAGCTGTAGGAGAACAGCATAGCTCGACTACGAGGGTTGTCGATGTACACATAAAAACCTTAATCAAGGTTGACTAAAACCTTAACCAAGGGAAATTAAGTAAGTAATTCAAGGTTAAATGTACGTCAATGTCAGATATAGGTCAGGGGTTATTGATGTACATCACTAGGAGATGAAGTTTTCCAAGTATGGTTGCTGTAGGCCCAGGAGTATTCCATATACAAGCTTGACTAAAAACCTTAACCAAGGGGAAATAAGTAAGTAATCCAAGGATAAAAGTAGGTCAAGGTCAAATATAGGTCAGGGATTATTGATGTACAACATTAGGAGATGAAGTTGTGCAAGTATGGTTGCTGTAGGCCCAGGAGTATTTCATATACAAGCTTGACTATAAACATTAACCAAGTTTGAGTAGAAACCTTAACCAAGTGGCAATAAGTAAGTAATTCAAGGTTAAATGTAGGTAAAGGTAAAATATAGGTCAAGGGTTATTGATGTACATCCCTATGAGAAAAATGAATCCAAGTATGGTGTATGTATGCACAATAGTATTCCATCTACAAGTTTGACTAAAAACCTTAACCAAGGTTGACTAAAAACCTTAACCAAGGGAAATTAACAAAGTAATTCAAGGTTAAATGTAGGTGAAGGTCAAATATAGGTCAGGGGTTGTTGATGTACATGACCAGGAGATGAAGTTGTGCAAGTATGGTTGGTGTAGGGCCAGGAATATTCCATCTACAAGCTTGACTAAAAACCTTAACCAAGGAGAATTAACTAAGTAATTCAAGAGGAAATGTAGGTGAAGGTCAAATATAGATATTAAAGGGGTTATTGATGTACATCACTATGAGAAATGTTTGTCCAAGTATGGTGTCTGTATGCACACTAGTATTCCATGTACAAGCTTGACTAAAAACCTTAACCAAGGTTGACTAAAAACCTTAACCAAGGGGAATTAAGTAAGTAATTCAAGGATAAATGTAAGTCAAGGTCAAATATAGGTCAGGGGTTGTTGATGTACATCACTAGGAGATGAAGTTGTCCAAGTATGGTTGGTGTAGGGCCAGGATTATTCCATCTACAAGCTTGACTAAAAACCTTAACCAAGGGGAATTAAGTAAGTAATTCAAGAGGAAATGTAGTTGAAGGTCAAACATAGATCAGGGGTTATTGATGTGCATCCCTATGAGAAAAGGTTGTCCAAGTATGGTGTCTGTATGCACACTAGTAGTACATGTACAAGCTTGACATAAAACCTTAACCAAGGTTGACTAAAAAACCTTAACCAAGGGGAATTAAGAAAGTAATTCAAGGTTAAATGTAGGTCAAGGTCAAATATAGGTCAGGGGTTGTTGATGTACATCACTAGGAGACGAAGTTGTCCAAGTATGATGGGTGTAGGGCCAGGAGTATTCCATATTATACAAGCTTGACTAAAAACCTTAACCAAGGGGAATTAAGTAAGTAATTCAAGAGGAAATGTAGGTGAAGGACAAATATAGATCAGGGGTTATTGATGTACATCCCTATGAGAAAAGGTTGTCCAAGTATGGTGTCTGTATGCACAATAGTATTCCATCAGGCCTGTAGCCAGACCTGTTTGAAGGGGGGTCGTTTCTAAGGTCCAAGGGGCCTGAGGTATCTAGGGGGGTCTAAAAAAGTAGACCTCAAGGCTAAAAAAGTGGACCTCGAGGATAAAAAAGTGGACCTCGAGGTTGGGCAGGGGGGTCGTCCGACCGCTCCGACCCCCCCTGGCTACAGGCCTGTCCATGTACAAACTTGACTAAAAACCTTAACCAAGGTCGACTAAAAACCTTAACCAAGGGGAATTAAGTAAGTAATTCAAGAGGAAATGTAGGTCAAGGTCAAATATTAGATCAGGGGTTATTGATGTACAACACTAGGAGATGAAGTTGTCCAAGTATGGTGGGTGTAGGGCCAGTAGTATTGCATATACAAGCTTGACTAAAAACCTTAACCAAGGCGTGACGGTGACGACGGGGTGACAACATAAGCTCTAAATATTGTTTGAATAGTCGAGCTAAAAAAGTACTGAAACAGGCGCGAAGTGGTAAAATAACGAAGAAGTATGTGTAAGAATTGACCCGGAAACAAGTGCCGTGGGACGAGTTGTCAATGAGACGAGTTGAGCATATTAAAAATGTGGCATGAAAACAGCGTAAATCGGATAAACTACAGTTGTATTGTCGATTATTATAAATAACCAGAACAAAACCTTCCAATTTCAGTACATTTAAAAAAAAGAACTGTAGACATTTGAAGTAAAACACCTTTACAATCTTGAAGAGAAAAATGTTGCATGGAGGCTGCCATTTTGTACGAAAAATATAATTCATAAAAATAATATTATTTAATAACATTTTTACAGCATTTTATAAGACTAATTATGATTCAAAAATAATAATGACATTTTTATAATACATAGCCTACTAGAAATTATAACAAACTTAACTTGAAAAATGTGGAATTAGGCAACTAAATATTTTGATTTATATCTACCTAAACCGGAAGTAATTTGGCAAATCGGCAAACATGCCTTCATTGGAGGAGTAAGTATTTTTCTTTAAATTAACACTGAAATGCTCAACATTTGATTGTTTATGCCTTACATAATGAAAATATATTTACATCTTACAGATCGAAGCCAATAAGTTGGGCTGAACAAGTGGAGCAAGGCGAGGATGGTAAGCTAATTTTCGGCATATTGCTAATATTTTATCACCAGTTTTCGACATGTTCCTATTTTCGTGCGTATAGCTTTTATGTAACAACAGAATGAGATAATAGTCATTATGTCGGCAATTCATCGCTTTATCATCCGGGTTCTTTAATCGAAACCGAAGTTACCCGAAAGTTTTTTCATTTCCGGTCGTTCTAAATCGACTGCGTTATAGACAAATATGATACAACAGGTGCAACAATAACACATAAATCAACTATGTAGATGCTGTAACCAGTGTGTCCCCCAGTAGACCCTTGTAGAATCTTGTAGTACTATGTAGTACTATGTAGATGCTGTTTACCAGTGTGTGCCCCTGTATACCCTTGTAGAACCTTGTAGTACCATGTAGTACTATATAGTTGCTGTATACCAGTGTGTGCCCCCGTAGAACCTTGTAGTACTATGTAGATGCTGTATACCTGTATGTGCCCCTGTAGACCCTTGTAGAACCTTGTAGTACTATGTAGTACTATGTAGATGCTGTATACCTGTATGTGCCCCTGTAGACCCTTGTAGTACTATGTAGTACTATGTAGATGCTGTATACCAGTGTGTGCCCCTGTATACCCTTGTAGAACCTTGTAGTACTATGTAGTACTATGTAGATGCTGTATACCAGTGTGTACCCCGTAGAAGATTGTACTGTCCTGGTAATTGTCATTGTAGACAGTTGTAGTAATACTTTGAATGCATGTAGACAAACACGCCTACCAGGGAAAGTGGTATGATTTCTTGCCATATCTAATAAATCAAGCCGAAAGCATGCGTAGTTTGAGGCTGCAACAGCCACAACATGCAGGAAAGAGACCTCTGCTTCTGACAGTTAACAGATATGAAAAAAAATAAAAAAAATGTCCTAGCAACTAGTCTAATGTTAACTCAATTCCAGCCGAAAAATCCACCCACCACAACGGCACACGCCCAGCCCTGACCTATGTGTTAGCAAATCCAAAAGTAACAATCCAGTGATTAAGAATGAACACAATAGAAATATAAGTTAATTTTCAATAGTAATAATGGCCGCCGCCGGTAAGCGTGAGATAATTGCCGGTAGATAAAAACACACGACCCATTTTGTCTGGTGCCTCAATCAAGAAAACCTTTGACAGAATCAGGAAAATGAGGAATTATAAGTGTTAAATTGGTATTTTTTTACAAAATGCCGACATAATATCTTTTACTTTTCGTACATTGATTATGCAATGCTTTACAGATATGTGTTAAGCATACTCGTGTTGACAATTTCAAGATGAATTATTTGTTTGACCCGCCATTATTATTTTCAAACGGATGCCGTCGGATGTCATTAATAATGCGGCAGGTGTACTCTAAAATCAACGAAGCCACGCATATTCTATGCTGATTGGTTGAATCCACTGTTTTGATCTACTTACTTGTTCCAAATAAACAGAACTTTTTTGGACATGATGTCAAAAATAAATATCTTGGTCCGATATGTGACTGTGACTGGAGAAATGGGGCTTGTGTGATTTGTGACAAGTGTAGGTTTTTGATCAGATAGCACACTCGTGTATTCTGAAAACGGTATAGACTGTTTGTTAGTGTGTTTCAGTGATGGATTGGCAGATCCTGATCGGACTGTGCGATCTGATCTGGATCTACACTGGTTCTGATCTGGATCTACACTGGTCACAAAAGCCCTATAAGCCACGTGCTGTGTTTGGCGTATAACAGACCTTCTCAGTCGCAGTGCCCAGGGCCTATTAATCGCTCTGATAAGTACGGCGGATGTTGACACCAGCTTAAAGCAATTACCCGGGGTGATGTTCCGTCACTGGCCAGCTACCTCGCTCCGCTCAGTCGACTAACGAGCATACCTCGTTCAAGTTCCATGTGCCCCCTCCCTCCCCCTTGGTGAAATCCTGGATCTGCCACTGTATAGCACCTGGTGCTATACACCAGCGGGTAACAGAGTAGACACTTATCGTAGCTATTTATCTGCGCATCTGATCAATAGCTATGATAAGTGACCTCTGTACAACAATTATCATCTTGCCACTAAATTCACGTGCGTGGATAATTACTTGATCACACTTTTATTTATCATAGTATTTAACTTAAAACATTATCATACATTATTTATCATGGAGATATTATCTGCATATAAATACAGGTATATATATTAAACATCCAAACTTCCATGGGCTTTGTCTAGATTCTTTGATTGAAGAATCGTGTGAATCTGAAATGAGAAATTATGCTACATTTAAGTACATATAGACTCATTGACAATATATAAACGGGATGCTTAATCCGCCCTGTTACTAAATACATTATTATTATATTAAAAACCTAACAGCCATATCTATACTGGCAAATCATTTATACAACGGACGGCAATAACGTCTATGTGCACAACACTGATTTAACTATTATATGTTCGAAAATGTTGGACAAATATCATTGTTGATAACACTTTTTAATATGGCAACGCTTATGTGGTCACCTACTGTCATAGCGGACTGTTGCTATGCTGGAGTTTACCGACCGGAAGTTGCGTCATGCAAAAGCGGTTAATTGTGTCAGTATGGTGTCATTACTGCGGCCTATCCGTTATCATATCCGTCCACGAGTCCATGACACGCCAACGTCTTTCAATTTTTATCACATCTATTTTCATCAATCTATGGTATACTGATTGTGTAATTTTGTGAATTTCTGGAAATATACTGTTAACACTATCAAGAGTAGTAGGTTAATTCCAAATGATGACATCAAGTTAGAAAAAAACTAAAACTTAACAATTGTAAATTTCCTTTTAACTTCTCTTTCCCTTTGCGGAAATCTTTCATATTTTACCCGCCCCTTCTCTGACACTCATACATCATTCTGCAACAAACCTACGACCCCCATTTATGCCAGGGCTCAAGGTCATGGACTTAGAAACTTAGAAAAAACGAAAACTTAACAATTGTAAATTTCCTTTTAACTTCTCTTTCCCTTTGCGGAAAATCTTTCATATTTTACCCACCCCTTCTCTGACACTCATACATCATTCAGCAACAAACCTACGACCCCTATTTATGCCAGGGCTCAAGGTCACAGACTTATAAACTTAGAAAAAAACTAAAACTTAACAAATATAAATTTCCTTATAACTTCTCTTTCCCTTTGCGGAATGCAGTGATATTTTACCCGGCCCTTCTCTGACACTCATACATCATTCTGCAACAAACCTACGACCCCCATTTATGCCAGGGCTCCAGGTCACGGACTTAGAAACTTAGAAAAAAACGAAAACTTAACAATTGTAAATTTTCTTTTAACTTCTCTTTCCCTTTGCGGAAATCTTTCATATTTTACCCACCCCTTCTCTGACACTCATACATCATTCAGCAACAAACCTACAACCCCCATTTATGCCAGGGCTCAAGGTCACAGACTTATAAACTTAGAAAAAAACTAAAACTTAACAAATGTAAATTTCCTTATAACTTCTCTTTCCCTTTGCGGAATGCAGTGATATTTTACCCGGCCCTTTTCTGACACTGATACATCATTCTGTAACAAACCTACGACCCCCATTTATGCCAGGGGTCAAGGTGACGGACTTAGAATGTCTAGTTTGCTTAGAATGTCTAGTTTGCTTTTTTCAACTGGAACAACCATCGCACTCTCCATATGTGCTGACATAGTCTTTTATCTGAAAATGATAGTATGCGAGCTGGAATTCATTCTAGGTCAGGGCTGACGCGGGGGGGTATTCCGTAAGCCCCCGCTTACTGACAAATCTAGTTAATGCCGTGTAGAGTACAGGATAATTTTGTCTAATGATCATATTTTCAATGTTAGGTTCGCTGCCGCCTGCCACAGAAGACTTTGATGAGACAAACAATGTAAAGACGCTCACAGAATACAAATACAATGAAGATGGCAAGATGGTGAAGGTCGTAAAAACCTACAAGGTTGAGAAACGCAAGGCTGCCAAGAGTGTCGCCAGAAGAAAGGTTAATAGATCTACCATTGTCTAAGATCATTAAAGTTAACCCTTTCACACCTAATATTTTACATGATCTCTTCCATGTTGATTTTGGACTATTCCATTAATGAAAAAAGGTATTGTTTCAAAATCCTAAAAATAATGACAGACACTAGTCTGTAGATCCTGATCCTGACCTACATTGTTTGCAGATGTTGACTTTATGGTCTGTGGGGTTGAAATGATTAATATTTGTGTTACACAATCAGCCAATGTTTAGAATCAATAATCATCGGACATGGCATTTTGGTCCATCATCAATTACATTGTTATAAACTAGCAAAAATGATCTCTCCCCCAATCAACCATTTCCTGCAAGTGACCATTGTAAACCACATGCAGTCCACTCACTTATAAACGAAAATTGGTGATGCGCCTGGAAATCAAATCTTCAATTTTTTATCACTAAGGGTGTCTGACTCTGTCCGGTCAAGAGATGTTCCATTGTATTGGTACATAGGAAAAATTAATGTAAAGCTGTAGACACCATTCAAAATAAAAACAAAATACTTAAGGTTGGTTCAAATGTACATAAAACACTGTATAAATGTGCACTATTTAAGTATACAGTTCTGCATCTGTTCGTATTTCAGACATGGCGAAAGTTTGGGGCGGCTGAACATGACCCTCCAGGCCCGAACACGTCCAACACGATCGTGCAGGTGGAGGAAATCAGCATGCAGATCACCCTCAACAAGGAAGTATGTGTCACAGACATAAACCCCAGTCAGTCAAACAGCATTACTGGTATTTCGAACATTGCAGATTCTGATCAGACTGTGCGGATCTACTCTGGTCACAAAACCCATAAACCCCATTTCTTCAGTCACAGCACATGATAGAAATATGTCGAGGAAATAAACATGCAGATTACCCTCACCAAGGAAGTATGTACAGACATAAAACCCCAATCAGTCGATCACTCCCAGAGCTCCAGATAAGCTTTGTGTCTAATGAGCATTGTATGCTCTGTAGCCTATTTCACCAACATTATAGGAATGAATGGCCTTTGTGGAATTTATCGGGGTATAAACTTGGAAAAGTCGCGGGAATACTGGACGAAGGCCGGAAGGCCTTCGTCCAGTATTCCCGCAACTTTTCCAAGTTTATATCCCCGATAAATTCCACAAAAAGGCCATTCATTACTTATAATTCCAGCATTCGAAATAAATGCATCAAGAAAATGTGTTTATTTTCCGGTTTTTTTTTTAAGAATTATTTTAACTGCGCCTGACGGTTACGGAAAGTATTTCGGCATGGGAGTTTACTGGGATATAAATTTTGGACAGAGACTTGCTATGGACCAATCAAATGTTAGGGAATTGTGTAAATATTTTTGTGCTGGAATTATTGCAAAGTATACTTTTCTACCAAAGTATACTTTCAGGGAGTAATCATTTATTTTTACCGAAATGCATTATTTCATATAGAAATGGCCAAAATGGCTGTGATAATGTAATAAATTCAGTATAATAAAAATTAATAAATTTATCCTTAAATTGAAAAGTTCTCTCTCAAAGTGTACTTAGCCAGAAAAGTATACTTTGTAATGTTGGTGAAATATGCTACTGATTTCATATTCTAACCTTTCTTTCTTTCACCTAAAAGATTCAAACCTTTCACCCGGGGCGGGATCAACTGATCCTGAGAATAGTGCTGCAGTAGCCATTGCTTGTCGTAAAAGGCGACTAAACTGGCTTAACGATTGGGTTCATACTTTCCGGAACCCACTATACCGGATTTGGCCCTCATGTACATTTTTGGCTTTCTTGTATGTGAGAGTTGAGTCAGGCTATGCCCCATATATAAAAGTAAGATTAGCACTAATCATATTACTTTTAGGGGATGGGATAAATGATGCTGGTGTGGCGAGGGCCTGGCACCAGATCAGGTTGTTCTAATTTCAGGACTGAATATATATTTTGATTGTAAATATTGAGTTCTGAAGTTGTGATTTACCCCCCTCGGACAGGTGGATACGGGACACGACCCCGTTGACCCGTCTGTGTGTAGACTCCCTGAGGCTTGTACCTCTATGTCAGAAAAGCGGACGTTAAACCCTATTCACTCACTCACTCACTCAAACCTTTCACAATTTCACAGAAGTAAGAACAACATACCGTTTGTCCGAATCTGTACATATGCCTTTCAGGAGGATCATGGATGGGGGTGTACGAATCCATCCATTTAAGTTATGATGTACATACTCGGGGCTCCAGTAGCCGATTTCATCAACATTGCAAAGTATACTTTCTAGCAAAGTATACTTTGAGGGAGTAATCATTTATTTTCCCCGAAATGCATTATTTCACATAGAACTAACGACAGCATATATGTGATGATTAAATGTATGCAGATTTATTATACTGAATTTATTACATTATCACAGCCAAATTGGCTGTGATAATGTAATAAATTCAGTATAATAAAAATTAATAAATTGATCATAAAATTGAAAATTTCTCCCTCAAAGTATACTTTGCTACTAAAGTATACTTTGCAATGTTGATGAAATATGCTACAGATAAGGAATTAGTAATTGAGTATTGTCACTCCATCATTTCTGAAGCAATTGGGTATTTCAAAATTTTAATTGTGTAAAATAGAATCACACTACTGTTTACACATCAGCAGACCGCACTTATTGAATAGTTTGCTTCTAAATGAAAAGGAGACAATTCTAATGAAATACCAAGATGTGTTAAATACTGTTTTCATGGAAAAATAAGAAAATATGCTATATTTGTGGTCTGTTTATTGTTTTTGATAAAGATACCACAAATGTTTCATTGCTTTTTGATACTCGCTACTTCTGATTTCAATTGGATTTTTGGCAATTTTAATTGGGTATTTACGCAAATACGCACCTTATCTGGAGCTTCACATACTCGTAGTGGGTGACTGGGTGTTATAGCAACATGATCAAGGTCAAAATACCTCAAAGAGCAAAACATACGGTCTACAACCATCTGGTTTGTACCAAATGACTCGAGCTGCAGTAGTTGACTACTGTCTGTTTAACGAAAGCTGCCCAAATTTTACGGCCATATAGACAATCCAAAAACATTTTTTTTGATAATGTTAAATTCTATCAAAATTTAAGAATGAGCGTTCTTTTTATTTAGTGAAATTTGGTCAAATATTGGTTTTATTACAAAAAAATTGATTTCTCTATGGGAATTTAACATGGGGGAAAAAGGGGTAGAGGAGTGTGGGAGGAGCGAAAAAATATGGAAATTGAGTCCGATACCTGGTTAGATAGCTTGGAAATGATCTAACTAAGAAAACAAAAGTTAAATTTTTAAAATCGGCCCAGTATTTCTGAAATTCTAAAAAATTTCCCCATGTTAAATCCCCATAGACATCTTGTCTATGGGGATTTAACATGGGGAAATTGTTTTTTTTCGCAATAAAATCAATATTTGACCAAATTTCCAGAAATAAAAAGAAGGCAAATTTTCCTTTAATTTAATATTATCGAAAATAATATTGTTTTTGAATTGTCTATATGGCCGTAAAATTTGGGCAGCTTTCGTGAAACCACAAGCTCCAATGGCCAATACAGCCTCTCTTGTAACAGGTCCGATACATCACATCATTAGAATTCTAATCTGAAATGCAGTAAACCTGATCATCAGGTTTGTTTATTGTGTTTCGGTTTAGAATCCCAATAAGGGATGGATTGTGGCTTAGAGGTTTTGGACACTGGAAAACCAAATGTACTTTCATAGTATTTCTATCCCTTTGGTCTAGTGGGTGGCAGGTGAGAGAATGCGATGGGTAATTTAACGTTTGGGGTACATCCTTATCGGAATCCCGACCCGAGACTTTGGTTGGCCCTCACCTCACATATGTCTTTGGCATTTTTGTATGTGACCGTTGAATCTGGTAATATCCCTTATGCGAGTATTACGATTATTCGTAATCCTATTACTTTTAAGAATAGGAGCCAAGTGACTGGTGTGGTAGGAACTGCCACCATGTCCGGTTATTCTAATTTTAGCCTGCCAATCGGCGCTGAATATTTTATTGTTTTTCGATGTACATATTCCATTCTGATTTTGGGATTTCCTCCCAATGCAGCAGGTTACATGCGGGATTGAAACCATTGGCCCAGCTTTAAATGACCTTTAAATATGCCGTTAAACACCATTAAATCAAACAAGACTTGAACCGAGGACCCGTCTCTACATGGCCTTGGCTTGGGACATAACACCCATTCACTTTTTAGAAACCCAATATGTCCTCTGTTCTCATAGCAGGTCCGTGCAATACTTCAGGCTTTCTGTTTTGTTTACAGGGTTCCCCAGAGCTCCAGATAAGTTTTGTATCTAAAGAGTATTATACCCACAGAGTTCAAATTCAATGCGTATTTTATTTTTTCTAATGTATTATTGCTTTTATTTTGAAATAGGGATCAAATGATAAAAAATAAAACAAATTTAAAAATTCATTTTTTTGAGCAGCTGTTTGCTTTTTGCAGCTCAACTCAGTAAATTAACAACTTTATTATAGTATTTTCACCACTCAATTTGAAAATCAATGCATATTTTCACATTTCTGTTAGTATTTTGTACTCACACTTCTGGGCCCGGTTGCTCAAAGCTTCAGTTAGCAATGCTAAGGATTTAACAGTCTGTTAAGCTAACTGAAGCTTTGAGCTACCGGGCCCAGATAATCAAATGCATACCAGTACTCTGCCAAAATAAGTGTGTAAAATGCGCCAGTACGCACCTTAGTTTAAACAATGTTTATTTCAAATTATGGCAAGTGGTATATATATACATACAATTGAGAACAGGATTGGAAAACAAGCTTTTACAATTATGTGAATTCTTCTCCTGGAGTGAATTCTATGCACCTTATCTGGAGCTCCGGGACCCGTCCCTAAATGACCTTAGCCTTAGCTGCTGCTGGGACTTCAAAGCCATTCTCCTTTCTCTTTTATTTCAGAACAAAAACGCGGAGCCAGAGGAGGATCCACTGATGAAGCTGAAGACACAGAAACTTGTGTCGTGTCGTATCTGTAAGGGCGACCATTGGACCACAAAATGTCCCTACAAGGACACGCTCGCTCCCCTACAGGTAAGACTGTTTATACCCCCGGTATATGAAGTATATCGATGGGTATATAGTTTTCATATTTCATATAATGTACCCATTGTCTCCGTAACCGTAAGTGGGATTCACTTGAAACTTCATATACTGCTTAATAATCCTCCATATTTTGATTCTTTGGCCCACCCATGCAGCTTTCGTGCCCATTGCCAAATGACTTGTTGCTTGTGTATCCGTGTTCACTTGTTTCTAGAATACCGGGGCCTGTTTCACTAAACTTTGTACGACTAAGATGTTTGTAAGTGCACATTTAGGATCGTCTGGAAATTCCAATTAATGGATTTACATTTATTGAGCAAAGACTGCATATGCAGCCTATGCTCAATAAATGTAAATCCAATAATTGTTTACAAGAAAACAATGCTAATGTGAAATTTGCAGACAATCATAAATTTGCACTTACGAACATTTTAGTCGTGCGAAGTTTAGTGAAACGGCGTGTGTATAGTGTGTAGTTATGACGTTTTGTCACTTGGGTAATACCTTGTGTATGTATCAGGGATTCCGCTGGGGAAAAAATCGCCACTTCAAAAAAAATAAAACAATTGGTGATAAAAAAATTACAATTTTCGAAAAAAAATAAAATAATTTTTTTTCTCGAAAATTGTAATTTTTTATTGCCAATTGCGAGTGACGATCCCCAGCGGAATCTCTGGTATTATTAACCGAATACATGACCGCCGGACCGGTATTGACATTAATGCAATTAATGATCAGTTTTATTGGTTACCAACCATTAGAAATGGTGAAATTTGTCATTTTGACACCAGTTAACATAAGCAACGTGACATAAATCGCACCACCAATTCTGTCCCACAAGTAGTTCTAAGAGAAGTTTCTCGTAATTATTTTGCGATTTTCCAATTTTTGTACCCTGCCGCATTAATTATACCCCCGGCATACAAAGTATGTCGAGGGGCATATAGTTTTCGTAATTACGTCCGTTTGTCAGTCCATCTGCGTTAAAGTATTTGGGGTGGGGGGGGGTGGGGTGGTATACGTGAGCCCCTGCTCACTTTCTTTAGTTGTAATAGTCCCCTGTAATAGTAGCCCACTTTCATATATGGGATATGTAGAAAATTACTATGTAAATGTATTACCGGTACATAGTAATTTTCTACATGTAGACGGTTCAAATGAGTGGTCACAACATATACATGTATATATATATATATATATACTTTCGGAATTGAGAGAAATTGCGGAATTATATTTAGAAATTTTATGCACATATATGGGTATTCTGCATGGAATAGGGTAATGCACAGGCAACTACAACTTTCCTAAGCCTGTGGGCACTTATTAGAATAAACATGGTACAGTAAATTTCCCCTCCTAAGTTCACTTGTGGTGTTTGGTCTATTGTAGGAGAGCCTGGAGGGGGAGAAGAAGAAGGCAGATGAGGCCCCTGGGGCGCCAGCAGCAGGCGGGGCCACCCCAGCCGGAGGGGCGGGTGCCAAGACGGCGGGGGGCAAGTACGTCCCTCCCAGCATGCGAGACGGGGCCTCCAAGGGCCGCGGGGAGGTCATGCAGGCCAAAAGAGGTAAATGAATTATGCCATGCAAAGTTAATTTACTAAATATCATCCAAATTTTCTGGGGAAAAAAAGTGGGAGGCTTTTATTTTTAATTAAAATTAGTTGGACATATAATTGGCGTTAAATCACTAATGAATGATTTTTAGCCAGGTTTTTTGAAAAAAAATCCAGGCTATTGGATTGGCGAAAGCCGGGCGGGCGGGCGGCGGGCGGCGTCCACAATCAATGTTAAGTTTTCGTGTTTGAGTCCATTTCTTTGTTACTGTACCACCTAGGACCACCAAACTTTCACAGCTTCATAATCAAGGGGTACCCACCACATATCACTATCCAACATGTTACTTTTTTTTTAACTTCACCCATTTTTTCCGCGTAGTCGACTTAGCCATTTTCAATGTTAAGTTTTCGCGTTTACAATGTTAAGTTTTCGTGTTTAAGTCCATTTCTTTCGTACTGTACCACCTAGGACCACCAAATTTTCACAGCTTCATAATCAAGGGGTACCCACCACATATCACTATCCAACATGTTACTTTTTTTTTTACTTAATTCACCCATTTTTTCCGCGCAGTCGACTTAGCCATTTTCAATGTTAAGTTTTCGCGTTTACAATGTTAAGTTTTCGTGTTTAAGTCCATTTCTTTGGTACTGTACCACCTAGGACCACCAAACCAAACTTTCACAGCTTCATAACCAAGGGGTGCCTACCACATACAACTATCCAACATGTGACCATTTTTTTACCTTCACCTATTATTTCTACGTAATTGACTTAGCCATTTTCAACGTTAACTTTTTAACGTACGTCTGGTTAGAGTTTTTTTGGTTAAAACTTTTTCGTTATACTATATCTCTGCAACTGCTTCGCCCATTACCTTGAAACTTCACATGGGTGTTTATCATCATCCATATTTTCATTCTAACCCCCAACCGTGCGGCCCCTGTGCCCAATGTCAAGGTCAAATTACTTTGAATTTTTTTGTTAAAGTGTTTTTGTGTACTATATCTCTGCAACTGCTTCACCAATACCTTGATACTTCACATGGGTGTTTATCATTCATTGTCGCACCTGCTTGCGGAAAGCGCGATCATTGTGCCCAATGTCAAGGTCAAATTACTTTATTTGAATTGTTTTGTTAAAGTTTTTTTGTGTACTATATCTCTGCAACTGCTTCACCCAATACCTTCATACTTCACATGGGTGTTTATCATCATTGTCACACCTGCTTGCGGAAAGCGCGATGTCGTCAGCATTTTGGCATACGTCCGTCCGTTCGTCCGTGTGTCCTGTTAATGTTTTTTGGTTAAAGTTTTTCCATCTACTATATCTATTTTTTTAGTGTCCATGCCTCGCCCCAAGGCGCGACATGCAGGCCACGGCCATCTAGTCTACAAAAAGTGGGTATAATTATGTTATCCAAGTGTCTATGCTTGGAAAAAACCTGGCCTTCGTGGCTTTGCCTCGTTTCTTGTCTTCAAATATATAAATAAAACAATTAATCTGGATTATTTTTTAGGGCCAGGTATGATACTTAGTAAATTAATTGTATCCCCCGGACTCCGTCGGGGGATACTATGGATTTTACAGCGGTCCGCGTCCGCCGCAGACACTTCTTGTCCGGAGCATAACTCAAACACCCTTTGGAATATTTTCATGAAACTTCACACATGCATATACCACGACCCGAAGGTGTGTCGCGCACAAGAATGACAACTCTTGCTTAGCTAATTTTTTAGTTATCTCCCTTTTTTGTTTCTCGCACTGATTTCGTGTCCGGAGCATGACTCCACCACCCTTTGGAATATTTTCATGAAACTTCACACATGCATAGAACACGACCGAAGGTGTGTCGCGCACAAGAATGACAACTCTTGCTTAGCTAATTTTTTAGTTATCTCCCTTTTTTGTTTCGCGCACTGATTGACCATAACTCGACCACCCATTGGAATATTTTTATGAAACTTGACACATTCAATTAGACCACAAACCGAAGGTGTGTCGTGCACAAGAATGACAACTCTTGCATAGCTAATTTTTTAGTTATCTCCCTTTTTTGTTTTCGCGCACTGATTTCCTGTCCGGAGCATAACTCAACCACCCTTTGGAATATTTTCATGAAACTTCACACATGCATAGACCACGACCCGGAGGTGTGTCGAGCACAAGAATAACTCTTGCGTAGCTAATTTTTTAGTTATCTCCCTTTTTTGTTTTGCGCACTCTACAAACTGGACAATAATGCATGAAGACCCGTTTTCTCGTCTGCTCTGTACACCTTTTCTCGTGTGCTCTGTACACCTTACCTGTAGAGAGAACAATAGAGACTGGGAGAACCATTCACCTGTGCATGTGCTAGCATGTGCAAATGTCCAGTCTTGACCAGTCTGACCACAGGTAATTTATACAGGTAAATTACTACATTGGATATTACATTTCCGTTAACTGTGTTGAAAATATTGTGGCATTATGTGGACCTGTGCAGATATATGTAGATAAATATAGGACTATTAAAAAAAAATTCTGGGCTCCAGTAGCAAGCTTTATTATTTTTAATTTTTATGCCACCGGGTTTTGAAGAAACGGGTGGCATATAGTGTTTGGACCGTCTGTCAGTCCGTCTGTCCGTCCGTCACACTTTTCGGTTAACCACTTTGTCACAGTTTCTCAAATATGCTGCAGGTGGCATCCGCGTTTGACAGATGCATTTCTTGTTAAAAAAAAATTTCCATTTTTTTTTTTTTTTTTCAAATTCTTTTTTCAGTTTTGTCTAGTAGCATAAGGTCGTAAGTGCTATATACAGACTATTATCATATAATAAAACAATTATTGACTAGTGAGCCATAGAATATAATCTGATATTCCATGGCTCACTAGTCAATAATTGTATCCCCCGGACTCCGTCGGGGGATACTATGGATTTGACAGCGCGCCGCGTCCGCCGCAGACACTTCTTGTCCGGAGCATAACTCGAACACCCTTTGGAATATTTTCATGAAACTTCACACATGCATAGACCACGACCCGAAGGTGTGTCGCGCACAAGAATGACAACTCTTGCATAGCTAATTTTTTAGTTATCTACCTTTTTTGTTTCGCGCACTGATTCACCATAACTCGACCACCCTTTGGAATATTTTTATGAAACTGAACACATTCAATTAGACCACAAACCGAAGGTGTGTCGTGCACAAGAATGACAACTCTTGCATAGCTATTTTTTTAGTTATCTCCCTTTTTTGTTTTCGCGCACTGATTTCCTGTCCGGAGCATAACTCAACCACCCTTTGGAATATTTTCATGAAACTTCACACATGCATAGACCACGACCCGGAGGTGTGTCGAGCACAAGTATGACAACTCTTGCGTAGCTAATTTTTTAGTTATCTCCCTTTTTTGTTTTACACACTCTACAAACTGGACAATAATGCATGAAGACCTGTTTTCTCGTCCGCTCTGTACACCTTTTCTCGTGTGCTCTGTACACCTTACCTGTAGAGAGAACAATAGAGACTGGGAGAACCATGTGCTAGCATGGGCTAGCATGTGCAGATGTCCAGTGCTTGACCACTGTTGACCAGGTAATTTATACAGGTACATTACTACATTGGATATTACATTGAAAATATTGTGGCATTATGTGGACCTGTGCAGATATATGTAGATGAATATAGGACTATTAAAAAAAAATTCTGGGCTCCAGTAGCAAGCATTATTATTTTTAAACTTTTTTTTTTCAAATTATTTTTCAATTTTTGTCTAGTAGCATAAGGTCGTAAGTGCTATATACAGACTATTCACCTGTGCATGTGCTAGTATGTGCAACTGACCACTGACCACTTACAGGTAATTTATACAGGTAAATGATTATATTACATTTCCGTAAACTGTGTTGAAAATATTGTGGCAATATGTGGACCTGTGTATATATGATATTTAGATAAATATAGGACTATTAAAAAACATTCTGGGCTCCACTAGGGAGCATTATTCTTTTATTTTTTTTAAATTTAATTTTTTTTTTCCATTTCTTTTTTCTCCATTCTTTTTCAAATTTTTAACTGACCACTAACTTATTACAGGTACTTTATACAGGTACATTATTACATTTCCGTAAACTGTGTTGACAATATTGTGGCAGTATGTGGACCTGTGCAGATATATGAAGATAAATATAGGACTATTAACAAAAATTCTGGGCTCCAGTAGCGAGCATTATTATTTTATTTTATTTTGTTTATTACATTTCCGTAAACTGTGTTGAAAATATTGTGGCATTATGTGGACCTGTGCAGATATATGTAGATAAATATAGGACTATTAAAAAAAAATTCTGGGCTCCAGTAGCAAGCATTATTATTTTTAATTTTTAAACTTTTTTTTTTCGTTTTTTTGTTTCAAATTCTTTTTCAATTTTTGTCTAGTGGCATAAGGTTGTAAGTGCTATATACAGACTATTATCATATAATAAAACAATTATTGACTAGTGAGCCATAGAATATAATCTGATATTCTATGGCTCACTAGTCAATAATTGTATAATATGTTCGGGCCAGTGAAAATTGCTTTCGGGCCCAGGCTCGAGGTCAAGGCGGGACAAGGCGAGGCATCTGATTCCGCGGAATTCTTGTTTGCTTATCTCCCTTTGTTGTTTCGTGCTCTGATTTTGTATCCAGAGCATAACTCGAACACCCTTTGGAATATTTTTATGCCCCACCACGATAGTGTTACCCTTGTCCGTCCGTCCGTCCGCACACACGAATGGGTACTTGTTGTAAGCGTATGGGGATCTTATTGGGTAGGGTTAGGATAGTGTTGGGTACTCTTGTTGGGTATTTTTATACAGTAAAAACCCAACAAGTATTCATTCGTAGGAACGTGCGTCCCGTCCGTCCGTCACAAAACTTTAACACTCGGGTAAATGTCTCATAATTTCTTCATCCTTCGACCGATCTGCTTCATATTTCATATACACATTGCTCTGATGGTTCACTACCACCCTGTGCCAAATCCACGTTCGTCCTGCCCCCGCCAAGCCCAGGGTCAAGGTCACATACTTGGTGCTTCAAAAACTTTAACGCTCGTGTTAATATCTTATAATTTCTGTTTTCTTTCACGGATCAGCTTCATATTTCATATACACATTGCTCTAATGGTCCTCTACCGCCCTGTGCCAAATCCACGTTCATCCTGCCCCCGCCAAGCCCAGGGTCAAGATTCATACTTGGTGCCTCAAAAACTTTAACGCTCGGGTAAATATCTTATAATTTCTGTTTTCTTTCACGGATCATCTTCATATTTCATATACGCATTGCTCTAATGGTCCTCTACCGCCCTGTGCCAAATCCACGTTTGTTCTACCCCCGCCAAGCCCAGGGTCAAGGTCACATACTTAGTGCTTCAAAAACTTTAACGCTCGGGTTAATATCTTATACTTTCTGTTTTCTTTCATGGATCATCTTCATATTTCATATACGCATTGCTCTAATGGTCCTCTACCGCCCTGTGCCAAATCCACGTTCGTCCTGCCCCACCAATCCCAGGGTCAAGGTCACATACTTGGTGCTTCAAAAACTTTAACGCTCAGCTAAATATCTTATATAATTTTTCTTTCCATTCACGGATCAATTTCATATTTCATATACGCGTTGCACTGATGGTCCTCTACCGCCCTGTGCCAAATCCACATTCGTCCTGCCCCCGCCAAGCCCAGGGTCAAGGTCATATACTTAGTGCTTCAAAAACTTTAACGCTCAGGTAAATATCTTATAATTTCTGTTTTCTTTCATGGATCATCTTCATATTTCATATACGCATTGCTCTAATGGTCCTCTACCGCCCTGTGCCAAATCCACGTTCGTCCTGCCCCCGCCAATCCCAGGGTCAAGGTCACATACTTGGTGCTTCAAAAACTTTAACGCTCGTGTAAAATAAAATTTTGACTTTGAATTTGGCCTCATTTATTATCAAAGCGATATGTGGGACATCCGTGTTCTATGAACACATTTTCTAGTTTATTAAACTTCACACATTCATAGAAGACGACCCAAAGGTGTGTCGCACGTAAGAATGACAACTCTTGCGTCGTTAATTTCTCCCTTTGTTGTTTCGTGCACTGATTTCGTGTCCGGAGCATAACTCGAACACCCTTTGGAATATTTTCATGAAACTTCACACATGCATAGACCACGACCCTAAAGGTGTGTCACGCAAGAATGACAACTCTTGCATCACTAATTTTTTAGTTCCATTCACGGATCAACTTCATATTTCATACATGCGTTGCTCTAATGGTCCTCTACTGCCCTGTGCCAAATCCACGTTCGTCCCGCCCCCGCCAAGCCCAGGGTTAACATCACATACTTAGTGCTTCAAAAACTTTAACTTGGTGCTTCAAAAACTTTAACGCTCGGGTAAAATAAAATTTTGACTTGGAATTTGGCCTCATTTATTATCAAAGCGATATGTGGGACATCCGTGTTCTATGAACACATTTTCTAGTTTATTAAACTTCACACTTGCATAGAAGACGACCCAAAGGTGTGTCGCACGTAAGAATGACAACTCTTGCGTCGTTAATTTCTCCCTTTGTTGTTTCGTGCACTGATTTCGTGTCCGGAGCATAACTCGAACACCCTTTGGAATATTTTCATAAAACTTCACACATGCATAGACCACGACCCTAAAGGTGTGTCACGCAAGAATGACAACTCTTGCATCACTAATTTTTTAGTTATCTGCCTTTGTTTTTTCCGTCACTGATTTTATCTCCGGAGCATAACTCTAACACCCTTTTTTCAAACTACTTGTGTATCTGGGGAGAGGGATACACATGCGCTTGTCGACAAGCATCCATTTCTAGTTTTATATGGCCTTAATGTGGGCTGGGTTTATTCTTGTTTGTCACACATGTCCAGGGATTCCGCTGGGGAAAATAACAAAATCCAGGCTTTCAAAAATTACAATTTTCAAAAACAAAATCTTTTTTTTTTTTTTTTTTCGAAAATTAATTTTTTATCACCAATTGTTTATTTTTATCGCCAATTGCGAAAGTGGCGATCGCCAGCGGAATCCCTGCATGTCTTGTACAGCTCCACATCTTGGTACTCGATCTTGTTCTTCTTGTACTGTACTTGAGCTATAGGACAATACTAAAATTCAAATGCCAGGGATTTCACAGACGATCGCCACTTTCGCAATTGGCGATAAAAATAAACAATTGGCGATAAAAAATTCTTCTATACTGGTGGGGCATTACACTTAATTCTCTTCTTGTTCTAGTGGGTGGTTGGTCGGGCGAACGTGAAGGGGTAAATTGACGGTAGGGGTTCCTCCTTATAGGAATCACAATTTGCCTGGTTTGGCCCTTGGGTACGTTTTTATCTTTGGCTCTTTTATTACCTGGGAGTTGAATTGGGTTATTACCCATTATAAAAGTAGTAAGACTATCACTGATCCTACTGCTGTTGGGAGGGGCCAAGTGATTCTGGTGTGGCGAGGACCTGGCATCAGACCAGGATTATTCTGATTTCAGGGCTTAATATATAGTTTTTTTATTGTAAATATTCAGTTCTGATTTTGGGATTTTCCCCCCATTTGTACCTGTACTTGAACTTGTACTTGAACTTGTACATGTACATGTACAGGTAATATATGGGATTTAGTACTAAACCCATTGACCAGGCCTTAAATGACCTTAGCTGTTGATAGGCCGTTAAACCCCAACAAACAAACAAACTCTTCTTGTTCTATCTCGTTGTTGAATAAATGGGTTGTGTTGATTGTCTAGTGCATTGGACTAGTCATTGGGATGACACTTTTAGATACCTGTCTCTATATGTGGCTGTGATTGGAGAAATAGGGCTTATGAGTTTTGCGACCAGTGTAGATCCAGATCAGACTGTGCATCCGCATCCGCACAGTCTGATCTGGATCTGCACTGTTCACCATTCCATCAATGCAACACCCGTCGTGCATCAGTGGTGCTTCTAACAACCAATATAGATTTGTTATCAATCTACAGTAATGTGTTATTTGATCAAGAGCTACACTGGTCAAATATCCCACAAGTGCATTTCTCCATTCACAGCCACATTTCACGATTATCATCTGACCTCGTTGAATAAACATCATTTATTGCATAAAATGGGCTTATGCGGTGCAATAACACAGTTTATTATCAATCGAGAATTATCCAGTCTGCGATTGGTCAGATGCTGGTCATGTGATCTTCGATATAAATGGATATTAACCTGAGAAAGTTGATTCAAAATGTCATATTGACCTGAAGGCGGAGCAACGTTGTGGATTGGCTAAAGTCACTTTGACGTAATTAAAATTCATTGACATTGTTAATCTTATTAGTCTCTTCACGAGCAACGTCACTGAACATGATGCTTATGAATTGCGCCAAAATGGCATAAAGCAATATTAATTGTATAAATGTTCACAGCGTAGTTTATGGATATATAATTCCAGCACAAAAATATTTACACAATTCCCTAACATTGGATTGGCCCGTAGCAAGTCTGTCCAAAATTTATATCCCAGTAAACTCCCACGCCGAACTACTTTCCGTAACCGTGAGGCGCAGTTAAAATAATTCTTAAGAAAACGGAAAATAAACACATTTACTTGATGAATTTATTTCAAATGTTGGAATTATAAGGAATGAATGGTCTTTTTGTGGAATTTATCGGGGATATAAACTTGGAAAAGTCGCGGGAATACTGGACGAGGCCTTAAAAAATTACAATTTTCGAAAAAAAAATCAAAAAAATATTATTATTTTTTATTTTCGAAAATTGTAATTTTTTATCGCTTCGTCCAGTATTCCCGCGACTTTTCCAAGTTTATACCCCGATAAATTCCACAAAAAGGCCATTCATTCCTATATTATGCTATATTATTGAATATTGATAAGGACACATTGGAATTTCTCAATTGATAATAAAACAATGATCGCCTTGTATCGGTCAATACGGTATGTGGTTTTATTGACCCAATTAATGTGATATCAATATCACGTTTATCTGGTCGATAAAACCACGTATTGACCTCACAACAAGGCAATAATTGTATAGTATTGAAATAATAATACATTAGTGTAATAAATATGCAAATGAGACTCCTACAACTTCAATTATTGCTTCTGTGCTTATGCAGTAAATAGAATCTACCATTCGTGTTGATTTAATATGATATATATTTAACTTGTTGACTGATTTTATAGTAAGCTCGGCACAGCCTCTTTTCTTATGCAAGATCCTCTTATATAATTGAAATGATGTTGATTCAGATGAGTCTGCGACAATCCGCGTAACGAATCTGTCGGAGGACACGAGGGAGTCCGATCTCCAGGAGCTGTTCCGTCCGTTCGGCCCCATACAGCGCATATACCTGGCCAAGGACAAAAACACAGGACAGTCTAAGGTGAGTCAGACTTGGCTGGGCTAATGCAGGAGCCACCAACTTATTTACCTGGTTCCTTATTATAATACAACTGGCATTAATATGACGTATGCAGATATGCAGGGCGTATATAGTTTTCGTCGTCGTCCGTCTGTAGCACAAAAACGTAACCCTTTCAACACCACAGGCCTGTATAGTGGTACACTTTTATGCAAGACAATCTTTTGGCCATTAAACACATTAACTCTTAAAAATATTTAAATGTAATTACTATTTCATCAATAACAAAAATGTCGCACTCCCCAACAAAAATTATTTGAAGAAATTCAATTAAATATTGATTTTATTGCGAAAAAAAAAATTTCCTATGGGGGCTAAAAATAGATTTTGTTAAAATATTTTATTTGTGGACCGATTTTCAAAATCTAACATTAAATTCCCATAGGAAAATCGTTTTTCGCTATAAAATCAATATTTGAAAAACGGCAGAAAAACGTGGAAGACAGTAATTTTTTGTCGAGCCCGCTTGCGGAAAGCGAGACATAGACAATGACGTCTTGGTATCCACGTGTCCGTCCGAAATCTGCGTTAAAGTTTTTAAATATCTTACATCTCGTGTGGTCCACATGCCCATTTATTATTATTATTATCAAGGCTGTGAGCAAGGGGATTACCGTTTGTTTCACGAAAGCTGCCCAAATTTTACGGCTATATAAACAATTCAAAAACAAGATTTATTTTGATAATATTAAATTAAAGGAAAAATTAAGAATGAGCCTTCTTTTTATTTCGTGAAATTTGGTCAAATATTGATTTTATTGCGAAATTTAACATGGGGAAATATTTTTGAATTTTACAAATACTGGACCGATTTTTAAAATTTATCTTTTGTTTTCTTAGTTAGATCATATCCAAGCTATCTAGTCGGGTTTCGGAGTCAATTTCCAAATTTTTTCGTTTTTTTTACTAATCCCACTCCTTTACCTCTTTTTCCCCCATGTTAAATTCCCATAGAGAAATCAATTTTTCGTAATAAAACCAATATTTGACCGAATTTCACGAAATAAAAAGAAGGCTCATTCTTAAATTTTCCTTTAATTTAATATTATCGAAAAATAATATGGTTTTTTGAATTGTTTATATAGCCGTAAGATTTGGGCAGCTTTCGTGAAACAGACAGTAGTGATAACAATGTCCTTGGTACACTCCTATTATATATAGTAAACGTGTTCTCCAAGCAATCTTTCACTTACAAGACACCATTCTATATTACAGGGGTTTGCCTTTATAAACTTCCATCGGCGGGAGGACGCAGCCCGGGCTATTGCGGGGGTATCTGGCTTCGGATACGACCATCTCATCCTAAACGTCGAATGGGCAAAGTAAGTACATGTAGTATGGTTCTCAGACACGGGAAAAAAATCTTTTTTTTTCGAAAATTTTAATTTTTCATCGCCAATTGTTTGTGTTTTTTTTGTTGAAGTGGCGATTTTTTTATTTTCCCCAGCGGAATTCCTGGGCGTATTTTTTTGGTTCCGAGATGGTCGATTCTGACTTTCCAAGTCACCAGCTTCATATATGTTCTGTAAAGTTACTTTAACCTATAGGAATTTTTATTACGCGGCGATATAATCAGAGAACCAAAGTACTTTTTTGTTTATGGCCCAATACTAATCCAATACCATTTTCCAATCATACACAAGTCGAAGGTTGTTCCATATTATATTAGTTAATCATTTCACAAGAGAATCACCGTACATGCCCGTCTCAGATTATTCCATTCCATGTTTGATAGCATACATGTATATAAAGAAACATTTATGTATTCTGTTATGGAAATGAGAAAACATGTTGTTTTATCATTTCCATAACGGAATACATAAATGTTATATATGCTATCTTTAACGGAAATTGCCGTCTGCTGTTTTTCATTTTTGCTTTAATTCTTAACAAAAAACTGGTTTTGACAGCACATGAGAATCGTCTCCACTGGAGACGATTCTCATGTGCTGTCAAAACCAGGTTTTTGTCGAGAAATATTTAAAATAAAACATTTCCAGCAGACTACAACATTTAATTCAGCGTAGTAAGGGTTAAAGGTTTATGAATTTCTCATGTGTGTTATTACAGTTAACCCTTAAAATACGAGAAACCAAAATTGTCGTCTGCTGTTGTATCAAATTTTGCGGGGTTTTTTTTCCGCAATTTCTAAAGTGCCGACAGACTTGTTTTTGTTGATTAAAATGGAAAATGAAAAAAATAATCAGCAGACGACAAAATTAATTCAGCACTGTAAGGGTTTAATGTTCAATTCTCTGTTTCAGGCCATCCGGTACAACGTAATAGGCGGATGTTTCCAGCGTTCAACTTGTCTGAATTCAAATTATGGCAAAATTGACTTGCTCTGTATTGAATAAATTATTTCTTTTCGGTCATCTCGTCTCGTCTTCTCTATTAAACCATTGCTTCTGATACATGTATTTATTATGACCATGAAATGCTAATATCTATGGGGTGCCTGCCAACACCTTAGGACACTTCAGTAGATTATGGGGGTCAATTGATTCTGGTGTGGCGAGGACCTGGCATCTGTAGCCTATTTCACCAACATTGCAAAGTACACTTATCTAGCAAAGTATACTTTGAGGGAGAAATTTTCAATTTAAAGATAAATTTATTAATTTTTATTATACTTAATTTATTACATTATCACAGCCATTTTGGCTGTGATAATGTAATCAATTCAGTATAATAATTTTGCATACTTTTAATCATCAAATATATGCAGTCATTAGTTCTATATGAAATAATGCATTTTGGGAAAATAAATGATTACTCCCTCAAAGTATACTTTGCTAGATAAGTATACTTTGCAATGTTGGTGAAATAGGCTACAGATCAGGATTATTCTGATTTCAGGGATGAATATTAATTTGATCCTGATCTGACGTAAGATCCTCGCCACACCAGAATCACTTGGCCCCTCCCAAAAGCAGTAGGATCAGTAAAAATCTTACTACTTTTATAATGAGCAATAACCAATTCAACTCCCAGGTAACAAGAGCCAAAGATAAAAACGTACCCGAGACCCAAACCAGGAACCACCACCGTTAATTTACGCCGCCCCGTTCGGAAACCACCCACGGAAATACTGTGAAAGTATTTTTGATGCCCAAGGCGAGGTTTGAACACACAACCCGAGTGTTCTAACCCCTAGGCCACAATCCATCCCTCAAAATGTCATGGTCATGTTAATTGAGTGGCAGTAGTGTTCCAAATGCTCACATGTATCGGGTGTCCAAATATTGAAGCAATCGGTCGCGAATATTAGTTATATCATGATCAAGAAACTTGTACAAACTGTTTGGCTATGTGTTTCCGCAAAAATGTGATGGTAAAACAAAAAAGTCAAGATCATGTTAATGGCGGCATGAGGGTGTTCCAAATGCTCACTTTTATCCTGTCAACACAGTGCGTATGTGCCGTGAAACACGGTGCCGTGAAACATTTTTGATATCGTGTCAATACGACCTACTCACTGCGTATGAATATGTGCGGTTTCTGGGATTATTTCTTTGCATTTTAAAGCCATTTGTATGTGTTGACAGGATAAATAGAATAGTAGGTTAGTGCCGTGAATGGAAAAAAATATCTGGCGCGGCACGGAAACGGGATGTGCTCGGTAGAGCCTCGCCCATCCCGTTTCCTGAGCCTTGCCAGATATTTTTTCCCATCCACGGCACTAACCTACTATTCTGTAGTATCAAGTGTCCAAATACTGAAGCAATCTGTCGAGTAATATTAAAGTTATATGATGAAGCTTGTACAAACTTTTTGACGCAAAAAAACAAAAAAAATGGCCAACCGTTTCCGCAGAAATGTGAAGGCAAATGCCAACTTAGTGCTTTCCAAATGCTCACATATATCAAGTTCCAAATATTAAAGCAATCGGACAAGTAATATTAAAGTTATACCATAATGACGAAGCTTGTACAAACTTTTTTGACGCAGACAACGTAAAAAAACGCCAAAAGTTGCATTTGTGGCCATTCTGAATTCTGATCTACACAGGGTGTTTACCAGCTTGAAATGCAAACAATGCTGGTCGTAAATGCCATAAGCCTCAAGTGCTCCGGACAGAATTTCACAACAAACAGATAAATTGTTTCACTTTTATTGACGTTCTTGCAATAAAATATGTTTTGTCACGTGTGAATTCAATGATAAATGTTTTACAAAATGAGACATGAATGATGGAATCTTCAATTCAGTGAACGAGATCATACAAGATGCAAAAGATGATGAATTGAGTGAGAATCAACATGGTAAATGATATTTACTACATACAACTTGCGTCCACGGGTGCCATATCTGCGAAAGGTTATTAACAATTCTGTAATGGGCGATGTTATGAAAATTTCAATGCAAATATGCCTCAGAACACATTTTGGGATTGTTCGCCGAGAACCAATATTTCCATGGAATTTGCAACAATTATAGCTTGTACACCTCTTGTTGCAGTTGGATTAGATCTAATTCTTGCTGATGACAATAAGGTAGTATTAAAATACAAGTGATCACTGTCCGGTCATATGAAGCAGATACACCAGCAGATGGGCTGCACTGGTCACAAATATATTCAGCCCTGAAATTAGAATAACCCGACCTGGTGTCAGGTCCATACCACACCAGTCACTTGGCCCCTTCCCCTAAAATAGGATTACGGATATTGTAATACTCGCATAAGGGGTATAACCAGATTCAACTGTCACATACAAAATGCCAAAGACGTATGTGAGGGCCAAACCAGGTCTCCAGTCGCGATTCCGGTAAGAATGAACCCCGATTGTTAAATTACCCATCGCATGCTCCCACTTGCCACCCACGGATAGTCTGTGGCTAAAATCAGACCGCCGTCGGTGTAAAAAGATTTGTATTCACACGGTCCAGCACCCAATCTCTAGGCAACAGCCCAAGACCCCAGCAAGACTGGACTTATTGATCTGATGTAAGCTGGTTGTAAATCTGCAAGCCAGTGGGAAATTTGGGTTTACTTGTATAACATTCTGAGCATGTACCGTTTCCTTGTGCTCGAAATCAGGGGGACAGTTTCAATAAACTTCGTAAGACTAAAATGTTCGCAAGTGCAAAATTATGACAATCAGTAAAGTTCACATTAACAATGTTTTCTTATAAACAATTATTGGATTTACATTTATGGAGCATGCTTTTACAGACGATCTGAAATTTGCACTTATGAACATTTTAGTTGTACGGAGTTTAGTAAAACGGCCCCCAGGACATTTCGTCAACTCTCGGCCAATCAAACTATGATTTGGAATAAGAATTGGGAGAACTTGCTCAGAACGTTGTACAAGTATGGGGATCCTGGTCAAACTAACCAATAGTAGACTCAAAAACTGCCATTCTCACAACAATTCCTCCATCTTAACAAACCTGGGCTCGATGTGGTGCGAAATTTCTGGTTTGACTGGATAAACAGGGTTTATGGCATTCACAACCAGGGTAAACCCAGATCATGACGAACTGTGAAAACCCTGATCAACCTGCACAGATGTGCAGGTTGATCAGGGTTTTCACAGTTCGTCATTCAGTCAGTGAAACACCCGTCATGCCTTTACATAGTTCCTTCCCAGGATACATTGGAGTACGCTAACAAACAGACTGGACACAAATACCATAAGCCCCATTTCTCTAGACATATTTCATATCGTACAAATGCAAACATTGTAAATAAACAATTCATCTGCATCAGATCGGGGTCTACAATGATCATAGAGGAGCGAGACCAGTTAATTTATCTGCATCAGATCGGGGTCTACAATGATCATAGAGGAGCGAGACCAGTTATGTTAAATCTTTCATGAAGACCAATGATACACGCCATGTGACTTTGTACCTTCAGACATTTGCGTAATTTCATTACGTATGTTTATAAAAAAATATAAATATTTTTCATATAACTCAAAATTTGACAAAATTTTCAGAGTAGAGGAGAAATAAAATGTTGACGCCATTTACTGAAAATATTGTAAATTCTTTAAATTACGCGGATGTCTAAGGTACAAAATCACATGGCGTGTCTCTAATGACGTTTTAGTGACTAGTTAGATACAAACAACAGCTACCCCAATGACAACACGTATACACGTTTTTTTTTCACGATCCACCAGTACCAACCGAGATTCAAGACAAACAAACGATTCTATATTTATTATTGGTCCACAGATGTTACAGATGTCAACACACAACTTCACTAACAACCAGCTGTGTTAATCTTGCCAAATCATTAAATGTGCAGGCACGAGCATCTTCAGCTGATTTCAGATGATTTTGTCATAACTGAAGTTGTGTTTTCAAAATGATTCAGAACCCATCTGGTATACTCAAATTTTATACTTTTACTAGTGAGGTGCGGGGGTTTCAGTGGATTTTCAGATGTTGTCAACGACAGCCATTCTTTATTTCAGGTGAACTCGAATAATAGTTTGAATGGCCGAGATTAGGTCCCAACCAAACAAACTGCTTGAAATTGAGAAAAGATGCAGACCTCAATCAAAATGGGAAAGATTAACAGAACAGGTTGAGCACAACAACTTTGTACAGAGTAGTTCGACATGACGTGCCATGTGATTTTGTACCTTAGAAGATGTGCTATGTCCTGAAAAATGTTCACAAAATATACGATATTTTCAGTAAATGACCAAAGTTGATCAAATGTTCTTTTAACAATTTGCACACAATAGGTACAAAATCACATGGCTCGTCTCATGCTTGGCAGACAAAACATTACTGAATTAGCATGTTCCATTCGAATTTTAGCCTATGGAATTTTCAAAACCGCCATTTTCTACTTTTCTTTTTTCACTAACACTTTGTAGCAAAATATTGTAGCAAACTGAAAAACATGTAAATGTTCATAGACTTTAGAATTCAAACTCTGGTAGCCCAGCAAGACATGTAGACCCTAGGCAAGGATCTATCGGACTATCGATATGTATTTCCTGCCACGATTTATTCTTATATACATTAAAAAAAAAACATCGCTCGAGATAAGCTGCGTATTTGCAATAAAATAATTGTGGTACCTTTATCATGCTGCAGAAAACAGACCACAAATGTAGCATATTTTTTATTACTTTCCATGAAAACACATCTTGGTATTTCATTAGAATTGTCTCCAATGAGACAATTCTAATGAAATGACAAGACATGTGTTTCATTTCAAAGCAAACCATTCAATAATTGATGTCTGTTGATGTGTAAACAGTAGTGTTATTTTATTTTACCCAATTAAAATTTTGAAATATCCAATTGCTTCAGAAATGATAGAGTGACAATACTCAATTACAAATTCTTTATCTGCAGCCCCGAAAAACTTAAAAATAATTTAAATATTTACATAAAACATTTCTTTGTCAGGAAATAGAAACTAAAATATGGACAGTTAACGCAATGTACTATCCAGATCATTGTATACAGTGCGAGTGTTCTTGCATCAGACAGGTGGCGTTGGAACGTAGCGAGTCACTAAACAAGGCCTGGCCAGAAATGGATGATGTAGATCATGCAGTAGAGTTGGTCCTCACCGTCCCTCAACTGAAAATGTGAACACAATGATGATAAAAGTAGTCAAACTTAAAATTTAAACTCGTCATTACAAAGAGGGCAAATGTTAATTTCACACTCGAACCAATTGATTTGATTCACATGTTAATTTCACACCCCGAACCAATAGATTTGATTTGATTCAAATGTTAATTTCACACCCCGAACCAATATATTTGATTCAAATCAAATCTTATTTGTTCGGGGCGTGAAATTAACATTTGCCCTGAACCAATAGAAACAAGATTTGATTCAAATAAAAAATCTATTGGTTCGGGGCGTGAAATAAACATGATGCCCTGAACCAATAGAAACAAATGAGGCAGGGTTGTGACAGAAATGGGAGAATCCCATTCAAGTGGAGTGATATATAGTGTCAACCGATGAGAGCACGAGTTGACATTGCAGCAGGAGATTGTAATTCCCGATACAGTTGAAATACTGTCATTAGTTCTGCTCTGCTCACACATCTTATCATCATGGATGCAACATTAATACAACTCACAACAATTGCCGTCTGATGTTGCTTTTATATCTTGCCTTATTTCTCAATAAAAACATGGTTTGACACCACTTCAGAATCATTTTCAATGGAAATGATTCTGAAGTGCTGTCAAAGCATGTTGTAAATTATTCTGAAGTGCTGTCTATCAAAGCATGTTGTAAATTATTCTAAAGTGCTGTCAAAGCATGTTTTGATGATAAAAAAATTAAGATAGCGGTGTCAGGGTGAATACACATTTAGTCACAGGTGAATAACACACAACAGGCATAGTTACATGGTTAAAATTCTCTATGTTCAGCAACCATAAAAAGTCTGTAAAAATAATCATGAAAACCAAAAGCTTGTTCTACAAATCTGTATTTGGGGCCGGTCTACTTACTGTATGAAGAGATGTCGATCTCATCTGGCAGCTCGGAGATGTTCACCTCGAACCTCTCCTGCACGTCGTTGAGAACCTTCGCGTCGCTCTCGTCCGACACAAATGTGATGGCTAGACCCTTGGTGCCGAACCTGCCCGCCCGCGCCACCTGGGGTAGACATGGGAACCGTGAATGTTTTAATGTAACAGTAACAGCAAAGGTTGCAATAGGATTTATGGCCAGTGACGTTCCTAACCAAACAGCACACTCATGTAGCCCTATAACAATCTAAGTCAGGGATTCCGCTGGCGATCGCCACTTTCGCAGTTGGACCGTGCAGATGCATGGGCTGATCTGGATCTGCACAGGTCGCAAAACCCATAAGGGTGTGTTCAACTAACGGAATTGCAGACAGTGCATGTTTATCAAAACTGCCTTGAAATCTACTGTCAGACTTGGAATTTGGCAGTTTTCTACATAAAACATGGTCAAATTGTATTTTGCACTTGTAATTTTATCTTTATCGATTGAAATCCCGGTTACCAGTAATGTATGTTGGCAGTTAGTAAGCTTGGCATGGACTTTGGCTGGGGATTTATATCGGTCACAAACTGGATACCTGTCTCCTCATCACGCTCGCGCATATGCAGCCCGAGAGTAACCCGCTTTATTTGTTTTGATTCATAATGAATGGTACGTTGGGTAAATGGCAAACAGTGAAGGAGTGAAGACCCTGATCATACTGCCAGTGTGATAAAGATCTTCGCTGTTTGCCATTTGCTGGGTTATGTACAGTGCATGCTGGGTTGGCCATGTAAAAAATTTCTTTGGCAAAAAACATAATCTTGAGTGGCGATTTTGAGCCTGTAATAATACCAGACCAGAGCTCCAGATAAGGTGCGTATTGGCCTATTTTACGCAATTATTTTAGCTGAATACGCATTGATTATCAAAAGTGGGAGTACAAAATACGCACATCAATATGAAAATACGCATTGACAGGGCCTGAATACAGCAGCTTTTACCAGTAGGTCCGGGACCTGACAAGGAAAAAAGTGAAAGGTCCAAGGAATTTTTTGGAAGGTCCGAGAGATTAATCGCTAGAAATATGTGTCTGTTTTATGCGAAATGACTCTGACATCACAACATGTGTAAATACTCAAATGAGTCCGCATACATTATATTATAAGACGATAATCAGAATGGCCATTGAATTAATTAATTTCAATTTTAACATAAGTCCGACAGATTTTTTGCTTGTAAAATACAAAGGTCCAACTTCAAAATTTGCAGGTCCAGGACCTCGGACCAGGCCCTGATTGATTTCAAATTGAGCTGTAAAAAAGCAAACAGTGTGAATAAGTGATTTTTTTGATTTTTGTATCATTTGTTCCCTATTTAAAAGTAAAATACGCAATGATTTTGGAATTAGGGGTTATAGTACGCTGTATCTGGAGCTCTGTAATACCATTAGTGTATGAGGACAGTAAGCGGTACACATACAGGGTGTACCACATGTGGAGTCCAACACTTAGCAAGTTTTATGTCTGCCACGATTGACGCTACGAAAACACAAGTTGACACAGAAACACAGTGGCATAGATCTTTGCAGGGGACGAAGCCAGAATCCTACCTGGTGTAAATCCGATCCGACTGCAGACTGATTGAAAACCGCTTTGTTTGATCATACATAACGAATGACAAATGAAGAACCTGATTGTGCAGATTGAGATTGTACAGATACATTGGAACTTTTAGCAAATATAAGAAGTATAAGCTGTATTTTCAGGGATATTGGAACTTCGAGCCAGGGAAAATTACTGGTGCTGAACTCCAGGCTGGCGTAATGTTTCACATTAAAAAAAAGACTTCGAGCCAGGGAAAATTACTGGTGCTGAACTCCAGGCTGGCGTAATGTTTCACATTAAAAAAAGCAACGGTTTCCCGACGAGCTTCAGAAACACGCTGGTTACGAGACGAAAATGTGGTTATGCAGTATCTTCTGCATGTAGCTAAATGGGACTGTCCGGAATCCAACGCCTATATCGATTTGAAACATTTTACGCCAGTGCGGAGTGCAGCAACAATGAAAATACCCCTAGTGCTGTCTGTAGACACAAGGCTGCAACATTAAGCATGCGATGGCATCCTTACCCTGTGTAGGTATGTATCGGAATCGTCGGGCATGTCGTAGTTGAACACGATGTTCACACGCTCGATGTCCATGCCGCGACCAAACAGGTTTGTGGCCACCAGGATCCGCTTGTGGAAGTCCTTAAACTGCTGGTAGCGTGACAACCTGCAACAATGGGAATAGTCCAGTTGAAACGATGGGGAATAGTCCAGTTGAAACGATGATGATCTTGTTGTGGTTTTCAGGAGCACATGCCAGCTTGTAAGTTGTAGTTGTAGTTGTAACTGCTAGTGTGGCTAGACACCAGGGGGCCGTTTCACAAAACTTCTTACGACTAAAATGTTCGTAAGTGCAAATTTAAGATCGTCTGTAAATTTCAATTGATGGATTTACATTTATTGAGCATAGGCTGCATATTATGCTCAATAAATGTAAATCCATTCATTATTTACAAGAAAACATTGTTAATGTGAAATTTACAGACTATCATAATTTTGCACTTACGAACATTTTAGTCGTATGAAGTTTAGTGAAACGGCCCCCAGTTCTTGTGAAAATTCTGTATTCTGTTCACTTCTATAGCATGAACCGAGATGTGATCTAAGTGTATAGTAACCACATTGAAGAATTAACGTCGTCTGCTGGTTATTTTATATTTTCCATGTTTCTCAACAAAAACATAGTTTGGCAGCAGTTTAGAATCATTTCCAATGAAAATGATTCTAAAGTCCTTTAAATGGTTATTAACCCTTTCACCCCAATTAAGTAACTGGAATGGATTTTGGTACAATAATTTTGCAACCAATTCAATCGTCACAGAATGATTGATTTTCAGACTAGTCCATTTATGAAGTGCGTTTTTGTTCTTAAAAATATGAAAATCAATCTGGATCTACACTTTTTGCCAATACCACCACGATAACTGCGATGTTGAAAGGGTTAATGGATTGTATCCGGTTCCCGCCTTTAAATGGTTACTAATGGATCATACCTTTCCTCCTGCGTCATGGCGCGATGGATGGCGATGGCGGGGAAATTCTGCTCCACCAGCAGTTGGGCGAGGGCCATACACCGCTGGACACTCTTCACGAAGATGATCACCTGCAGACAACGGGTTTTATTATTACCCAACTCCCTATATAAGTTGATATTCCATTGTTTTTGACGTGCCTGGGCAATAGTTCCGCGTGCCCGGTCAATAGTCAAAATTATTTAACCCCTGAAAATCATGACGTCATGATTTTTGTCAAATATCACGTCATAAAATTCAACGTTGATCGGTCAGTCGACGCTCCCCATGCCAAATTTATGTTCATTGTGTCACATACACTGTTACAGTTGAGTAATAAAACAGTTAGTTCATGGTAATTCGGGGAACAGTCAAAATATATTGCGCTCGGTGCTGTAGATGACCCCAGAGCTCCAGATAAGCTGCGTATTGCGTAAAATTAAAATTGCCAAAAACCCAATTGAAATCAGAAGTAATGATGGAGTGAAAATACTCCATAACTAATTCCTTATCTGGAGCTTGCGACCCGATGCACTATTGCCCTTGGCCTCATGGCAATAGTGACTCGGGACATCCACAGCACCTCTGGGAAAGTTTTGACTGTTCCCCCCGAATGAAGATGAAATAACTGTATAATATTAACCAAATATTGACCATAGGTGCTTATATCAGAAGTTTAGTGAAACGGCCCCAGTTCTTGATCAACGCTTATTACCAAACAGGAGCACATTGTAAGAATTGTACCAAAATTTACTGAGACACTGATGTTTCCATAAAATAATGTTTCAGGGATTCCGTTGGGGAAAATAAAAAAATCGGCACTCCCAAAAAAATTGGCGAGAAAAAATTACAATTTTCGGGAAAAAAATCAAAAATCTTTTTTTTGGGGATTTTTTTCTCAAATTGTAATTTTTTATCCCCAATTGTTTATTTTTATCGCCAGCGGAATCCCTGATGTTTAAAACAGGATATGTTGACATAAAATCATTGCCTTGTCGTGCCATTATGAACATCTTACGAGACAGTGACACGTAATGGGTTCAACGTTCAAGTTCATATAGAGACGGGACCACAGTTTGACGTCTCATCCGACAGATCAGTAGGATGGAAATACTATGTACGTGTTTTTCACATCTATGGCGAGGATTGAACTCGCAACCTCGAGGATTGAAGTCCAATGCCAGCCCATCCAAAAAGAGACAGTGACAGCACAACACGTCGGCCCACCGTCCACCAAACCTACCTGGTTGAACTCGAGCACGTCAAGCAGTTCGAAGAGTTTGCGGTTCTTCTCGTTGTCCTTGAGCTTCACGTAGTGCTGCTGGAGGCCGTGCAGGGTGAGCTTAGAGTCGTCGTCCACAAACACCTCCATCGGCTGAAATGGCCACACGTAACATGCACACACCACACAGGTAGCAACAAACACACGCACATACAGTGAGAGCTCCAAATAAGTTGTGTACTGTATTACGCTTACATTGCATATGTTATAACACTGGCCAGTTGCAGCGAATGTAGAAATGGAGGGCTAAAAAGCATGTATATAATATGAAGATTGAAGGTATTGATCCCAAAATAATGTTATTTATTATCCAAGATGAAGATCTCATGAAAAATATGTACACAATTTATGATATTTTTTCCTTAAATGACGTCGAAAGTGGACAAAATTCTGCATCTGCTTAGAACATTGTCCACTTTCGACATCATTTGCATGAAAAAAGCATGTCTCCTGTAGTTGACTACGCAATGTGATTTCACAAGTTTTAGCTCCCGATACGGGCACAAACGTAATAATGGGTTTTATCGTTTTATATTTTGGAAGTATAATATTGGCCGAGTGGAGAAATGGGGCATTTGGCCGGTCAAGGTTCAGACCTGCTAGCCAATCATGCAGTATTTTTGTAAAGTGTGGACCCTGATCACTAAACTGTACGACTAAAATGTTCGTAAGTGCAAATTTAGGATCGTCTGGAAATTTAAATTGATGGATTTACATTTATTGAGCATATTGTGGTTTTCAGGAGCACATGCCAGCTTGTAAGTTGTAGTTGTAACTGCTAGTGTGGCTAGACACCAGGGGGCCGTTTCACAAAACTTCTTACGACTAAAATGTTCGTAAGTGCAAATTTAAGATCGTCTGTAAATTTCAATTGATGGATTTACATTTATTGAGCATAGGCTGCATATGCAGCCTATGCTCAATAAATGTAAATCCAATAATTCTTTACAAGAAAACATAGCTAATGTGAAATTTAATTTTACACTTACGAACATTTTAGTCGTACAAAGTTTAGTGAAACGGCCCCCAGGTGCATAGGCATCTTGAATCATTCCGTATCATATTTCCTTCATGTCCAATGTGTAACTGATTGGAAAGGGCCTTACATCTCTTACCCCCAAGTAACTCGAATACATTCCCAGGCTATTCCATTAAGCAGACAGCGGTATTGTTTTTAGAAACAGGAAAAACATCTGCAAAAGCTGCAGATCCCGATGAGACAGCTTGTTACGAGCTGGATCATTTGGATGTTTGTTTGTGTGTTGGGTCATTTAAGGCCGGGTCAATGGGTTTAGTACTAAATCCCATATATTACCTGTACAAGTACATGTACAAATGGGGGGAAAATCCCAAAATCAGAACGGAATATTTACAATAACAAAACTATATATTCAGCCCTGAAATCAGAATAATCCTGATCTGATGCCAGGTCCTCGCCACACCAGAATCACTTGGCCCCTCCCAAAAGCAGTAGGATCAGTAATAATCTTACTACTTTTATAATGGGCAATAACCCAATTCAACTCCCAGGTAACTAAAGAGCCAAAGATAAAAAAACATACCTGAGGGCCAAACCAGGCAAATCGTGATTCCTATGAGGAACACATACCGTTAATGTACGCCGTCTCATTTGCCCAAACCACCACCCACCGATCATTTGGATGTACACAATGACAACATGTAGACAACTGAATAAAATGCGAACTGAACCAACTAATGTTATTATGTAAAGATATTCACATAGAATTTGTTCAGCGATAGCTTCTGTTGTCGGTATGAAGAAATAGTTTCAGCTGTTATAATGTGTGGCATAGAAATCAACTTTGAATCAGTGCTAGCCATGGCCCGATTGTGCCTCTGTTAGCTTAACGGACTGTTAACTAATTAACAATGTTAAGGATTTAACAGTGTTAAGCTAACAAATCTTTTAAGGAACCAGACACTGAAACAATAGATTAAGACTAATCTAGTCAGAAAACGTCAATGAAGATGTTTGGTTCAGTTTGCATGTGAATCCAAACCGTGCAGCTGCGTGCCAGTCCGTGGCCGACCATGTGTGGGCTCCCCAGACGCTACCCGCCGGCCACACCGACTGGCCCCGGTCGTCTCCCGGCCCGGCCTGCCATACAAGGGGCAGGGCACCAGCTCTCTCCGGACACTCCATTATCAGCCGGCACTCGTACGCCGCTCCCGTACGCGATCTCAATGCTTTGTGCGTGGATGCTTTACAACTAATTGGCACTCTTTCACTTCATAAATATGAATTAGAAGTCCAGGTTATTTCTAATGTCCCGTTTGCTTATACACAGCATGAGAGGCAAGCTCTTACCATAACTTTGAGAGTTTTGGTGTAGCATGCCTCGTTTATAACCTTTGTATCGACCATTTGCCTACCCACGTTCAGAGCTCTGGTGTTTTTAACTATTGCTAATAAATGAAAATTTTCAGAGCTTTGAGAGCTCACTTCATTCGTTACCTACGCTCATTAATTCACCAATTTTTTTTAATCTTTTTTTTTTTGTAAATTAACGAACTGGAAAACTTGAGAAAACCTGGATACTTTCACAGCGCTATCTATGCCTCTATCAATGCAATTAAGATTCTCACAACTAAGACCGGTGCATGTGCACAATTTCATACATACAAAGTGATTTGCAACCTGTATTTACCAATGGACTAGCAAAAACACTTACATACGCGAATAATCACAATAAACACAAATGCGAATTCAATGAAACTATTGACAACAAGAGCAGTGTCTATACGTATTGTCTATACTGCACGATGTAGGGGCAGACCATCACCAGGTACTTTCAGAGTCACGGCTTAATCGGCCCCCTTCCTACCCGCGACATCACTCACACTACCTTGTGATCCTACTATTTTATCTTTTATCAACACATTAATTTCCTTTCACACCGCGATTACAACCATATCACATTACATATCATGATTCATAAGATATTTTCATATTCTGCTTAGCAACAACTAACCTGCATTTATAATGAATTGATGACAAATATGAATTTCTTAACATACTACGATTCCTTTACTATATTGAATTCACCATTTATAATAGCGCTATTTCTAATTTCACCAGAGCTCACTGACTACATTCAACTACGCGCAATGACCGAGGACAAGACGCGAGATCGACTACTCCCCTGATGGGCGGGACAGTAAGCAGCGTCACGCCGCACGGCTACAGAGTGGGTGGTGGGTAATTACATCTTGCATGAACTTCTTGCAGATGGGGCGGACTTCCTTGCTGAGGGTGGCGCTGAACATCATCACCTGCTTCTCGTGGGGCGTCATGCGGAATATCTCCTGGACATCACTGCGCATGTCTGTAATGGACAATACCAGACTAATCAGTTACGGCGAGGAAATGGTAGGAATTCCGAGCTTCATCGCGGAATTCCTACGGGTTTCTAGCCAGCCGCACCTGGGGGCCGTTTCACTAAACTTTGTACGACTAAAATGTTTGTAAGTGCAAAATTATAATAATCTGTAAATTTCACATTAACATTGTTTTCTTGCAAACAATTATTGGATTTACATTTATTGAGCATTATGATCAATAAATGTAAATCAGGGACTAAACTACCATGCCTCCAGAGGCCGAATATCGGCCCCTTCCCCAAAACCTGTGGACGTTTTTTTCCCCAATCTGTAAAATAAATTCTCAATCGGCAAAAAAATCGGCAAAAAAAACACAAAAACAGTGAAATCTTGAGTATTGTGCTCATGCAGTAAAATATTAACCAGGAGTAAGTGAGATCAATGACATCCACACCATTTACTAATAATATCGACAAAAAATCCCAGTAATGGATTCGATCGGTCGACGAAAAAAATTCCCAATTCAAGCAATTTCACGCGCTATTTGTTCCCAAAATATAAAAAAAGGCCCCTTCCCAAAATCCCTGGTAAATCCATCAATTGAAATTTCTAGACAATCCTAAATTTGCACAAAGAACATTTTAGTCGTACAAAGTTTAGTGGAACGGCCCACAGATGAACTTGATACATTGCAACTCTTACATAGAGAATACCAGGCTAGTGTCTTTTGATATCTAGTTTATCAATTAAGGCTAGGAAACAGTAGGAATTTGGAGGATCCTACCGTTTCCGAGCCGAACCGGATACAATGCAACTCTTACATGGAGAATACTCTTAACAATAACAGGCTAGGAACACCTGCAATACCGCCGGAGCTAATCTTGCCCAGATTATGAACGTTTCTGAACGACTCTTGGCAATGCACCTTGTCTTTTGATATCAAAAAGGCCTGTATGCCCACCAAGGCTTCGATAGTATACCTAAAAGCTTTAACCATAAAAAAAACCACAACTTTAACCAAAAACTTGCCGGACGTATGTACGTACTACAATGTGCCGACAAGTGGACACGATAAAAAGGAAAATAACGGGGTGACCCACCAAAACAATATGGGTTTATCAACTTCTTTGTTCTGATTGAATTTAAATTGTATGGCATTTTTACATCCGCTCAACAGAAATACAGATGGGAATTATCAATTTATAGGGCAAGTATTGTATTGTAGATGCACAGGCTCATCTGTGTTTACACTGGTCACAACAGTGAGAAGTCTCATGTCTCGGTCACATAAATAGGATTGCCTGCTTGAAAGTGAAATACTCTGATCTCATACATACCGAGTTCACAAAGCATCTTGTCGCACTCATCCAGGATAAAGTGCTTGATGTGTTTCAGGTTAAGGGTCTTGTTCTTGCCGAGCGCCAGGATACGCCCGGGGGTGCCGACGACGATGTGGGGGCAGTTTTTCCTCAGCACCTCCTCGTCCTTCTTGATGGGCATGCCGCCGAAGAAGACGGCGATCTTGATGTTATTCATATACTTGCTGAACTTCTCGTAGTCCTGGCTGATCTGGAACGCCAGCTCCCGCGTGTGGGCCAGCACCAGTACAGACACCTGTGGGGGAAAGTGAATGGGTTCAACATCCCAGCAACAGCTAAGGTCATATAGAGACAGGACCACAGTTTAAAGTCTCATCCGACAGATCAGTGGGATGGCAATACTCTTGAGTACTTTTTGATGCCTAAGGCGAGGTTTGAACCTACAACCTCCTCCGGATTGGAAGTCCGGTGTTCTAACCCCCTAATCCACAACCCATCCCTCACATGTGGGTTAAGTGGAGTTAATGATAAGTTGCCCAAAATTACCAGCATAGGCCGCGATCAGACTGAGCAAATGCCCGGACTGATTAGGGGGCTCGGCTTGTACAAATATTGCTAAATTGACTGAATGAGATCAGTGTGAGCCCAGATCAAGCTGATCTATGACGATTGATCGCACGAGTGCAAAATCCGGTCATGATTTGCATTGTTTGCCATTTAGTCCAGTAAAGATCGATTCCTCGAGTCACATATCAAGAGCCAGACTGCAACTAATTGTGGCTGTGACACGAGAAATAAGGATTATAGGTTTTACGACCAGTGTAGATCCAGATCATCCTGTACATCTACACAAGACGGATTAGGATCTATATTGTTCGCCATTCCATCAATGAAACACCTGTCATACAAGTAGTTTTGCTAGTTTTCAGGCTACATGAGTGTGCTATTTGATCAGGAGCTACACCATAAGCATTTGCTACGAAATTTCATCAGCTTTTTTCATTTATGAAAAATATTGTGAAATATGTAAATATTTGTAATGAAAAATCCATACCTGCCCATCGACGGACTCAAGCTGCTGCAGAGTAGCGAGGACAAACACGGCCGTCTTGCCCATACCGGATTTGGCCTGACACAGAACGTCCATGGCTAGGATGCCCTGGGGTATACACTCATGCTGAACTGTAGGGAGATATAACAATAGGTCAGGAAAAACAGGACAAACTGTGAACATGCCAAACTAGAGTGTGGCAAAACAAATTATATGATAATAAATGCATCACGACATCCAATTGACATTACTTGGCATTCGGCAGATTTGTTACCTACATCAGTTAACCCCTAGACTGCTACACACAACAATTGTCGTCTGCTGTTGCTTTTATATATTGCCTTATTTCTCAACAAAAACATTGTTCGACAGCACTTCAGAATCATTTCCAATGGAAATGATTCAGAATCATTTCCAATGGAAATGATTCTAAAGTGCTATCAAAGGTTCACTACTGTATGCTCTGGAAAGGATGAGACATGTGGCTGTGACTGGACAAAATGAGACTTGTGGGATTTGTGACCACCTCCCGATTAAATAGCACTCTCCTATAGCAGGATACCGATCTAAAAAGGCGTTTCATTGATGGAATGGCAAACCGCGCAGATCCTGATCAGACTGATCTGGATCTACACTGGTCGCAAAACCCATACGCCCCATTTCTCCAGTCACAGCCACATACAGAGCTCCAGTTAAGGTGCGTAATTTTGAGGTAAATTTCTTATTTCTCCATTAAAAATGGCAAGTTGGGAGTGCTTTAGAATCGTCTCAATGAGACGATTCTAAAGGACTCCCAACTTGCCATTTTTGATGAAGAAATAACCAAATTTCACCAAGTTGGTCAAATTACGCACCTAAACTGGAGCTCTGCACATATTCAAAACATAAGTCTTGAAAGGAATGTTACCTTCGGATGGATGTTCGAATCCCCTATCGACGATGGATCGTAACAGCTCTGGCTTGAGAAGGAAGTCGCGGAATCCCGAGCTGTGGATGGACACGTATGTTCCCTTTACGTCCTTCTTGGCAACGGCATCGCCGGCACCATCGGCTGTCGCTTCATTCTCATCCTCATCGTAGTCGAGGAGTTCATCAGGATTCTCTGTCTCCGTCTCCGCCATTGTGTGTGTTTAGGGGCTGAGTGGGTGGATTGAACAGGCTCTGTAATGTAACACAGGGCTTCAGATAAGGAATTAGTAATTGAGTGTTGTCACATTTCTGAAGCAATTGGGTATTTCAAAATGTTAATGATAATGAAATACCTAAATTCGCTTTTTAAAATCAAACACGTTCACTTCCCGATTAAAAATTAATATTAGCCGCCATCTTTGAAAATATTTCAATCACGTGCACGCAGTGGTTTGGTTGGTTACTAGAGACTGACGTTATTTCCCATTAGCCAACCAAATCAGTGCATGTCAAATGATTCAATATTTTTAAAGATGGAGGATATCAGGGTTCAATCTACTCCTGTAGGAGGGGGGTTGGGAAGCAAATGTAGTAGATTGTAGAATTGTAGAAAAAAAAAATGAAAATGTTTCATCTCAAAAGTATATGTTGTTACCACCCATTTGAAGCTCTTTAAGGCGTATAATAAAATATTAAATGTTTTCCCTCCCGCGACTGACCCGGCAAAATCGCCACGACCCAAACTATTTTTTTGGCAAAACGGAAACAATATTATTTTTATTTAGTGTCGAAACTGGCACAGCAAAAATGGGCTGTTCCGACAGAAAATATTGTCGAGAATCTCGCTTTAAATCGTTTACTTTATGGCGAGTAAAAAACCCTAGATGATATGCCTTTACTAGCTTAGAACATGAAGTGAAAGTCATCGCGATGTTTACAAAAATGTGTCGGTGAAAATGGTTGTAAGCTGCTTCCCTATAGGCGAGTAGTAATCCCAGTCAGTGGTCTGCATGCCAATAGCCAATCAAATATCGCGTTTTATAAACTACACACATCCGAATCATGGATTGTTTGTTTCCGTAATGACCACCCTCAATCACATGCTAGCGACACCTGTCGTGACTGTTTCATTGGATACTTCAGACATTTATAATTCATTTATTCACAAAATTACTACACTTGGTCCCAACAAGGAAATAGAGAAAATTTTGTTTCTAAGAATAGAACCACGCTTGATCTCGCTGAAACGAATATGCGTATACCGTATTTACCCTATGTATTGAGACACCCTTTATATTGGGACACCCACATTTTGGAGAGAAATAATTATTTTTTAGGAAACAAGTTTTGGGACACATCACAATTTTAAAAACAAATCAATAATTTCTGCACCTTAAGTATTGGGACATCTCTTACTCATATGGTGAGCACAGGTGGAAGACTCGGACCTATGACACCAAAATAAATGCCTATTCAAAAAATCCCATTATTCCACCCACCTGGTATCGTACTGTACAGGACGTTAATAATAGAACGAGATCAAGTGGGTGGGGTAATGGATATTTTTGTAATGGTCATTTTCTTTGTGTCACACGTCCGACTATTCCACCTGTGGGTTTGAGTACGCAGTTTTAACCCTTTCAACACCACAGACCTGTATAGACATGTTTTGCCCGACGTGTTATAATTTTGCGCCAGTTCATGAGGTAATCAGGCTTATCAAGTGAGATTTTCGACGAAGATGAATCTGATAATAGTGTACATTTTCTGTAAACGATATCGTGACGAATATTAAATTAGTAATTATTACGCATTTGCTCTGAAAATGTTATCAACTTTCCGATATATTTGCAGAAAAAAGTCAAATCATTCTCGGCGAAAATCTCGGTTATATAATAAAGTTGATTATCTCGTGCACTGGCTCAATTATGATCAGGGCTGTACAAATTGGCACGCCCGGGACAAGTCGGTTTTAATCTCGGGCAAGTGCCTCTATGCTGGAATTTAGTCCCGGGCAAGTCACTATTTTCTGTTAGAACGTCCCGCCACAAGCCCGTTTTTTGGAACCGGACTGTCATAAACTTAATCCCAAAACAGACCACTTTATCGATCGATAACGCTGCGGGCGTCCTGGCGATTCGCAGCTACTGTGTTACACACAGTACCTGTGTATCGCAATAAAGTGATATAGCAATCTACAGCGAACCTGATTATATTAATTTAATCGAATTTGAAAGTAATTAGCGAATTAGGGAAAATATTCTGCGGCGATCGATGGTTATTGATTTATTTTATGTATGTTAACGTTTTCGTCTCACTGCGTCGACAGGCCAAGAGACCTAACTTTAGAGAAATAAATGTATGTTCCTTCACGGGGTGGAAATGGAATTTAAGGTTCTTAATTTAAAATATCGCTTCTACGCGGCATATAAACGAAAAAAAAAAGTGAAATTTAATGGGATGGACATACTATGAAGGTATGTTTGATTCCCAAGGCGATGTTTGAACCCACAACCTCCAGATTGGAAGTCGGTGTTCTAAGCCTCATAGGTCCACAACCCATACCTTATAAACGAAGGAAAGAAATGCTCCTAACGAGCGACCATACGTACTTAGAATAACAGCTGACGTAACGCGCGGTAAACTGAAATGGCTATGTGACAATTGACATTTACGTTCCAACAAGATTTTCACGGTGTGTAATCGATCGTATTTCCTCGCCATCATATGAAACCCGACTCGAGAAACACAAATTAAGTTGTGGATTTCTGAATTTGTCAATTGTTTGTACGGTCTAAGAAATCAAACAAATGTGACAATTCTTTTTACAAAATATTAGAATCGTCTAAGGAGACAATTCTCATGTGTTGCCAAAACATGTTTCATTAAGACATCGGACAAATGTGAAAAGAAAACCCGAATACATTGATATTTCTTTACAACAACATATTTTGACAACATTTGAGAATCGTCTTAGGAAACGATTCTCATGTGCTGCCAAATCTTGGTTTGATAAAAAAATCAAACAAATGTGAAATTCCACAAGCTAATGCGTAATTATCAATTCATCGGCTATGCGATAACGTGAGCGACTACATAGCGTGGTTTTGGTATGTTTGTTTCCACAGAATTCTACAGGTCAGTCACACTTTGCACGTGAAACTGGATTAGCGACTGATGATTGTAAACACCATCAGGTGTGCAGCTAGACCGAAAATGATATGTCGCAAATGTGCTAATTGGGGATGGGTGGGTACGGCCATATTTATTTTTTGTTACAATCTCGCGTTTTTGCGATCTCGATCTCGCCTTCCGCTTTTGGAAATACGATTTGCCCATGCATGTGTAGACAGCATGCGTGTTGGATTTGCGTTCTACGTACGTACATGCATATAAAAGCATGCTAGGTCGAATTGTATTCTACGTACGTACGTACATGTAATGTATGCGCAAGACACAATTTCAACACGCATGTATTCTACATACACATATTACAGGCCCGTAGCCAGACCTGTTTGAAGGGGGGGGGGTCCTTTCGAAGGCCCAAGGGGCCTGAGGTATCTAGGGGGTCCGGCGGCATGCCCCCCCCCCCCCGGAAAATTTTAAATATAGGTGGGTGGTCTGAAATGCAATTTCCTGCATTCTCCGCAAAAGCCAAGCTTCTAACTGTCACCTTCCATACCCGATTTTTTTTTCTCTGAAAAATTGGACCGCGAGGCTGGGCGGGGGGGGCGTCGTCCGACCGCTCCGACCCCCCAGGCTACGGCCCTGCATAATGACTTGAACAAACGTATTTCCAAAAGCGGAGGGCGACATTGTGAAAAGGCCGAGGCGAAAACGCGACATCGCGGTCTCGAAAACGAACGCGAGACCGCCAGGCGAAAACGCGAGAATGAATACAATAGAATCTCACGTTTTCGCCTCGCGATTTGGTCTCGCGTTTTCACGATCTTGTGTATAGGTCGACGATGCGATGCAGTAGCCTAACCAATAACACGTATCGAAATATGTTTTTTTTTGCTCAATAAACGTGTATTGGCAGCACATTAGAATCGTCTCCTAAGACGAGTATCATTTTTTGTCAAATTATGTTTTTTGTTGTCAAGAAATATAGATGTTTGTCCACATGTGTTCTATTTCTTAATAAAAACGTAAACATGTTTTTGCAGCACATGAGAATCGTCTCCTAAGACAATGTTTACGTGTCCTATTAGACGAAAACGCGAAATTCTATCATATTCAATCTCGCGTTTTGCAAACACGCCGCACATGCACATGATGCATGAGCAAAACTAATCCGAATTTTTCAAAGCGAAAGGCGAGATTGCGAAAACGCGAGACGATTCTCATTATTTTAGGAAACAATTTTTTTTATGTTTTATTTTATTGTCGATAAATGTGTTTTGAGTATGCCCTTGTCGCAACGTTATGTCCGCGGTGGCACAGTGACAAAAGACCACAAGAATAAATATGTACTATACAATGTTTATTATTATAGATATTTAATATAATATGTATATGTGCCAAGTGCTCAATTGTATTATATTTAACAACTATGATAATAGTTTTTGTTTTGGGACAGTTTCGTATAAGAAATATTACGAGGACAAGTCACTTTTTCCAAATTACTTGCACTGAAAATTATATTTTCCGGGACAAGTCCGGGCAAGTCACTTTTGTCAAGTCACTTGTCCGGGACAAGTGGCTAAAAAATCAATTTGTACAGCCCTGATGATGTAGCGAAACAAGGCCAGTTGTCTCGTACACATTTGTGTACATGCGGCGGAGGCGTGGGCAGTGCTGTAACAATTTAGTTAATCTGGGTTGAGTTAATCTGCGCCACTGATACGCGATCTCCGATTGGTCAGCCTTTTACACCTAATTAATATTCCACCAATGGTGAGCGCGAACGCATGCCGGAAAAATTAAATCGAGCACATAACAATTAGCACTGCTTTGTTACTGGGACCAATAATTGATGTTATTCCCAGTTTGCTCGGATTAATTTACGAAATGTGCAAACGTGATCAGCTTGGGTCACATCGTTGAGATGAAAGGCTATGCGTCCATAAAAAAAAAAAAAATAAAAAAAATCTTCCATTTTGGGTCTAATTTGGGAAATAATCGCAAATTTAACACGATTTCTGACAATAGTCGTGTTACAAATTTAACACGATTTTGATATACAAATAGGCAAACAATTCGGGAGCCAAGGCACAACCGTGTACTAACCGAAATTTCGAGGATACAAACTTTCAATATTAATAATTGGGACACCAAAAAAAAAATTTAATTTATTTTATAGTATGTATTGGGACATGTAGAATTTTATATATTTTTTACTGTCCCAATACATAGGGTAAATACGGTACGTGTTTTTGAAAATCCAACTTCCAAGTTATAGTTTTGCATATTTAGCGTCTACATCGATCCAAACTGGCAAGGAACACTGAATATATTTAATTGAGAATGTGTTTCAACAAAAAATTTACATTGATTTACGATCGAAAGTGAGTTTTAAGCTGAATTACGATCGAAAGTGAGTTTTAAGCTGAAAGAATAATGGTCTTATCGATTGACCGAGCAAGTCGCCCACAGTTTCGGACCTAAAAATGAATTTGTGAGAAATAATAATTTCACTGTTTTAAATCATTTTAAATATATTAATTGGTTAATATAAATTAATTACAATAGGGGATGGTGTTTGTTGACGGCCCTGAGCAATAAAATAAACAGTTTAATGAATTTACATAGTGTATTGTGTTATTAAAGGTGCATGCCCACTCAGGTCGACACAAAATGTTCTTTATATAAGAGACATCATCCGAGACATTTTCTGGAAAATTAAATATTAAATCATCATTACCCCACGTATTGATTGGCATTATTACACATTTTATATCAAACAAAGTTCCACACTGATGGGCAATAATCATATTTCCTTAAAATGTTAAAGGACATTACTATTTATTCTCTGTATTTATGTTTTGATGTGCAATGATCATACTTGATAATCTGTAGAAAAAAAAAATTTCAGGTGACATTTAATTAGCATAAATAATTAATAAATATCATGTCTCATTTGCATATGAAAATATCCTGATACCACCGTGCGTCTCTATCAGTAAAATAAATATTACTAAATGATTAGATCTGTATAGCAGGCACTCGCAATTTTTAGAACTGGTGGAATAGTGACACAATTATACACATATTTAATTCCTATAAAGAACATTTTGTGCCTTATGAGTGGGCATGTACCTTTAATACTATTAATTCAATTTGCTGGAAAGAAATGTATAGCTTGTACACAATTATTCATATGACACAGAACCTCATAATGTGAATACAAATAAATTAGTGCTTACTGTCGAGAAATTTAAAAAAAAATTATGACATAATTGTTATGTATATATGCAATAGAAGACTTCATCGAAAACCCAGGGCCCAATCTTCCAGACGGATTTGATGTAACAACAGCAACACCACTGGATTATTGTTGGCTTTTGTACAAGCCAGAGATCATATGTTTTCTTCCATGGAGAGACATAAACAACTACGCTAAGAGTTCTTTTCATCTACAGCGAGCAGCAATGTAAATTGGTCCACAGACATAATTGATATTACAATTATATAGGTATTATATGCACAACTGAATTGTTATTTATAGTACATCATTGAAGTAAAACATTTTACCAGATTGACAATGATCCAGCTAATTTTTTTTCAGATGAAGATAATGCGACGTAAGGGATGGTAGAAACTTGTAAGGGCTGGTAAATTTCAAATCTTACTAGCCTAGCTGGCTAGTACATATTTTTGCTTAGTTTCAAGCCCTGCTGTAGTATGTAAAAACAAGAAAAACATGGCGATGCAAGAAGATTCGGTGACACTTTTCTTGTAAACAGTTTTCATGAAATATCGCACATGTTCATGCGCTGATCCAGTGGGGGCGACCCCTACCCCCGGCAAAAAATAAAAGAAAATCTACAATACTCGAATAGTTGGACGACTTTTCGTGGCCTAGGTGTCGGGAAATCGCATCTGCGGCGATCTGGCATTTAAAAATTTACTGGGGGAGGACCCCCAGACCACCCATTTTACAATGAGCATTGCGCTCGTGGAGCTCGGCTATGCCGACTTGTAATTACAGACACCCCCCTGCAATTATTTCTGCATTCGCGCCTGATGTTCGATGGTACAAAATCACACGGCGTGTCTCGAATAGGTAATCATTCAATCTAGTCATGTACATGTCAGCAAATTGTTTCACCTTACTCCATGTGAGTTTAATATCTCGTCAATAAAACATTCTGTGTCTGCATATGTATTCCTTTGTATAAGGAACGTGTACCTTTAATAGTAATATATTATGGCATTATTTGGCGTTTCTAGGCCGAGATACGTTGCTAAATATGTCGACAAAATTTCATACCCACCCACCCACCACCTCGTTGGCCTGGGTAGCGGGAGGGGAAACAAACATATTTTTAAGGTCGGCCTAACTGTGTATATAAATATCGTTTATGAACTTGGATGTGCATACATTCTGTATATTTAGTTAATACCAAACTGAATTATCATAACAAGACCTCCGCGGAGCAAAATGTCCCGCCTGGCGCAGTTTGACAGTACATAAGGAGCTTGTAATAACCTTCGGGTTAGTGAGCACCATGGGCTTTCTGTAGAATGATGCAGGATGTTGTTACAAATGCATGTTTGGGGTTTGCCTGCACCATGGGCTTTCTGTAGAATGATGCGGGATGTTGTTACAAATGCATGTATGGAATATTAAAGCATAAACTGAGCGTTAACTTTTCCAAACACGAAAATTTCTAGGTCAGTGACCTTGACCTTTGGGGTTAGCGGGCACCATGGGCTCTCTGTAGAATGATGCGGGATGTTGTTACAAATGCATGTATGGAATATTAAAGCATAAACTCATTAAACTGAGCATTAACTTTTCCAAACACAAAAATTTCCAAGTCAGTGACCTTGACCTTTGGCGTTAGCGGGCACCATGGGCTTTCTGTAGAATGATGCGGGATGTTGTTACAAATGCATGTATGGAATATTGAAGCATAAACTGAGCGTTAACTTTTCCAAACAGGGAAATTTCTAAGTCAGCGACCTTGACCTTTGGGGTTTGCAGGCACCATGGGCTTTCTGTTTGTTTGTTTATTGGTGTTTAACGGCCTATCAACAGCTAAGGTCATGTAAGGCCGGGCAAACGGGTTCGATCCCGTTTTAACCTGCTGCATTGGGGGGAAAATTCCAAAATCAGAACTGAATATTTCCATCGAGAAACAATATATTCAGCCCTGAAATTAGAATAACCTGACCTGGTGCAGGTCCATACCACACCAAAGTCACTTGACCCCTTCCCCTAAAATAGGATTACGAATAAACGTAATACTCACATAAGGGGTATAACCAGATTCAACTGTCACATACAAAATGCCAAAGACTTATGTGAGGGCCAAACCAGGTCTCCATTCGGAATTCCGGTAAGGATCAACCCCGATCGTTAAATTACCCATCGCTTGCACCCACCTTCCACCCACCATGGGCTTTCTGTAGAATGATGCGGGATGTTACAAATGCATGTATGGAATATCAAAGCATAAACTGAGAGTTAACTTTTCCAAACACAGAAATTTCTAAGTCAGTGACCTTGACCTTTAGGGTTAGTGGGCACCATGGGCTTTCTGTAGAATGATGTGTGGGATGTTGTTACAAATGCATGTATGGAATATTAAATCATAAACTGAGCGTTAACTTTTCCAAACACGGAAATTTCTAAGTCAGCGAGCACCATGGGTTTTCTGTAGAATGATGCGGGATGTTGTTACAAATGGAATATTAAAGCATTCCATTGAGGGAAACAGAAGTTACAATGAATTAACCTGAGCGTAAGTTTTAGAAACAAGAGCTAAACGCAAAAACTTAAGGTTGAATGCATGTGAAAAGTAGGTCAATGGACCATGAAAACTAGGTCAAGGTCACATGGGCTCCCTCTGTGTGACATGGTTACACCACCGTGTTGATGTATACCAAGTATGGAGGTTGTAGGAGTTATAGTGTTCTAGAAACTGAGCTAAACGCAAAAACTTAACGTGAAATGTTGACGCAACCTACGCCGACGGAAAAGCTATGCCTATGTCCCGCTTCTGCTAAAGCAGGCGGGACAAAAATGACCTGAACCCCCTAATGAATGCCACTCCAAGTTTCAAGATCAATTAGGTGAATTTTGTGGGTTATTTCTAGAGACTCGACTTGCATAAACAACAATTTTGGCGAATTCCTTATGTGCACTCAGTCAATTATTTGAACTTTATGTTGCAGGGCTCAACGTTAACTTTTTTTCCACTAGACCAGTCGGGCTAGTACTTTTAGAAACTACTAGCCCTGACCTAATTTTTACTAGCCCTGACCTAGTGAAGCATAACTTGCATTAATTTATCAAAGTTTTTATTAAATTATACATGTATAGTTATTATCAACTAACGTTCCATTGTACTTGTAGGAACTAGGACTCGATTGTACTGATTGTTTGATACTACATGCATATAAAGCATGTCAATGGTAATCAATTATGAAATATTAAACGGACAGTTTTGAAACCTATTCAGTGTGCATTCCAGGAATTTTTAAAGTGGGGCCAGTTGACCCACCTCATACACAAAGTTGGGTACATTTGAAAAAGGTATAGGCCATTGTAAATGACAAGAGAAAATATAATTAATGGAACTAACCCATCAGTTTCACGAAACACAGTACTAAGTCACGTTCAAATCGGCTAACATAGTGATCGTGATGATACAAGTATGTGTTTGAATGTAATTAGTGTGTCCAACTACTGGTTATGTCGATTACTGATTATGCAACAATGTAATTTACTAGTTGCATCATTGGATGGTTTAACGTTCAAGAAACCAGTTGTTTACTTCTGAAAGAGTAATAATAAAGTTATAACTACACAAATTAATCATGGAAATGTCTGGGATGCAGCTAATATTCACATCATTACCGTCAACCAGTCTTATCATCGTCACAGCCACAAATAAGAAAAGCACTGCACACATAACCAGTCAATTCAGACTACCAAAATCAAACATTGTCCGGTCATTAACCTGATCAGCTGCCAATTATTAGGTAACGGCTGTTCCATTTACCTCTTTATAGTTGATATTATCGTTATTTACTTGACAAAAATCTATTTTATTTTATGTGTTCAATTGATGTAATAGCCGATTTCTGACATCGCATCGAAGAGCATGTGTGTATTAAATGTTTCAAACACGACTTTTCCATAACAAAAATCGATAAATATAGTACATTGACCATAAAAGATATATTTTCTATGTTTACACGAAGTGTCTTCGCTTCAAACAAACTGCAGAAAGCACAAAACTTAGCTAAGCTATGGAGGCGAGATGTAACCTAATTTCGTCTGCACCCAATAGCCGACAGATTTTCAGTTTCTGAAGAGGGGGGTCAACAAAACATGGGGGTAGGGGGCCACTAATCGTACCGGCTCCTTCGGGCCGACAATTACGTCTGGACCGATTGGCATTCTGAAATTTTAGAAGCCCTGGTAGGTATTGAGTCAGAGTGACCATGACGAGAGCGATGATGACCAAGACAGAGATGACGAGATGGAAATGTCGGAAGATCTAGTTTATAAAACATTGATATCTTGAGACCAATCCAGAGATGATGACCAGATGAAGATGTCGGAAGATCTAGTTTATAAAACATTGATATCTTGAGACCAATCATTAAAACAACATTACAGGCCCGTAGCCAGACCTGTTTGAAGGGGGGGTCGTTTCGAAGACCCAATGGGTCAGTGGTTTGAAAAGTTTTTTGTGAAGACTGGTATTCCGGGAAAATTGACACGACCGGACCTAATTTTTACTAGACCCGGTCGGCCGGACGTGCCTTAGTGTGGAGCCCTGTGTTGATGAATACATTTTCAGGAATCAATCAGAATTGAACACACAATATGAATGTATGTGCTTAGAGGATCCATGAGAACAGTGACTAATATGTGATAGTGTCTGCAGGGATTCCGCTGGGGAAAATAAAAAAATCGCCACTTTTGATTTTCTTTCGAAAATTACAATTTTTTATCGCCAATTGTTCATTTTCGCGATTGGCGATCGCCAGCGGAATCCCTGTGTCTGTTGACGGCCCGTATATAAAACTCCTCCGTGGTTTAATAAATTTTATTTTTTCGCTGGGATTCTTCAGAATAGAGAATCAGATCCGATTCACACTTTAGCAGTTAATCACTTAATTGTGAAAGATTTTCTATATTTTTGAACTGATATGAGGGTTAATATTATGAAAATAACATATATTTATATATATATATAACATACGGCGTTGTCACTTAGCTAGGTGTTGAATTCCCAAAGAAGTAACGTCAGTTATTTCACAACAAATATAAACTAATTGTAAAGATAAAATACAGGCAAAGTTTAACAACAAAGACAAAACTACAATTGACACATGTTCAAAGACAGTTTATTACACATTTCTACATAAATAACGTTGCCAGTAAACATTTAACAGCACAGATGTTCGTTGATTTTGTCTTCGTTTATTGTCTTACCTGTTTTTACTCTTCAAAATGGCGACTGTGACGGCTTGCTTTGTACGGTAGCGGGTCAAAACGGCCCACTTACCAGTTTCAAAAGGTATACCAAAAAGGCCCAGTTTTAAGGCGGTCAGAACGGCCCACTTTATTTATGTGCTATATAACGGGGAGAATATACAATTTTGAAAGAACAAGATGGAAGAATATTTTGTTGATTGCGGGTATGGTTTCTTTCGTGCATTATTATTATGTGTTAAACTTAAACATTGTTTGGTATTTAACAAAATTAATACCTAACATGTAACTAATAATGGAGTGTAATTACAAGTTCGTGTGAATCATGTGTGATTGATCAGCTAATTCACGGTAATTTTACCGCGTGTGCCGGTAACTTAATTGATCTGTTGTGAAGTGGCTTCGGATTTGGGATACCACATCTTTAATCACGTCTACAAAAGAAGTTAATCAGACGATACCGCCAATTAACTGAAAGCCAGTTGTCAAAATATGGTTTATGATGTATTTTCATTATGAAAGGTGATAATGTTAGTTTTTGTTGTGCAATATTATTTGTTTATCTCCGGAATTTATTGAGTAAAAGATTGAGGGCATATATATCCACAGAAAACTCTCATACGGTCTCTCTATCAGCTGTGTTTTCGATTCCGTCGCTCAAAATTAGCAAACAGTTTAGAATAACGACCAAACATCAATCTTGACAGCTGAACTCGTTGGAATTATTAGAGCAATGAACTGGGTGATTGAACATGAACCACTGTGTTCTGTTATATTCACCGACTCTCTCATGCAGTGGTTTGCAAGCTATCAAAAATTACAACTCCCGTTCCAGGCCAGATTTAGTATTCGAAATTCGGCATACGTATAACATTGCACTTAAACAAGGCCTGGACATTAAACTTGAATGGATCCCAGCTCACGTAGGAATTTATGGGAACGAAGCGGCAGACAGTCTGGCAAAGGCGGCCCTCTCACACCCGGGCATTGACACCAGGGTTGGATTATCCCCGACAGAGGTTTACTCTATTATTCTGCAAAACATTATTCAGAAATGGCAGAAAGAAGTAGTCTCCAATAAAGATACAGAAAACAATTTTTGGCACCCTCTCAGATTAAAACCTCCAGAAATATATCATGAAAACAATAAATTGGACAAAAGTATCACTCGACTGAAATTTAATATTACGTTACTTCCTGGCTCCTTTGGTGCAATTATGAAAAACATTCCAGCTGACTATAAATTTAAACATGTAAAACCCCGGTTACATCCGCCCACCTTCTTCTCCTCTGTCCGGAGTTCGATCTGCAGCGGGATAAACTTAGGCGCGAGCTTGTCGGACTGCATACTCCAATGATATTGTCCTCCATCCTTTGCCCCAAGGGGGCGGCACGACACTCCGTATATCGGGCGCTCGCCGCGTATCTGGTGGACTGCAGAATGGGAGACAATATATAAAAACCTACACGCCCTGATCTGGATCTGGAATTGGGTATTGAGAGCGTGGGGCCCATTACACTAGGAAGACCTTTTAAATCAATCTTTGTGTGTGTCCTGGGAGTCGGGTGGCGGGCGTGGGGGTGCCTGCGCTTACGCCGGTCGGATCCGGCAGCTACGCTCGGGTGACTAGCCGCCATAGGGCTATACTTATCCGTCCGATATTCTGGCGAGGGTCACTGGCAATGCTGTGGCGGCTTGAGGTCCGGGTTTCGAAATCCCGCAGGCCCCGGCTGTCGTCGGTGCTTGCGTCTTGTTTCCTCGCCCGCCGCCTGGCACCACGACATCACAACTACACATTGGTTGGGCCACGTACCCACCCACGTCCTTTTCTCCGTCTATTCCCATTCCAACCAAATTTCATCGGGTTGCCCGCCGATCCTGATATGCGGAACGAACAACGTTATCTAAGAGTCGTTTCGAATAAAGACATATCATTAAAAATGTTATAAAGCTAACAATTATTATCAGCCCTGTGGCAACTTGTACATACATTGTGCCACAATTGTATCTAGGTGTAAATTATATTAACATAATCAAATTTTAGATGTCTTGTTTAAGCAAATGTTATAATAATTGCTTGTCCTAACATATTTGGGAAAGCGGGTTTACTTACTTTGAAGCTGGCCTTCACCATTTTAAGAGGGATATTTTAACTAGTTTTCTTTACGATTTTTAAATACTTTTTGCACATTTTGGTCTCCGTGCTCGCGTTCTAGATTAAAGTAGTTGTTATTCCCTTGCTGGGGCCTCGTTGAAGTCTGACGGGGAACACGTTTCTTATTTTTACATGACGCATTTATATCGTTCTAGCTAATTTTAAACTGTGTATGCCATGTAGCTATACTCAACAAAACTAGAAACGTCCCTGTTTTATAGCCGGTGTAGCTCTGTCTATGTATGTACCACATGTTCAAAGTACATGTATTTTAAACCGTGGCGATGTTCAGAATACAATCGTGTAGAGTTTAGCCGATACACACGGTTTACATAGCGGCCAGTGACCGGAACGTTGATTTCCACTTTTTGCACGTGCACGCTATACTTGTCATCGATAAGGTGATTCAGTTCATGTCGTACCATTCATGCGATAGGGGCTATTCGGAAAATTAAAAAACTTTTTTAATTTTTCACTGTTTTCGATATGCCACGGCTTTCCGAAAACGAGCGAAATCAGGCAATTGGGATGCTTGCGGGTGGGATGGCTGCCAGGGCGGTCGCGCCTCGGTTTGGTTGCTGTCGGAAGACGATTGATCGTCTTGCAGCCCGGTACCAGCAGACTGGGGCTGTTCACGACCGGCAGCGACCTGGTAGGCCTCGTGTAACGACGGCTAGAGCCGATCGTTACATTACGTTGACGCACTTACGTCAACGTCGATTGGCAGCCACAGTCACTGCTAGGCGATACGGTGTCTCAGGGCAGACCATTCGCAACCGGTTACGTCGTAACGTCCAACCAATCCGGGGCACGCCCCCCGTACACTGGTCAGATAATGACCCAACGTCACCGTGCTGCCAGACTGTTATGGGCGCGACGTCATCTGAACTGGAGAAGGGCTGACTGGAACCGAGTTTTGTTCACCGATGAATCTCGGTTCACAGTTAGTCATGCTGACGGAAGATTACGGGTATACAGGCGTAAAAATGAAAGATTCACCGATTGTTGCATTGTTGAGAAGAACAGGTTTGGGGGAGGGAGCGTAATGGTCTGGGGTGGGATCATGGGAAACCGGAAGACAGATTTGGTTGTTGTACAGGGCAGGGCAACATCAATGCACAACGTTATGTTGCAGATGTGCTAAATGCACATGCCTTACCATTTATCCGCCAGCATGGTCCTGGTGTGATATTGATGCACGACAATGCCCGCCCTCACGTAGCCAGGGTCACCACTCAATACTTACAGCAAAACAACGTCGACGTCATGCCATGGCCCGCGGTCTCCCCGGATCTCAATCCCATTGAGCACATATGGGATGAGCTGGGCCGCAAAGCACGAGCTAACCATCAGATTGACAATGTTCGCGATCTTACACGGGCGTTACAACGGGAATGGAGGAATTTGCCCAACGCACTGGTATTGCGTTACGTCACGTCGATGCGGCGTAGGATCATTGCATGCATTCATGCAAATGGTGGCCACACTCGGTACAACGAGATTTACTGAATTTGCCACATTACTTATTGAAATTCCATCTCTAAACATTAAGCAACACATTTCTGAGTTTTTGTGATTTTTGATTTTGACCCCTACCGCCCTTGGCCGGTTATCTCTCGAATATTTAACAAGATATCCAAATGCAATTTATTGGCTTTGATACAGAAATGAATGAACTTGTTTTTCCATTTTGATTTTTAAAAGTAACCCTTTTGGTTTTTGATGAATCTTTCCTTAAACATGGAGGGACGTTTCTAGTTTTGCTCAGTATATATTGTTTTAACATACTCCAACTCCGTTATTTTAGTTCTCATGTTCATGAATTGCCTGTAATTATCTTTTAAATGTTATAATTATCTTATGCTTTTACGTTACATGTAACTATTTTTGGAATGGTGGCCCGTATAGTTTTCGAACTTGTGGCCACCATAAATAAACTTACCACAACAACAATACGGTCTCTCAGTGTTTATTTAGCGTATGCTTCTGGATACATAGATATTTGCGGCTGATTTATTCTGCGTCAGTATTGTTGATATAATTTGTGTTGTTCCATTTATTACACAATTTTGATTGATTTAATTCTAATTTCGATTTTGTATTTCTTTTTTTTATTTAAATTATTGGTTTTGTGACATTGTGCGTTTGTATGTGTTAGCATGGCTAATTAATAAATCAATCACTCAATCATTCAAACGTCGGTAGAAACTACGGAACATATGTATAATTTTATTTCGCATTAAATTTGTTCCATAATGTTCTCCAACATTCGACATAATATACGGAAAATAACATATGTTTCATCTTTTCTAGGCTGGCATCACCGCATCAACAGCAAGGCCGGGAGCTCCTGTCTGGGGTTCTACCGCATCGTACCCCTCCTGCGACGCGAGGCAGAGTTGGTGCGGCTCGCAGTCGAGACAGGCGACCTCGAGAGGGGCACCAGCCGTCATTCGGACCGGATGGACAGGGCCATCGCCGCCTGCTGGGACCGCTACACCTGATAATTGTTACATTTATGTGTTTATGATTTTGTTTTGTTATTCGTTAAATATTTGTTATTGATTTTCGTTCATGACAATTTGTTAGTTATATGTTAATTATATGTTGTTATTGATTAAGAGGCGCGACATACCATAACTTACCTTACGACATGTAAAAGTTTCACTGTAAATCAGTTTAATTTATAGACGAAGATTTCAGAGTAAATTCAGAAATTAATTATATTTAATTGCTCGTTTACGCTGGAAGTTTCGTCAAATTCGGATATAAATTATGATCCTATCACTATTATTCTTAAAAATTGACGGCGAATTTTCTAAAATCATGTTCTAAAGTACGAAATCGCATGTCGCGTCTCATTTGTTAATGTTTACATGTGTATATATTCATTAAACAATAAAACATTAAGATAATATATTCCTTCGACTTTCATTTCATAACGTCCTACTTAAAACAGGGCCTTTTTGACCCGGGCCGTCCTGGTAAGTGGGCCTTTTTGACCCGGGCCGTCCTGGTCAGTGGGCCGTTCTGGTACTGGGCCGTTTTGGTTTTGGGCCGTTCTGACCCGGATTCCTTTGTACTGGTTCCGGTATCTGTCTCCAGAAATTAGCCGTGCGAACCAAACAACCGGGTACCAGGTCAAATTGCTTCGTCATGATGTCGTACCCGTACCATTTCGTACCAGTTTTATTTAGTACCAAATAGGTCATAAAACATATGTATGCTCACATCTTTCGCGACTCTACGGGTAGACCTTTCACTACCCTGGTACGATTAAAACTGCATGTTAATAATTAGAATATGTTTTTGTCTATATATATGAAAAAGTCATTTGGATGATCCGTATCATTTGGTTGGCGTTTTGATCGATCTATCTATCTATTGATACTGTACTCGCTCCGTTCGGAGCATTATGACAGGTGAATGGTGGCAAATTGTTTTGATCAAGTACAAATATAAAATAATTACAACAGATATATGATCCAAAGAAAAAGACCAAAGATAGACTTTGCCACTTAAAACTATTTACAAGAAGTAGGTGTCTGCTAAATGAGCACAATTAGCAGACTGGGTTAATTTAAATTTTGGATTTAAACCCAGATACTGTTTCTGATGAAACAGCATCGAGAGGTAGACAGTTCCAAAGTGGTATGATTCTCGGAAAAAAGGAGAATTTAAATGTATCCGAGTAAACCAATGGTCTAGAATATTGGAATGGGTGGTTGGCCGTAGACCGGGTGGACCTAGGATGCTGAGGCAAATGAAGGTAGTTGGGCTTGTCAATCTGGACCAGCTCATTATGGATCTTATAGACAAACACAAGGCTTGAGTGATCCCTACGTTGTGCTAAGGTTGGCCAAGAAAGTCCCTCTAACATATCTCAAACATGACTTTTGTTCCTCCACCTACGACAGCACCACCTAGCAGCTGCGTGTTCTCCTCTGCACCTTTTCCACTCTACCAATGTCTGAAACTGTATATGGGCTCCAGATGCCTGCCGCAAATTCCAGTTGGGGCATAAGCATTGTATTGTAGGCAATATCTCTGGTAGCTTTGGGTGCAAGTGAGAGATTCCGTCTGAGAAAACCGAGTGTCCTATTGGCCTTGCTAGTAACGTTTTGTATGTGAGTGCCCCAGGACAGGTTATCAGTAAAAGTTAGGCCTAAATATTTCGCAGAGGTTATGCCTTCCAGTACACTTTCATGGAGACTGTAGTTATGGGTGATACGGGAGTTAGTGTGGTGACTACTGACTCTGAGTGTATGGCATTTGGAAGCATTAAATTACATAAACCAGGTCTTCTCCCATTCAGCAAGTGTGTCAATGTCGTCTTGGAGAGCTTGACAGTCTGCATTGTCATGTATATTACGGTACAATACACAGTCATCAGCAAAAAGGCGAACAGAAGATTGAATGTTATCCGGTAAATCATTGATATAAAGAAGGAATAAGACTGGGCCCAGGACAGAACCCTGGGGAACACCAGAGACCACATCGGCAGAATCTGAAGCGACACCATCCAGAACAACATTTTGGGTACGGCCTGAAAGAAAAGAATGTATCCATTTGTTTGTCAATCCTTGTATACCATAGTAGCTAAGCTTGTGCACAAGTCTACGATGGGGAACCTTGTCAAATGCTTTGACGAAGTCCATGATAATGACATCTGTTTGTCTATGACCTTTATTGTATGCCCTTTGTCTAGGTTGGTGGATAAATCATGTACAAACTGAACAAGTTGGGATTCACATGACCTGCGACTTCTAAACCCGTGCTGTGAGTCAACTATGATATTATTTGCCTCAGCATGTTTCATAATATTGCTAACAATGATATGCTCCATTGATTTGCAGCAAATGCACGTCAGAGAAACTGGGCGGTAATTCGCAGGGTCATATTGTTCACCTTTTTTGAAGATTGGTGCTACATTGGCGAGTCGCCAGTCATCAGGCAGGGTACCAGTACAAATGGATTTGTTGAAGATACAAGCCAGTATAGGGCTGATCTCTTTGCGGCACTCACTTAATACTCTAGCACTAATGTTATCAGGTCCGGTTGCTTTATGTGTTTAGAGCTTACCAAGTAGCTTTTCAACGCCGTTTGCATCGATATGTATGTCAGCCATTGTGGGGAATGGGCTTGGTCCTTTATCAGGTAGGGCACCAGCTGGTTCTGCAGTGAACACAGACTTGAACTGATTATTAAGGATATTAGCCTTAGTTTTGGTGTCAGACCTCAGAATGCCATTATCTCTAAGGGATGCTATGTTTTAGGAATCATTCTTCTGGCTTTTGATAAATGACCAAAACTTTTTATTTGTTGATCTGGATTGATCCGAGTCGTTATCGTCTGTCTGATCAGTAAACATACCGGATATATACCGCCAATAGGAGTCTCTAATTGACTTTTGAACATATGCTCGAAATTTTGTATATTTAGCCCTTAGTTCAGAGGATGAAGAGTGTCGTACTTTGTGATACATTTTCTCCCGTTTGTGAATCAGTCGTTTAATGGTTGTGTCTATCCAAGGACAACTATATTTGGCTTGGTCATTTTGGATGGAATGAATCTGTCAATGGCGCATGCTAGTTCATCCTTGAACTCCGTCCACAACTCGTTAACTGTCTTGTCATCGGCAGAGGTGAGGAAGTTAACATTAAATGTCGTCAGATGTCCCCGGAGACCTTCCATGTCTGCCCGTCTGTATAGTAGAATTTTACGGGGTGGTCGGCGAGTTCCCTTTGCCTTAATGTCGTATTCCATGAATACGATGTCATGGTCTGATTTGCCTATATGTGGCATACCCTTCACTCGTGTGACCGGTGCTGGGTTGTTTGTAAGCAGGATTCTAAGGTTTTGTCTTGTCTGGTGGGAATATCAATGACCTGTGCAAGGCTATGTTCTTGAGCAATGTCTACCAGCTGTCGTTGTGTATTGACTTTGGGGACGCCGGGTGGCACATTCATAGTGGCCCAATCAACATCACCACAATTGAAGTCTCCCCCAATCAGAACATTGGCATTTTTATTGGACATTATCCTGTGCAGTGAGGGTATTGAACTGTGCAGGTAATCTGGGCTGGTTATATCAGGTTGGCATTTGTATTGGACATTATCCTGTGCAGTGAGGTATTGAACTGTTCAAGGTAATCTGGGCTGGTTATATCAGGTGGCCTGTAAAAGGAGCATAAATACAATGTTTTGCAACCCACTATTTCTAGTTTGCACCATATACCTTCGCAGTTGCTCTGAAGTTCAGGAGTAGCTGAGCAGACAAACTCCTTTTTGTGAGCAAGGAACACCCCACCATATGCATCTCCTTCCCTGTCCCTCCGAAAAGCTTCATAATCTTCAGGAAATATTTCCGAATTTGAAATGTCCGGTGTAAGCCAAGACTCATTACCAAATATGATATCAGGCTTTGAGGAGTCAATAATGGAGAAAAGTTCAGGTTTTTTATTTTTTATTTTTGACACTGACGTCAATATGTTCGGTAATCGATAGTGGTTATCGATAGTGACACCAAGGTCTTTCTCCTCCGATACCGTTGTTGTGTATACTCTTCCTCCTTGTTCTGTTATTGTGATAATATATAGACATATACAAGCAACTAAATATCCATACAAATACGCCAGCTATCCTCGAACAGTCATTCAGTGAGTGGAACCAACTGCGCTATCCGTATATGAAGCATTTTTATTTTCATTTCATTTAGCTTATATTTAAGGGTGGGAATTAGATCGTAAACCTTCCATACCCGGACATATACGTCCAAAAAGGCCGAATTTTGAAGTGTTCTATGTGATATATGTTGGTGCAAGGCGGACAGATGTGTATAATAGTGTGCCTAAATGGGACACTGTTTATATAGGTCCAATACGGTCCTGTAATTCCGCGCAGTGTCCTGGTGCACGGGAGGCGGGAAGAAGAGAGGGGGTAACTGGGTATAACCTGGTACCGGTGATGCAGAGCAAAACGAGTCCCAGGTAGAACCAATCCACCCTGGCTGCACTCGATACGCAAGTTGGCGCCATATGGTCGGTAAAAAACACGTGCTATTTTCGTCCACAGAGTTGTCACATCCAGACAGCTCCGAGGCAGGCCAGGGCCAGAAGCAGACAAGGGCAGGTAGAAAATTCGGCTGAGCTTGAGCTAACTTGCTATTTTGGTTACTTGTTATATATGGCTTACTTTCATAAGAAAGTGTGATAACTGATCGAGTTGCCTGGACATCCTGGCCTAACGTGGCAGAGACTTGAACACCTCGGTTCCCCGTAGTTTCCACGTACCCCCATGTGTTAACACTTCGCCTGTCCCACTGGTGCTAACTGACCGCAGTATGACTACACACCAGGTACAAATAATAATAATAATATGTTGATGGTATATCTCGCCCATGCGCATATTCAATCCAGAACCCAGTAATGGCCGCAGGATACACCCAGATAGGTGATCAATCCGTCCGGATTGTCCGCTATATCGGCAGGCAGGCAGAGCCACACGGGTATCACCACAAACCAGTCCGAGTACCAGAAGGGTTACACGCATGAGTTGTGTTCTATAAGTGGCAGTCGGATGCACCAAGTAGTCAACTGCCCTACCGTGAGACCAGGCAGATCCACAAGGTGCCAACAATCAACCACCCAGAACACTGAGATATGAATAACAAGAACAAAAAAATGCCCAAGCAACTAGTTTAAATTAGATCAATTCTAGCCGAAAAATCGCCCACCACAAGCCCATCCCAGCCCCGACCTACCTTTTCGCAAACCCTGAAGTAACAATCCAGTGAATAAGAATAAACACAATGCAAATATAAGTTAATTTCCAATAGGTAAAAAGGCGGCCGCCGATAACCTTGAGATAATTGTCGGCCGGTAAAAACACACGACCTGCTCAAGGTCGCCGTTCAAGACGTACATGAAGCAGTCACGGTGTATGCTTTTAAAGTCCTTATCCCTGTGGCTGTTCTCATTTCATTTTCCACCCTTAGACTGTCGCCATATACATACTAGTCCAACTTTCTAACCGGTCACCTCCATAGTATTGCAATATTTATTTCGTTGAGTAATTATATGCCCACATCTTTTTTAAATAGTTAAAAACTAGATTGGTCAGTAAGCGATGCTTACGGAATACCCCCACGTGGGCCCAGGTACCCCTAAATATGTAAAAAAAAAAATCCAAGTGTGTGGGCTTGTGACATTGAGTCTGAGCTTAGCAGGGGCAGCACGAACGTAAATTTGTCACATGGTGGTAGAGGTCGTAGATTTGTCACAGCATGATAGTACAACCTTAGAGGAATGCATGAGTGAAATATTAATAATTTTCGATGAAGGAAATAGAAGTTATAACTTATTTCTCTGATGTTTAGTTTTGTAAAGAGACCAAGAATTTGACCTTGACCTTGGGATAAGCGGGGGTTGGACGGTCGTGGATTTGGCACAGCATGGTAGTTGAGCATTGCAGGAATGCATGTGTGAAATATTAAGCATTTTAGATGTTAAGTTTAGTGACAGACGCACGCACGGACGCACGCACGGACGCACAGGCGCACACGGGTGACGGACGGAAGGACAACATTACTTCAGTATACCCCCACAACTCGTTGCGGGGGGGGGGGGGGTATAACAAAGTATAATGCATTGAATACATGTTTTATTAGCACAAATGCATGACTTCTGGACATAGTTTAGTTATTGACATTTAATTGGTAGGGGTCAATGTCTACGTTAACGACATGCATGCCTTGTTGTCACAACCAGGCGTCTGTGTGTTGCGGAGATACATTTCAAAACTCAGAATCTTTTGATGCCATCCGTCTGCTCCCTGTCTAGTCTAGTGCTGTTTTGATAGTTTCTTGTTCCATAATATTACTTTCTAAGGGGGCTCCGTTTCAGTTCAAAGTTCGGCATATTGTTAGTTTTCTCATGTGTGAAGACGCATATGAAAACAATATTTAGAAGTTTAGCTTTTTCTAAGTTGTCAGATGTTGTACTACCATTTTCTTCTTCAAGTTATTTCTTGTTACTTTGGTTTTGTATCTTTGTCGGACATATTTCCTGAATAATGTTGCGTCATCGTTAACACATTCTGCTATGTTTTGCTAATATTTGAACTTCGCTTCTCTTGTTGCTAAGTTTGCCTTGCTCTTCGCTGCTATGTAGTTTTCACAGTTTCTGTCGGTTCTACAGTGCATATATTTCTTCCACATTGGTCGTTTGTGCTTGATGCCTGCACATTCTTGACTGCTTATCCAGGGCTGTTGTGGTCGACTACTAGAAAACGTTTTGCACACTGGTATGTATGTATTCCTCAATTAATTTATTTGTTATATTAGTAAAGAAAAGTGTCATGTTTCATCGGTCATTTATTTCCTGAAGATTTGTTTGCCAGTCTATCGATTCTAGCTTACTATTGACCAATATATACTCTGCTTTGTAGTAGTAATATCTTGTCGGAGTTGTTGGCTCACTTGCTGTGTAACATTCATATTTGAACGATAACAGTACGTTTTGCCTAAATTAGGTTGGTATTTAAACTGATATTGTCAATCATATTGTCATCGTTGTGAATAATATGTCTAATGTTTGTGATGTTTCACCACCCTCTTTCTTGTGATTCCCTTTACACGTTTACATAAATAATGGTCCTGTGTTGTTCCAGTAAAAGTAAATATACTTTTATAGCCAATTCCCACCCTTAAATATGAGCCGAATCGAAAAAATGAATATCCGGGTATGGAAGGTGTTCGAGCCAATTCCCACCCTTAAATATAAGCCGAATGAATGAATGAATGAATAGTCTTGGTATACCATCGCTACAATAGAGAATAATTCGGCTCACGGTGGACGTGTTAAAATATTGACAGGAGTGGACAAGGCAGACATAGATCAGTTGGTTACTCTGAACAGAGTCTCCAGATCGAACTACAGAAGAAACAATTTAGATTGAACATCAACCACAAAAAAAATAAGCGTAGGAAAGTCAATAACAACAACAACATAAGTCACATGATCAAAACATGGCGGACGGCGGTGGACGAGACGAACAGGATGATGAAAGGCCCGTGTCAAACCCTGAGCCCGATCTGACGGGTCTAAGCGGCGGGAATGGTGGAGTAGACATTACAAATATGGTACAGGCGTGTGCTGAAGGTACTGACTGAATACCATATTATGTATTAGATCCTGTATACACTGGGTAATTTCCGTGACGAAATTCGCACCCGGATCTGTTCGCCACTAAAGTAGGGTAGGCGGGACCAGTGCTCGTGGTATTTTTCAATAGTTTCACAAAATAAAACATGCACACAAGCAATATGTTTTATTTTTCATATCCTATTTTATGGACATAAACCTCTTGTGTGTAGCGCCAATTGTCTTTCTGCTGAAATGTCCGGGTGACTGTGAATTTGGAAAGGGACCTATCTTCTCGGTACGGGTTCTATGATGTAATCCATTGCACTGCAATTGTTTAGGATGAAAAAGAAAATATAAACTATCCATATACTGCCTGCATAAAATAAGAAAACATAATAAACATTACTGAAGTAACTGTATAAAGAGCTGTATATTTTGGACATGTAGCTCAAAATCGTTTACCAGAATATGCGCGTAATTTATATGCCTCTCACAGTCACACGATGTATTTCGTCTGCTGTCAAAGACGGGTCCGAAGAGATGGTTTCAAATCACATTCCAGGCTCCAGATAAGGAATTAGTAATTGAGTATTTTCACTCTGGTCGTAGTCTGGACATCATATCTGAAGCAATTGGGTATTTCAATATTTTAATTGGGTAAAATCATGTTTTACATTAAAAAAATGGAACATAAAAATAATTAGCAGACGACAAAATATAATTCATCATTGCAGGGGTTAATAAAACCACAGACATGCATCGGTGATCATTTAAAATGGTGTCTCGCATAGGAAATAAAATCTGTTTAATATTATTTATTACAACTATAAAATCTGTTTAATATTATTGATTACAACTACACCGAATGAAGTACTCCTACATTGTATTTTATCTGTTTGTCATGCATGGAGATATTCAGAATTTTTTGGAAGATTAATATCATTGGCCAGATTTATAATAAACTTGTGCATAATTATAAATAGCTGTCTACATGCGGAAACGCATTATACTCCCGTATACGAAGTATGTCGAGGGTATTATATATATGGTTTTCGTATTTCCATCCGTCCGTAAGATTTGCCTTAATGTTTTTTTGTTTGTCGGTCCTGGCGGCTGCCAGGGTTATTCTTGAGCCTCTGCTCACTTGCTCTAGTTTTCATCTCATTATTCCATATTGTTTCATCACAAGCCAGCTCATCTGAACCTACACTTTTTGCTATGCTATATTGTGGTCTTTATTGTTATCTGTAGCATGATAAATCACACTACTGTTTACACATCAACAGACAGCAATTATTGAATAGTTTGCTTCGAAATGAAAACACATCTTGGAATTTCATTTGAATTGTCTCCTTGGATATCTTGGAATTTCATTAGAATTGTCTCCTTGGAGACAATTCTAATGAAATACCAAGATGTGTTTTCATGGAAAATAAGAAAAATATGGTATAGTTGTGGTCTGTTTATTGTTTTCTGTAGCATGATAAAGGTACCACAAATTTGTTATTGCTTTTTGATACTCGCTACTTCTGATTTCAATTGGGTTTTTGGCAATTTTAATTGGGTATTTACGCAAATATGCAGCTTATCTGGAGCTCTGGCATTCATCACATAGGTGCTTGAAGTTCGATCTAATAAATAAACGCAGAAACTGATGAATGTTGAATATGTACTCGTAGATGTCACAGGGTGAGAAACATGCATAATCGTCCACTGCATTCGAACCCCGGACCTCTTGTTTACCATACTATCGCTCTTTCAACTGAGCTAACCGGGCACAGATACAGACTTCTTTCCCGATATTGAGTTACGTACCGTGACATATGTCTCCCTTTGGTGGTCTTTTGTAACATTACTCTAGTAGGGGTGTAATGATTCACCGAACATTTGATGCAGCAAGATATTTTGTCGACGATGCGATTAACGATACTCGACAATGATATACAATAAAAATGTAAAGCTTGGGAATCCCAAATTATGCTCTAAATAGACTGTATTGTCTGGTACAAATTAAATTATCAGACAGAATATACATAGGCCAGTCCTGTAGTCTGGAATAAATAATAGGGTTTGGTTTTATGCATTTAATCAAGTATATTAACCATTTACATGTAAATGTATTTTGTGAATAAGTCACTAGTATCACAAGATGTATCGTATCGTGGCCTAAGTATCGTGATAAGTATCGTATCATGAGGTATGCATATTGTTACACCCGTCAGCAGCAGAGTTACATAGAGAATACCAGGCTTTTGATATCAAGTTTATCAGGCATGGCTAGGAAACGCGTAGGAATTCCTAGGCTTGCGAGGAATTCCTACAGTTTCCGAGCCGAGCCTGACAAACTTGGTATCAAAAGATAGCCTGGTATTCTATTTATCAGTTAACGTTTTATGCTTGAAAATGATCACAGATGACGTCGTTATCTATGGACTTGTTTACGTTGCGTCATTACACTGACGTCATTCGGTAACGTCATCCGACCAATGGAACATCAGTTTTCACTTCATTGGTAACCCGGAAGTTTACACGATCATCATTCAGTGGCGATGCTAAATCCGTTCTGATAATTTATGGTGACACAGTCAAGGATTTACACATGGTGTGACGAGTCATTTTGCATGAAACAGACACATATTTCTACTGTTTTTCTAGCGATTATCCTCTCGGACCTTCCAAAAAGTTCCCCGGACCTTTCACTTTTTTCTTTGTTAGGTTCCGGACTTACTGGTAAAAGCTGCTATTTTCAGGCCCTGTACTGTCTGTTCCACGTTTTGATGCCGACAAACTTTTGGCTATCGCACACATTAAATCTAAAAAACTATGGGAATTTAACATGGGGGCTAAAAATAGAGGAATTTTTTATTTATTTGTGGACCGATTTTCAAAATCTAACTTCAGCTCAAACGTCTTCTCCTTGGTAACTATTGGGCCTGTAGTCACCAAACTTCATGGTCATGGTCCTTAAGTAGGGATTACAAAATTGTTAAAATAACGTCATTACGTAATCCAAGATGGCCGCCGTCTAAAAGTAGCACAAATTCTTCAAAAATCTTCTCAAGAACTACCAACCGGATTTCGACAAAACTTGGTAGGAATGATCGATGTACAATGCTCTTCCAAAGTTGTTAAAATACTGACCCCGGGGTCAAAAATGGACGTGGCCGTGGGGTCAAATTGAGGTAAAATTTTATTTTTGACCGAATATGGTCATGTCAAATATCAAATCGAAGGTATCAATGAGGCGATCACTCGGGTGCATTTTCTTTTCGAAATTGGATGGTTATGTCATCCAAGATGGCCGCCGAAAGGTCAAAAGGTCGTTCTTTTATTAGAGATTTCAAATTTTTCTTCACATGAACCGCTTGGCCCATGGTAGCCAAACTTAAAAGTTATGGTCCATGGGTGAAGCCTTTTCATTTGTTAAAACAGGATCATGCTGGACCCCATTGGACTAGCTGGTCATCGCTAATTCAAGATGGCTGCCGTCTAAAAATAGCATAAATTCTTAAAAAATCTTCTTCTCATGAACCGCTAGCCGGATTTCGACGAAACATGGTAGGAATGATAGATGTACAATGATCTTTCAAGGTTGTTAAAATGATGACCCTGGGGTCAAAAATGGGCGTGGCCTGTGGGGTCAAATTTTATTTTTGACCGAATATGGTCATGTCTATATCAAATCAAAGGTATCAAAGAGGCGATCGATCTGGTTCATTTTTTGTCGAAATTGGATGGTCATGTCATCCAAGATGGCCGCCGAAAGGTCAAAAGGTTGTTCTTTTATTACAGATTTCAAAATTCTTCTTCACACGAACCGCTTGGCCCATGGTGGCCAAACTTCACATTTATGGTCCATGGGTAAAGCCTTTTCAGATTTGTTAAAACGGAGGTTGTCAAGATGGCCGCCGTCTAAAAATAGCACAAATTCTTAAAAAATCTTTTTCTCATGAACCGCCAGCCGGATTTCGACGAAACTTGGTAGGAATGATCGATGTACTCTTTCAAAGGTGTTAAAATGGTGACCCCGGGGTCAAAAATGGGCGTGGCACGTGGGGTCAAATTTTATTTTTGACCGAATATGCTCATGTCATATATAAAATTGATGGTATCGATGAGGCGATTCCTCTGGAGCAATATTTTTTTGGAATCGGATGATTATGTCATCCATGATGGCCGCCAAAAGGTCCATTTATTCAAGATTTTGAACGTCTTTTTCTCAGGAACCACATGGCCGATGCTGGCCAAACTTCATAGTAAGTTAAGATCCTTGGGTGAAGCATTTTGAGATTTGGTAAAATGAGAGTCATCGCTTAATCCAAGATGACCGCCATCTAAAAATAGCACAATTTTTTTAAAACACATATGAACTCAATGTCACATTCTCCTCTGGTGTTCATGGAGTCAGGTGAGCGAATTAGGGCCATCATGGCCCTCTTGTTTTAAAGTACAATGACTTAGAATGATGGTACAATGTACCTTCATTTCTTTAAGTTGCAACGTGCAAGTTCTTTGGATCCGTTATTGCAAATTCCTACTAGAAACCCTGTTTATGCTTTCAGAGTACCAGAATCTTGACCAAACACTTGAAGATATTGATTCATGGATGAACAAAATGGAGCAAGACAATGACAGCTTATCGTCACAACTGGATGAGCTGCTAGAATCTAGTCGACAGGTGCGAAAAGATCTACAGCAACAATCAGTTGAGGATCAGACACTATGCACAAGTATGCAGAGTGATTTACAGCTTCAAGATGAACAGGACCGTATTACATGTACAACCCAGCAGCAAGATATACAGCATGGGGAGATGACATGTGCAGACTTACAGAAAGATGTTAACCAAACATTGAATCAGGACCAACGGACATCTAAAGAAGATGGGGATGAATGTAACAAGACAAATAAATCATGATGCGTTAAATTTTTGTCCAAATTTGTGTTAAACTTTTCCCATACCTGCTATCTCTGTAACCGTAAGTCAGATTTGCTTGAAACTTTGTATGCTTATTGGTCATCATCCATATATTCATTCTGTGTCCCACTCATACGGCCCCTGTGAACCAAGGTCAAATGACTTAGAATTTTGCGTCAAAATTTGCGTTAAACTTTTCACATACCTACTATCTCTGTAACCGTAAGTCAGATTTGCTTGAAACTTTGTATGCTTATTGGTCCTCATCCATATATTCATTCTGTATCCCACTCATGCGGCCCCTGTGACCCAAGGTCAAATAACTTAGAAGTTTTCGTTAACTTTTTGTCAAAATTTGCGTTAAACTTTTGACATACACGTACCTGTATTTTGATAATATTTGGCCACAATGTGTGTCTATGGATGGTGCTTTGTTTTGCATACGACCCACATCCGACCGCCCAAGGTTAAGGTCACTGAGGACTTTTTTTAATTATCAAGGCTGCCAGTGAGGGGACTAGCTTCGTTTAACGATTCCAGTTCTTGTTGGTCAATGTATCTGTTGCTACATTATATATATCTTACCCGGAGATCACCAGATGCCTCGGCAGGCTCGACATGCAGGCCGCGGCCATCTGGTATCTGTATAACGGGCACTCGTAATTTTTAAAACTGGTGGAATAGTTACACAATTGTACACCTATAAAGAACATTTTATGCCTACTAGATTGGACCCCAACTTTAATTGAATCAGTTGATTACATTTTATCAGCTCAAGTCCAGAGCTCCAGATAAGTTTTGTATCTAAAGAGTATTATACCCCCATATTTCAAATTCAATGCGTATTTACTTTTACAAATGTATTCTTATGCCACCGCAACGACCGCAACGATAGTTGTCGGTGGCATATAGTGTTTACCCTGTCCGTCCGCCCTCCGTCCGTCCATCTGTCAGCCCTTGTCCGTCGAACTACTTCTACAGTTTTTGGCCGATTCTCTTCATATTCAGTATACAGCCCTATCATCAAGAGCAGGAGTGGGTAACGTAAATATTTTCGCTCTTTCACTGATCCATCCACAGTGATGCCCCTTTTTTTTACTATAAAAATATTATGTTTTCCTCGTCCGGCGAACTACTTCTACAGTTTTTGGCTGATTTTCTTCACATTCGATATACAACCCTACTATCAAGTGCAGGAGTGCGTAACGTAAAATTTTACGCTGTACCACCGATCCATCCGCAGGTATGCCCCTTTTTCGACTCTGAAGATTATTTTGTTTTCCTTGTCCGGCGAACTACTTCTACAATTTTTGGCCAATTTTCTTCATACTCGGTATACATCTCAACCATCAAGTGCAGGAGTGCGTAGCGTAATTTATTTTCGCTGTCCCTCCATTCCATCCGCAGTTATACCCCTTTTTTCGACTCAGAATGTATATTTTTTCCTTATCCAGCGAACTACTTCTACAGTTTTTGGCCGATTCTCTTCATACTCGGTATACATTCCAACCATCAAATGCAGGAGTTGTCACATAAAATTTTCCCTGTCCCACCGATCCATCCGCAGTTATGCCCCTTTTTCGACTCGAACAATGTTTTTCTCCAATCACTCACTTAGTGATTGCTGTTGTATTCATGAATGCTCAACAGCGGTGGCATTTTGTTTTACATACAATTTTCTAGTTTATTTTCTTCCTTCTTAAATAGGGAATAAAAGATAAAAAATAAAACAAATTTTAAAAAAGCAAAGACACAACAAGATAAGAAATCCGATATTTATGTACCTATATGGGTGAAAATAGAAAACAGTCTTTATCATGCCGGATACCCATTGATAGATAAAAAAAAATGTGTACAGTGGAACTTTGTTATAATGAAGTCCGTCAGACTGCCATCGAATACTCGATATAGGCATGTGTTCGATATAATGTACATATTTGATGTAACAAAGACGGCCATGTCCTAGGACCCAACACAAGCTCAATGTAGGCATGGTACTCGTTATAGCGAAGTTTTACTGTACATGGTCTTACCAATCATTATCAAGTACATGTTGTTACCACTCATTTGAACCGTCTCAGCGAGACGGTTCAAATGAGTGGTAACAACATATATTTTCATTAAGAAATGAAGAAAATAGAAAACAACGTTTGTAAATTTAGATATCCGTGGATGGGTATTTGGCATGAAATTTACCAACAATTTTTTTCTCCATATTCTTTGTTTCCCATTTTCTCAACAAAAACATACATGGTGTTGCCACTCATTTGAACCGTCTCGCCGAGACGGTTCAAATGATTGGTAACAACATATATTTTCATTAAGAAATGAAGAAAAAGAGAACATTTATTTTCAAATTGAGATATCTGTGAATGGGTATTCGGCTTGAAATGGGTTATCATGTATTGTTAGCCTTGTAGAATATGTTTTAGGATATCTAGTCAGTATATCAATAGGAAGAGATGGCTGGGCATACTAGTATACATGTATATGTATTAAATACATATATACTAGTATTCCCAGCCATCCCTATTGTGACTATTTCCAAATACATGTATGTCCATTAAATGGACATACATGTATTTGGAAATAGTCACAATAGGCATGTAGACATATTAGACAGTTTTAGTAGACTAGCTTATTTTGAAATAAGAAAAGTGTATTTGGAATAGGAATGTGTTCTTTGACATGTGTACTGAACTGTATTTGAAATGGACAGGTTTTCTGGAAAACAACAGGCACATGCATTTGAAAATAGACATATTCTATTGAATATGAATGTGTACTTGAAAATAGACAGTGCAATGGAAATATGTATGTGTACTTGAAAATAGACAGTGCAATGGAAATATGTATGTGTACTTGAAAATAGACAGTGCAATGGAAATATGTATGTGTACTTGAAAATAGACAGTGCAATGGAAATGTGCATGTGTACATGAAAATATACATGTGCAATTGAAATATGCATGTGTACATGAAAACAGACATGTGCAATTGGAATGTGCATGTGTAAATTAAAATATACATGTGTAATTGAAATGTGCATGTGTACATGAAAAAGGACATGTGCAATTGAAATATGCATGTGTACATGAAAATAGACATGTGCAATTGAAATATGCTTGTGTACATGAAAATAGACGTGTGCAATTGAAATATGCTTGTGTACATGAAAATAAGACGTGTGCAATTGAAATGTACATGTGTCCTTGGAAATAGACATGTGCAGTTGAAGTATACACAAGTTCTTGAAAATAGATATACGTATCAGCTGACCAGGATGTACATTGGTCAGAAATCAAATGAAGCCATATTTAGTCGAGGTATGGCTAATGTAATAACCTCCGGGTATGAAGGTGTTCGAGCCAATTCCAACCCTTAAATATAAGCCGAATCAAAACTGTAATAACCTTTGATTAACTCAGCATGTGGAATCACACGGTCTATTGTTTTAGTTGTGTGTCTCGTCATTCTGTAGAGAAATTATACGGTTTGCAAATGCAAAATATGTTTATCCAAAATTTCTCTTCAGAATGTTGAGATTACCCACAGAAGCAATGCTGCTAAATTAGGTATTGTCGAACTTGTGCCAACGGCTGTAACACGATCATCATTAATTCTTTCACCCCTAAGTAACTGGACTGGAATTTGATATGTTAATTTTTCAACCAATCCAACCGTCGCAAAATTATTTTCAGACTAGTCCATTTATGAAAATGGGGTGTTTTTGTTCTCAATATGAAAATTACTTGCAAAAAGTGCAGATCCTGACGAGACGGCTCGTCACGAGCCGGCTCATCTGGATCTACGCTGTTTGCCAATACCACTATACAGTCATGTGTTGTTGAAAGGGTTAAACGGAAGAAACCAGTTGTATTGATGAAAAATAAGACTTACCTCACAACTCACTGGTGCCACCATTACCTAAAACCACGCAATGGGTTATTTAACGATCGGGGTTCATCCTTACCGGAATCCCGACTGGAGACCTGGTTTGGCCCTCACATACGTCTTTGGCATTTGTATGTGACAGTTGAATCTGGTTATACCCCTTCTGTGAGTATTACGATATTTGTAATCCTATTTTAGGGGAAGGGGCCAAGTTACTTTGGTGTGGTATGGACCTGGCACCAGGTCAGGTTATTCTAATTTCAGGGCCGAATAATTTGTTCTCGATGTAAATATTCCGTTCTGATTTCGGGATTTCCCCCCCAATGCAGCAGGTTAAAATGGGATCGAACCCGTTTGCCCGGCCTTACATGACCTTAGCTGTTGATAGGCCGTTAAACACTAATAAACAAACAAACAAACAGTACTTTGGATGTTCTATCATAAACTCTATCTGGGACACACTGCATTTAACTGTTTTAACCCGAAGTAACTGGAATGGTCTGTGATACGTTAAACCTTACTACTCTGCATTAAATCTTGCCGTCTGCTGGAAATGTTTTATTTTCAATATTTATCGACAAAAACCTGTTTTACAGCACTGAGAATCGTCTCAACAGGAGACGATTCTCATGTGTTGTTAGAACAGTTTTTTGTTAAAGCCCCAATACTGCTCAAGTTGCCGAATTTGGCCTCCTATTGGATTTTCCCACACATAAATCCAACAGGTTTCTATTTACACACACTTTGAAACTGTTTGCATTCATTTTGGTACAAAAATGAGTTTGTAGTCGATGAAAATATCAATATTTGTTGATAAACAAACAGCAGGTGCGTGTTCAAAGTCCGATCGATTTTCTGATAGACGCTCGGGTCAACTGCTCAACTCCCTGATTCTCGGCCGATGAATTCCGATAGCCGGAGTTTATCGACTCGCTTCCGAGCCCAAAGCCGTTGGGTTACGGGAATTAATTTGTCAATATTGACATTTTGCACTGAGTGGTACACAAAACAAGTTTTTGTTGTCTTCACATTGCGATTAAGATGTAAATCTCAAGACTTGAGATGTATCTATTAGGCAGTATATGTTAGTGTTGTGTACTAAATCAGTTGCCAAACATGTTTTTGTGTTTGAAAAAATCGGAAAATTGTAATACTGAGCCGTTCAGGGCCTTTAAGAATTCAGGCAAAAGTGAAAGACGGCAAACGACAATTTCCGTCTCTCGTGTAGTGAGGGTTAATATTCCGACCAATCCAATCATCACAAACCAATTTTTAGACTAGGGTAGTCGATTTATGCAAAGTGGGTGGGGTTTTTTCTTGAAAAAAAGTGAAAATTACTTTAAAAAAGTGCAGATCCGGATGAGACGGCTCGTTACGAGCCAGCTGATCTGGATCTACACTGTTTGCAATCACCACTATAGTGGGTTGTAGTCCCATTGGAAATGATTCTAAAGTGCTGCCAAGCCATGTTTTTGTTGTTAAAAAATGGAAATTAAAAAGGAAACGGCAGACGACAAAATTTAATTTAGCATTGTACTGGTTAAATAATTAGTGTGTATCATTTAGAAGTATTTATGCACTGTTATATAGATATTAAAATCTACACATATATGTATAAGTTAGTTTTTATCATAATCATATTTGACTCGATGTCATTGCGGGTGACGTTCCTGCCTATGTATAAGCGGAAAATGGATGGAGAGGCACGTCCCACAGGTGGACATATGTGACATAAAAGTCACATTACCCCACCCACCTTGTGTCGTATTGTATGTTAAGTTCCTTACAGTAACATACAGTATGAAAACCATGTGGGTGCGGTAATGGGATTTTTTTAATGTACATTTTATTTTATGTCACAAGTCTGAGTCTTCCACCTGTAGCACGGCCCGGTTCTGTCGATGGTCAAACTGCTGGACGGTCCTGTCCATATCAGTATGTGGGAATAAGGTACACTACAGTACCGCCTGCGCTAATCTCGCCAATATTTGTCAAATTCTTTATTTCCAAATACATGTACTTGAATATTGTGCTTGAAATCAATGATTATCCTGTCAACACAGTGCGTATAATGTGCAGTGAAACACGGTGCCGTGAAACAGGTTTGATATCCTGTCAATACGACCTAATCACTGCGTATGAATATGTGCGGTTGTCATACTAGTCGATTCTCCGATTTTGAGGATGCGGCTGCATTTTAAAGCTTTTTGTAGTGTTGACGGGATAAATAGAATAGTAGGTTAGTGCCGTGAATGGGAAAAATATCTGGCGCGGCACGGAAGCTCGGCAGAGCCTCGCCCATCCCGTTTCCTAAGCCTTGTCAGATATTTTTTCCCATTCACGGCAGTAACCTACTATTCTCTATTTTGTAGCACAGCTCAGACAATTCATGCATCTTGATTGTCTGAGCTGTGCTACAGCTCAGGCCCAGACAATCACATTGCTGAATTGCAAGTTGGCATTGCCAATATATACTGAGCAACAGTAGAAACGTCTCACCATATTCAGGGAAAGATTGCTGGAAATCTATAAGGATGGTGGTACCAAAACCTGTACAGAAAATGAAGTTTAATCACTTGTGAATCCATATCAGTTGACAATTTTTTTTACCTTCACCTATTATTTCTACGTAATTGACTTAGCCATTTTCAACGTTAACTTTTTAACGTACGTCTGGTTAAAGTTTTTAGGTTAAAAGTTTTTCGTTATACTATATCTCTGCAACTGCTTCACCCATTACCTTCAAACTTCACATGGATGTTTATCATCATCCATATTTTCATTCTACCCCCCAACCGTGCGGCCCCTATGCCCAATGTCAAGGTCAAATTACTTTGAATTTGTTTGTTAAAGTTTTTCGTGTACTATATCTCTGCAACTGCTTCACCCATTACCTTGATACTTCACATGGGTGTTTATCATCATTGTCAGCAACTTCACATGGGTGTTTATCATCATTGTCAGCTTGATATCATCGGCATTTTGGCATACGTCCGTCCGTACGTCTGTACGTCCGTGTGTCTGGTTAAAGTTTTTCCATCTACTATATCTATTTTTTTAGTGTCCATGCCTCGCCCCAAGGCGCGACATGCAGACCACGGCCATCTAGTCTACAAAAAGTGGGTATAATTATGTTATCCAAGTGTCTATGCTTGGAAAAAACCTGGCCTTCGTGGCTTTGCCTCGTTTCTTGTTTAATTTGTTTTAAAAAATGTTTAGGGCTTTTTCATTTTCTCTAAAAAAAACTTCCACTGTATTCTGTATGATTAATATCGTGTTTGGCCACCATTTGCATGAATGCACGCCATAATTCTACGGCGCATGGACGCGACGTAACGCAGAATTAATGGGTTAGGCAGATTCCTCCATTCTTGTTGTAAAGCCCGTGTCAGATCTCGAATGTTGGTGGTTAGCCCTCGCCTTACGACCCACCTCATCCCAGACGTGCTCGATTGGGTTGAGATCAGGGGAAACCGCAGGCCATGGAAGGACGTCGACGTTGTTACGAGCCAGGTATTGAGTTGTGATTCTGGCTGTGTGCGGGCGGGCATTGTCTTGCTGCAATGTTATACTAGGGCTGTGGTGGCGAATGAAAGGCATTGCATGAGGAGTTAGCACCTCAGCAATGTAGCACTGTGCATTGAGATTGCCCTGTATGATCACGAGCTCAGTCTTACGGTTCCCCATGATCCCACCCCACACCATTACACTCCCTCCCCCGAACCTGTCCCTCTCAACCACACAGCAATCGGCGAATCTCTCTTTTTGCGTCTGTATACGCGTAGCCTACCATCTGCATGGCCGAGTGTGAACCGAGATTCGTCAGTAAAGAGAACTCGGTTCCACTCAGCCCGCCGCCAATTCAAATGACGTCGCGACCACAATAACCTAGCACCACGGTGATGTCGCGTCATTATTTGACCGGTATATGGGCGTCATGCTCTGATTGGCAGCGCGTTGCATCGCAAGCGCCTGCGGATGGTCTGCGCTGACACACCGAATCTCCTAGCCGTTACGGTGGCTGGCAAACGACGCTGACGTAAGTGGATTAATGTGATGTAGCGGTCAGTACTGGCGGTGGTGGCACGGGCGTGATCGGGGCGGGGACGATCGTCAACAGTCCCAGTCTGTTGATACCGGATCACAAGCCTCAGTATGGTCTTCCAACAGCAGCCGAACCTGCGGGCCACGGCAATGGCCGTCATTCCCGCGTCCAGCATTCCAATTGCCTGATTTCTTTCAACTTTAGACAAGCGTGGCATGATGAAAACAATGAAAAAGTAAAACATTTTTCAATTTTCGGATTAGCCTGTGTCGTAAGTATCGTACGACGTTGATTGAATTAATTTATCTAGTACAGGTATAGCGCGCACGTGCAATAAGTGGAAATAAACGTTTCGGTTGGTGACCGTTTTGAACCTCGTGTATTTGGTGGAAACTTAACACAGGTGTATTCACAAAATGACCAGTGTCTCGCATGTACATTCACATAATGTGTAACATAAACATATCCAGAGATACATCGGTTCAAAAAGTGGGACGTTTCTAGTGTTGCTGAGTATATGTTCAGACAGGCGGTTGTGTAAATGAACACAGACTCCATGAAATAAAAGATAACAGTTTCATTGTTTTGATCACCGTTTATTACCATTTCTACCCTATCACAATTCACTCTCAACACTGGAATGTCTTGTTTGGTCTAAACATAATATATATCGTCGGGCCATCGGATTAGAATAACCTGACCTGTAGCCTATTTCACCAACATTGCAAATAGCCTATTTCACCAACATTGCAAATAGCCTTTTTCACCAACATTGCAAAGTATACTTATCTAGCAAAGTATACTTTGAGGGAGAAATTTTAAATTTTATGATAAATTTATTATTATTATTTTATTTATTATTTTTATTATACTGAATTTATTACATTATCACAGCCATTTTGATTTACATTATCACAGCCATTTTGGCTGTGATAATGTAATAAATTCAGTATAATAATTCTACATAGTTTTAATCATCAAATATATGCAGTCATTAGTTCTACCGGTATATGAAATAATGCATTTCAGAAAAATAAATGATTACTCCCTCAAAGTATACTTTGCTAGAAAAGTATACTTTGCAATGTTGGTGAAATCGGCTACTGGTGCCAGGTCCATACCCCACCAAATTCACTTAGCCCCTTCCCCTAAAAGTAATAGGATTCAGAATAATTGTTGTTTGTTTGTTTGTTTATTGGTGTTTAACGGCCTATCAACAGCGAAGGTCATGTAAGGCCGGGCAAACGGGTTCCCAAAATCAGAACGGAATATTTACATCAAGAACAAATATATTCAGCCCTGAAATTAGAATAACCGACCACACCAGTCACCTGGCCCCTTCCCCTAAAATAGGATTACGAATAATCATAATACTCACAGAAGGGTTATAACCAGATTCAACTGTCACATACAAAATGTCAAAGACGAATGTGGGGGCCATACCTGGGGGCCGTTTCACTAAACTTTGTACGACTAAAATGTTCATAAGTGCAAAATTATGATAGTCTGTAAATTTCACATTAACAATGTTTTCTTGTAGACAATTATTGGATTTACATTTATTGAGCATAGGCTGCATAATTATGCAGCCTATGCTCAATAAATGTAAATCCATCAATTGAAATTTTCAGACGATCATAAATTTGCATTACAAACATTATAGTCGCACGTACTGAAACGGCCCCCAGGTCTCCAATCGGAATTCCGGTAAGAACGAACTCCGATCATTGAATTACCCATCGCATACTCCCACCTGCCACCACAATAGAAATAATCACATTACTCACCAATTATTATTCATATACACATCACACCACATCTCATTACTAAACAGCTTGCTGGCAAGAATAATGCTAGGTCAGTGATTGCGTGATCAATAGTGTAGACCCTGATCAGTTTTGTTTGTTTGTTGGGGTTTAACGGCCTATCAAAAGGTAAGGTCATTTAAGGCCGGGTCAATGGGTTTAGTACTAAATCCCGTATATTACCTGTACAAGTACATGTACAAATGGGGGAAAATCCCAAAATCAGAACCGAATATTTACAATAACAAACCTATATATTAAGCCCTGAAATCAGAATAATCTTGATCTGATGCCAGGTCCTCGCCACACCAGAATCACTTGGCCCCTCCCAAAAGCAGTAGGATCAGTAATAATCTTACTACTTTTATAATGGGCAATAACCCAACTAACAAAAGAGTCAAAGATAAAAATGTACCTGAGGGCCAAACCAGGCAAATCGTAATTCCTATAAGGAGGAACCCCTACCGTTGATTTAAGCCGCCGCGTTCGCCTGACCAACCACCCCAGACCCTGACCTGACCAACCACCCCTGACCTGACCAACCACCACTATGTCTACACTAGTTGCAAAGCGAGTACCGTAATAACCCTAACTATTCGGACCCAATTTGTTTCGTATCCATTGTTATTGCAGGGCTCCTGATAAGGAATTAGTAATTGAGTATTGCCACTCCATCATTTCTGAAGCAATTGGGTATTTCAAAATTGCGTAATATAGAATCACACTACTGTTTACACATCAGCAGACTGCACTTATTGAATAGTTTGCTTCTAAACAAAAACACATCTTGGTATTTCATTAGAATTGTCTCCTTGGAGACAATTCTAATGAAATACCAAGATATGTTTTCATGGAAAATAAGAAAATATGCTATATTTGTGGTCTGTTTATTGTTTTCCGTAGCATGATAAAGATACCACAAATTTTTCATCGCTTTTTGATACTCACTACTTTTGATTTCAATTGGGTTTTTGTCAATTTTAATTGGGTATTTACGCAAATACGCAGCTTATCTGGAGCTCTGTATTGTCATAAACAAGTAAAGTAGAACCTCTCTAAACCGAAGACACGCAGGCAGTCTCTGTATCCTTAGTTTTATGGGTTTCATTGTGATCTATCTCTGATGATAACGCCTGTTCATATTCGCCAAGCACACCAGCATGCATTAATATATTCATATGTTTAATTTACAGTGGAACCTCTTTAAACTGGATACCCTGGGGATCTGGTTTAGAGAGGATTCACTGTACAACCATATCACCACTGAACGTTTGGACAGTGTGTGTCAGAATATTTAGGCTTATTACGGTGGATCTATTTAGCTCAAAAGCAGCTTTTGTCTTTAGCATAGTAACTAATTTGATTTATCTATTGATTCAATCAATTGCATAGAAAGTAAATGTTGCCTGGATATGTTTAAACATGCAATAATTGAAAAATATGTAGGACATACAGTTGTTGGCATAGTGATGTGTTAAATGCAACAATTCCATATTAATAACTAAAAGCACACACAATGTACATGGCATGGATGTATTCATATAATGTAAAATAGCAGCATAATATTCTACGGTTTTGGAATCTGCATATATAAACCGAAATATATCTGTATACATGTATACACAACACGTGGAAGGTCCCAAAGGCATTAAATTAAGCCCTTTTTTGTCTTTTCCCCATCTATGCTGCCCCAAATATCGACCAGTAAATGTCTTACCTGTAGCCAATTTCATCAACATTGCAAAGTATACTTATCTAGCAAAGTATACTTATCTAGGAAAGAGGTATACTTATCTAGCAAAGTACTTATTGAGCAAAGTATACTTTGAGGGGGAAATTTTCAATTTTAGGATTAATTTTTATTATACTGAATTTATTACATTAATATCACAGCCATTTTTGGCTGTGATAATATAATAAATTCAGTATAATAATTCTGCATACTTTTAATCATCAAATATATGCAGTCGTTAGTTCTACATGAAAAAATGCATTTCGGGAAAAATAAATGATTTCTCCCTCAAAGTAAACTTTGCTAGAAAAGTATACTTCGCAATGTTGGTGAAATAGGCTACATAATCTAACATGATCAGCCTATATGCACAGACGTGGGTGGCTGTGACTGGAGAAATGGGGCTTATGGGATTTATGACCAGTGTAGCTATTGATAAAATAGCACATCCATGTTTAACGGCCTATCAACAGCTATGCTCATTTAAGGCCGTCTTCAACCTGCTGCATGGGAGGTGAGATCATAGAAATCAGAACGGAATATTTACATCAAAATAAATATATATCGAGCCCAGAAATTAGAATAACCTGACCGGGTGCCAGGTCTATACCACATACCACAGCACACCAATGTCACTTGGCCGCTTCCTATAAAAGTAATAGAATTATCAATAATCGTATTACTCATATAAGGGGTATAGCCAAATTAAATTACCAATCACATGCTCCCACCTGCCACCCGTGATACTGATCTGTATTTCTTGTCAGAAGCATGACAGGTGTTTCATTGATGGAATGGCGAACAGTGCAGATTCTCATCAGACCGGGCAGATGCAAACTGATCTGGATCTACACTGGTCGTATAACCCATAAGCCCCATTTCTCCAGTCACAGCCAAATATAGAGGGTGCCAGGCTAGTGTCTTTTTTATAACTTTGCATCACACATTAACGCGGTTCCACCAAAATGTGCACTTCGGTGAAGGTGAAAACATCTACAAAAGATTTTCCAACATTGGCTTCCACTGCAAATGTAATCATAAATTTCAATGTCGCAAAGACAAACTTTTTTTTAAATACAAACGTTTTTTTTACACATTTTAGTGATCCATAAAAGACATGCCATAATGCCTATTAGTCTATTACAAGCATAACACCAGTGTTGTTTCCAGCATGCACCCTGTAGACAATGCACCCTAAACTATCTGGGCCCGGTTGCTCAAAACCTCTGTTAGCTTAACAGACTTTTAAATCCTTAAGGATTTAACAGTCCGTTAAGCTAACAGAGGTTTTGAGCAACCGGGCCCAGATGTTTTGCAAAACACAGAAATTTCAGCAACAATTTGGTATGTTATACGAAGCTAGTTACATAATTATACATCGACAAACCCATCTAAGTCATAAAATTTTATAGAAAATATATAACAATACTGTGCAGTTGGTTAAAACACCAAATTTATACAAAATGTACAATATTTCGCTTAAAAATCTATTTAAAAGTCTAAAGCTATAAAACACAACAAAAATATCACAATGTTTACTATACCTACTTGTGAACAATGAACATACAGTCGAGCACCAGTATCTCAAAGTCAAAGGACGATCTCAACAGTCTATACAGTCGAGATAGGACTAGGTTCAAGATAGCGATGAAGTGACATGGTCGAATATTTTCGTTAAAAATATGAAATCATGTTACCCATTACACCACGAGTAAAGAATCACCAATTAACTAATGACCACAAAGGTAGTAAGCTAATCAACATTACAAGATGGAGTCACGACTCGCAGTGACCAGCATAAATGACCAGCGTGATATGCTTAATAAATTGTGTCAAACACTCAAATATATGTACAGATGGACCAATTAAGCAAACAGCATGAGGTAGGTGTGAATTTATTTTGTTTTGTTTCATAATGTTTTGAAAATTAGTGTCAACCAAATCGATCTTGGCAGTCAGGCTCTTGGGCGATTTATCCAAGCGTTTATGTGATCGAGATAGCGAAGAGATTTTTAACGTATTTTTATACGGAGGGGACAGAATGAACAGTCGAGATAAAGAACATATACGAGATAGGGCATGGTAAAGATAGCCGAGGAAATTTATATTATTAAACAAATACGGATATAATTCGGGACTTTAGTGAATCATCGAGATAGGGGATATCATCGAGATACTGATATTCGAGATACTGGTGCTCGACTGTATACATGTATGTGCCAAGCTCCATGGTTACCTCCCTTAACACTCAACACAGCAGGAAAAATTGTCGTCTGCTGTTGTTTTATATTTGGGCTGAAGAAAATGGAGAATAAACAGCAGACAACAAAATTGAATTCACCATTTTTCATTGATATTTTTGAAAATATGACACTTAATGTCTACACAGGCTTTCAGGCAACTAGCAAAATTGAATTCCGCATGCGCTCTGAAGAGTGAAGTGTTTAACGTCCCAGCAACAGCTACCTAAGGTCAAATAGAGACGGGACGTTGGATTCAAGTCTCACCCAAACAAAAGCCCACTGAGAGGGAAACACAATGAAAGTGTTTTACATGCCTCTGGTATTAAAGGTACATGCCCACTCAGTAGGCACAAAATGTTCTTTATGGGAATTAAATAGTGTATAATTGTGTCACTATTCCACCAGTTCCAAAAATTACAAGCGCCCGCTATACAGATATAATAATTTAGTAATATTTATTTTACTAATAGTGACTCGCGGTGGTATCGGACTATTTTCATATGCAAATGAGGCATAATTTTTTAATTAGTTATACTAATTAAATGCGTCACCTGAACAAATAATATTTTCGACAGATTATAAAGTATGATCATTGCACATCAAAAAATAATTACAGAGAATAAATAGTAATGTCCGTTAACATTTTAAGTAAACACGGTTATCGCCCCTGATATCAGTGTGGACATTTACATCTGATATAAAATGTATAATAATGCCAATCAATACGTGGGGTGATGGTGAATGAATGTTCATTTTGTCAAAAATTGTTCCAGATGATGTCTCTGATATAAAGAACAGTTTGTGTCTACTGAGTGGGCATGTACCTTTACTATGCTGAATTAAATTGTTTCGTCTGCTGGTTATTTTACATTTTCCATTTTTCTCAATAAAAACATGTTTTGACAGCACTTTAGAATCATTTCCAATGGAAATGATTCTAATGTGCTGTCAAACCATGTTTTTATTGAGAAAAAAGGCAAAATATTAAGCAACAGCAGACGACACTTCGTTTTCAGCATTCTAAGGGTTAAAAGTCCAATGTGCTAACTCATCTCTACATATACTACAATTTTTTTGGCCAGCATTTGATGTAATTTATGATATTACAAAATCAACACGGAGACAAAATGGGAGGTAATTCCCGAACTACGACAAAACTGCAATATGCACCAGGGACAATTAAAGCACAAAGGCTGTTTATAATCTACATATACCCCGTCACCATTTACACATATACTAGTACATACTAGTCGCAATCTGACAAAGCCAGGCCTGTATGTGGCCATGACTGGAGAAATGAGGCTTATAGTCTTTGCGACCAGTGTAGACCCAGATCAGCCTACATATCCGCGTAGTCTGGTCAGGGTCTGCACTGGTTGCAAGTCATTGACACACCAATCATGAACAAAATGTATATATTGTTATCAAGCTTTGGCAGTACTATAGCACAATAGAAGGAAGTTTGGCTGGTCAAAAATGCCATTTCTCCAGTTACAGCCACACATAAAACTGTGGTCACACAGGCAATAAGCCAGGTTATGTCAGATCCCGGCTCAAAGGGGTGGCTGGCTGAGAAAAGGCATCTTACAACATTGTGACTAGTGTGGACGCATTATTTCATATAGAACTAACAATTGCATATATTTGATGATTAAAAGTATGCAGAATTATTATACTGAATTTATTACATTATCACAGCCTGTGATAATGTAATAAATTCAGAGGCTGTGATAATGTAATAAATTCAGTATAATAAAAATTAATAAATTTATCCTTAAATTGAAAATTTCTCCCTCAAAGTATACTTTGCTAGATAAGTATACTTTGCAATGTTGGAGAAATAGGCTACTGATCACTTGGTGATAATGTAATAAATTCAGTATAATAAAAATTAATAAATTTATCCTTAAATTGAAAATTTCTCCCTCAAAGTATACTTTGCTAGATAAGTATACTTTGCAATGTTGGAGAAATAGGCTACTGATCACTTGGTGCCTGGTGCGAATAACAATTTATTGTTAAAATAGGAATCTTTAAGGACATATTCTTTTTTAAAATATGAATACTGTGTATCTCATAGTCGATGGACTGTTCAAAGATATAGAGAATACCAGGCTTATGTCTTTTATCAGGCAAGGCTAGGAAACTCGTCGGAATTCCGAGGCTTGCCGAGGAATTCCTACTGTTTCTGAGCTGAGCCTGATAAACTTGATATTAAAAGACAGTAGCCTGGTATTCTATTTATCAGGTAATGTTTTATGCTCGAAAATTACCACATATGACGTCGTCTATGGACAGAACGCGGACTTGTTTACGTTGCGTCATTACACTGACGTCATTCGGTAACGTCAAGTGACATCATCCGACCAATGGTACATCAGTTTTCACTTTGTTGTAACCCGGATGTTTGTATCAGTAGCCTATTTCACCAACATGGCAAAGTATACTTTTCTAGCAAAGTATACTTTGAGGGAGTAATCATTTATTTTTCCTGAATTGCATTATTTCATATAGAACTAACAAATGCATATATTTGATGATTAAAAGAATGCAGAATTATTATACTGAATTTATTACATTATCACAGCCAAATTGGCTGTGATAATGTAATAAATTCAGTATAATAAAAATTAATAAATTTATCCTAAAATTGAAAACTTCTCCCTCAAAGTATACTTTGCTAGAAAAGTATACTTTGCAATTTTGATGAAATCGGCTACTGGTCAATGCCTGATACAACATGTTATCAGTCAGTACGCATTCAGTCAATACAGGTTACCTAATAAATAAATTCATTGACTGACCAACAGTACTAGTTATAGAGCTATGCTGGTTATGCACGTCGTAAGATACTTTTTCTCAGCTGGGCTCACAAATAATATCAACAATGATTAGATGAACACCGATGGCTTCATGTAAGATAAATAGGTTAATGCCACAAGGAGTTTTGTGGTAAATCATGATTATGTATATGACTATGTTTCATTTGTTCAATAATGGCATTTATACACAAGGCAGCAATTGCTGCAAATATGTAGCTGTGACGAGATGAACGCGACTTATGGGCTGCAACATCCGTGCAGTCTGATCAGGGTGTACACTATTTGCCATTCTGTCGCTTAATCACCATCCATGCTTCTAAAATGCACATAGAAGGCTACAGCAGGAGCTACACTGGTTGTATATACATGTACCATATACCCCGTTTCTCCAGTCACAGATTATGAGCTAGACTGGTTGTATATACCATATACTCCGTTTCTCCAGTCACTGATTAGGAGCCAGATTGGTTGTATATACCATATACCCCGTTTTTCCAGTCACATGTAAGTTATATGAATGTCATATCATCGTAGCTTGTTTTGTGTTTGGACCATATAAGTTACATGAACGTCGTATCATCGTAGCTGGTTTTGTGATAGGACCATGTAAGCTACATGAACGTCGTATCATCGTAGCTGGTTTTGTGTTTGGACCATGTAAGTTACATGAATGTCATATCATCGTAGCTGGTTTTGTGTAGTGATTGGACCATGTAAGTTACATGAATGTCATATCATCGTAGCTGGTTTTGTGTAGTGATTGGACCATGTAAGTTACATGAATGTCGTATCATCGTAGCTGGTTTTGTGATTGGACCATGTAAGTTACATGAACGTTGTATCATCGTAGCTGGTTTTGTGACTGGACCGCGCATCAAAGAGATCTCGTATCAAGCTGGCTTTCTCCTTCTCTAACTTGGTTATTTTGTCTCCTTTGTCTCCCACCTCCTAAAAAGACATAACTCAGAAATATACACAACCCCCTGCATTAATCTTGCCCAGATTATCAACGTTTCTGAACAGCTATTGACAATGCCAACTTGCAATCAAGCAGCTTTATTGTCTGAGCCTGAGCTGTAGCACAGCTCATGCTCAGCCAATTAAGCTGCTTGAATTCAAACATCTATAGGCAATGTCAACTTGCAATCAAGCAGATTTATTGTCTGAGCCTGAGCTGTAGCACAGCTCAGGCTCAGCCAATTAAGCTGCTTGATTTCAAACATCTATGGGCAATGTCAACTTGTAAGCTGTTTGATTTCAAACATCTATTGGCAATGTCAACTTGCAATCAAGCAACTTTATTGTCTGAGCCTGAGCTGTAGCCAATTAAGCTGCTTGATTTCAAACATCTATGGGCAATGTAAACTCAATATCAAGCAATTTGATTGTCTGAGCTGTTGTTGTTGCCATTGATATACTCGCCCTGCGTTAATCTTGCCCAGATTTTCAGAGTTTCTGAACATCTATTGACAATGCCAACCTGCAATCAAGCAGCCTCATTGTCTGAGCCTGAGCTCAGTCTCAGCCAATCAAGCTGCTTGATTTCAAGCACAATATTAAAGTATTTTGAAATAAATACCAATGAACGGCAAGATTAGCGCAGGCGGCAGGGGCGGATCCTGCATTTGGGGGGGAGAGGGGGTTGTCCTATTTTTGAGCTCCACGGAGTGAAGCGAGTATGATAAGGGGGTCTGGACCAGGACAAATTTTGAAATCTAGATGTCCAGAAATTCACTTTTCTGTGTTTTACGGCATTTAAATTCAGATTTCAACTGGTGGTAAACTGTGTAAACTAAGTAAACTCCGTGGCTGAACAGCGGGGTTGCAACCCCGGAACCCCCCCTCCAGATCCGGCCCTGGGCGGTAGTGTGTAACATGGTTGTCCCCTGTTCATGTTGGACTATTCAATTAACCAACACAAGTGGTATGGTACTGATAAAAAATATTGATACAGCAAATCGCGACAAGCCATCTTATATCAGTGTTTCTGAACATCTATTGGCAACTGGCAATCAAGCAGCCTCATTGTCTGAGCCTGAGCTGTAGGACAAATACACAGCCACATATCACAACTTGTTAATTTTATATTTTGATTTAAAAAGACTGTAATTAATACAGATTTTATACACATAATTTCAGGACCAGGGATATTTAATTTGCTATCAAATTTTCAACACCTTTCAATGCCGTGTCACGAACTTCTACCGACAAAACGTGAAGGTGTATACAATGGTGTATATATCGCATTGTGGATGGTATCAACGTCTAACTCTTACATCTCTAAAGATATAACATGGTGTGATCTATAGTCATTGTTTTCATTTAAAAACCTTAAACATACCGGGTAATGACAAACACAAACGCTGCAGATCCTGATGAGATGGCTGTTGTCACGTTGTCACGAGCCATCTCATCTGGATCTGCAGTGTTTGCCAATGTTACCTTTATGATCTATGGGGTTGAAAGGGTTAACCCTGAACTACTGATATGATTGATTTATTTGTGTTTAACAGCCTATCAACAGCTAAGGTAATTTAAAGCCGGCCAACGGGTTCGATCCTGCTGCATTGGGGAGAAAATTACAAAATCAGAACAGAATATTTATATCAATATAAATATATATTTAGCCCTGAAATTAGAATAACCTGACCTGGTGCCAGGTCCATACCACACCAGGCAATTGGCCCTTTCCCTTAAAAGTAATAGGATTAGGAATAATCATATTACTTATACAAGGGTATAACCATATTAAACCCTCACATACAAGAATGCCAAAGTCGTATCTGAGGGCCAAACCAGATCTCTGTTCGGGATACCGGGAAAAGATGAAATTAAATTACCCATCGTATGCTCTCACCTGCCACCCACCCCTGACCTACTGACCTTTGTGAGTTGCTTGTTCTGTGTTTTGAGCATGGTTATGGAGGACTCAGGCGATATCACGCTCGTCCTCACGGCAAGGTTCATATGGGCTGGGAAACCCTGAAACATAAAATGGTGTGTAAATATTAAATTGACGTACAAGTGAGTTGGACAGCATTGTGAACATAAAATGGTGTTTAAATCTCAAATGGAATTGCAAGTGAAAATTGGACATGTATTGTGAACATAAAATGGTGTTTAAATCTCAAATGGAGTTGCAAGTGAGTTGCACATGTATTGTGAACATAGAATGGTGTTTAAATCTCAAATGGAGTTGCAAGTGAGTTGCACATGTATTGTGAACATAAAATGGTGTTTAAATGTCAAATGGAGTTGCAAGTGAGTTGGACATGTATTGTGAACATAAAACGGTGTTTAAATCTCAAATGGAGTTGCAAGTGAGTTGCACATGTATTGTGAACACAAAATGGTGTTTAATTATCAAACAGAGTTACAAGTGAGGTGGACAGTATTGGGAACATAAAATGGTGTCTAAATCTCAAATAGAGTTACAAATGAGGTTGACAGTATTGTGAACATAAAATGGTGTTTAATTATCAAATAGAGTTACAAGTGAGTTGGACAGCATTGTGAACATAAAATGGTGTTTAAATCTCAAATAGAGTTGCGAGTGAGTTGGACAGCATTGTGAACATAAAATGGTGTTTAAATCTCCAATGGAATTGCAAGTGAAAAATTGGACATGTATTGTGAACATAAAATGGTGTTTAATTATCAAATAGAGTTACAAGTGAGGTGGACAGTATTGTGAACATAAAATGGTGTTTAATTATCAAATAGAGTTACAAGTGAGTTGGACAGCATTGTGAACATAAAATGGTGTTTAAATCTCAAATAGAGTTGCAAGTGAGTTGGACAGCATTGTGAACATAAAATGGTGTTTAAATCTCCAATGGAATTGCAAGTGAAAAATTGGACATGTATTGTGAACATAAAATGGTGTTTAATTATCAAATAGAGTTACAAGTGAGGTGGACAGTATTGTGAACATAAAATGGTGTTTAATTATCAAATAGAGTTACAAGTGAGGTGGACAGTATTGTGAACATAAAATGGTGTTTAATTATCAAATAGAGTTACAAGTGAGGTGGACAGTATTGTGAACATAAAATGGTGTTTAATTATCAAATAGAGTTACAAGTGAGTTGGACAGCATTGTGAACATAAAATGGTGTTTAAATCTCAAATAGAGTTGCAAGTGAGTTGGACAGCATTGTGAACATAAAATGGTGTTTAAATCTCCAATGGAATTGCAAGTGAAAAATTGGACATGTATTGTGAACATAAAATGGTGTTTAATTATCAAATAGAGTTACAAGTGAGGTGGACAGTATTGGGAACATAAAATGGTGTTTAATTATCAAATAGAGTTACAAGTGAGGTGGATAGTATTGTGAACATAAATGGTGTTTAATGTATCAAATAGAGTAAAAGTGAGATTGGACGCATTGTGAACATAAAATCGGTGTTAAAATCTCAAATAGAGTTTGCAAGTGAGTTGACAGCATTGTGAACATAAAGATGGTGTTTAAATCTCCAATGGAATTGCAAGTGAAAAATTGGACTGTATAGAACATAACATTGGTGTTTAAATCTCAAATGGAGTTGCAAGTGAGTTGCACATATATTGTGAACATAGAATGGTGTTTAAATCTCAAATGGATTTGCAAGTGAGTTGGACATGTATTTTGAACATAAAACGGTTGTTACAACTTCAAATGGAGATGCAATTTTTTTGGTGAGTGCACATGTAATGTGAACATAAAAATGGTGTTTTAAATCTCAAATGGAGTTGCAAGTGATTTGGACAGATGTTGAACATACAACGGTGTTTTTAAATCTCAATGGAGTTGCAAGTGGTTGCACATGTATGTGAACATAAAAATGGTGTTTAATTATCAAATAGAGTTACAAGTAGTGGACCCAAGTATTAGGAACATACAAAATGGGTCCAAAATCTCAAATAGAGTTACAAGTGAGGTTGTCAGTATTGTGAACATAAAATGGTGTTTAATTATCAAATAGAGTTATCAAATAGAGTTACAAGTGAGGTGGACAGTATTGGGAACATAAAATGGTGTTTAATTATCAAATAGAGTTACAAGTGAGGTGGACAGTATTGTGAACATAAAATGGTGTTTAAATCTCCAATGGAATTGCAAGTGAAAAATTGGACATGTATTGTGAACATAAAATGGTGTTTAAATCTCAAATGGAGTTGCAAGTGAGTTGCACATATATTGTGAACATAGAATGGTGTTTAAATCTCAAATGGAGTTGCAAGTGAGTTGGACATGTATTGTGAACATAAAATGGTGTTTAAATCTCCAATGTAATTGCAGTGAAAAATTGGTCATGTATTGTGAACTTAAAATGGTGTTTAAATCCAAATGGAGTTGCACCGTTAGTTAGTGCACCGAATATTGTGAACATAGAATGGTGTTAATCCAAATAGAGTGCAAGTGAGTTGGACACATTGTGAACCAATAAAAATGGTGTTTAAATCCAATGAATTGCAAGTGAAATTACATGGTATTGTGAACATAAAAGGGAGTTTTAAATCTCAAATGCGGAGTTCAAGTGAGTTGCAAATATATTGTGGAACATAGATGGTGTTTAAATCTCAAATGAGTTCAGTGATTTGGACAATGTATTGTGACAAAAACGTTTAATTATCTATTGGATTACAAGTGAGGTGGACAGTATTGTGAACATAAAATGGTGTTTAAATCTTAAATCGAGTGACAAGTGAGGTGGACAATATTCTGAATGGCAGATAGAGAGGTAATGGGTGGATAAAAATACATATTTAGGGAAACAATGCGATGCCACATAATGAAATTTAGTTGAATTATCTCTACTATATACTTATATAGTAGAAAACAGTTTGTGTTTCCCAATCAGAACAAATTATTGATTTCAGTGAAATTTCCAGACGATCATAAATTTGCATTTACAAACATTTTATTCGTACAAAGTTTAGTGAAACGGGCCCCTGGACCCCTTGCAGATTTCGCTTGTAATAAGTCAAATGCTGGTAACGCCCATGTTTGAGGATGTAAGAATCGCAAAACTGTTATACCTTTTCTGCGGTGTCCATGAGAGTTTTGAGGTGAGTATTGACCTCCATGATCCTAGCCTGCTGGAAGTCCATCCTCTCCTGGGTGACCGACAGGGTTCCCTCCTGTAACACAATACCATTGATTGACAATCGATTGGCTGAGGTTCAACATCAAGATTATATATATACAGACAGGAAGGCATCTGTATGGAAGACTACAGCGTTCCCTCCTTAAACATGAGATATAATTGATTGATTGATTGATTGCCTGAGGTTCAACAGCAAGGTATACAGACAGGAAGGTACCTTCATGGGAGGGTACAGCGTTCCCTCCTTAAACATGATATAATTGATTGATTGATTGATTTATTGATTGACTGAGGTTCAACAGCAAGGTATACAGACAGGAAGGTACCTTCATGGGAGGGTACAGCGTTCCCTCCTTAAACATGATATAATTGATTGATTGATTGATTGATTGATTGACTGAGGTTCAACAGCAAGGTATACATACAGGAAGGTACCTTCATGGGAGGGTACAACGTTCCCTCCTTAAACATGATATAATTGATTGATTGATTGATTGATGATTGGAGGTTGCAACCAGCAAGGTATACAGACAGGAAGGTACCTTCATGGGAGGGTACAGCGTTCCCTCCTTAAACATGATATAATTGATTGATTGATTGATTGATTGATTGATTGAGGTTCAACAGCAAGGTATACAGACAGGAAGGTACCTTCATGGGAGGGTACAGCGCTACCTCCTTAAACATGATATAATTGATTGATTGATTGATTGACTGAGGTTCAACAGCAAGGTATACAGACAGGAAGGTACCTTCATGGGAGGGTACAGCGTTACCTCCTGAAACATGACACAACTGATTGATTGATTGATTGACTGAGGTTCAACAGGAAGGTATACAGACAGGAAGGTACAATTGATTGATTGACTCATGGATTGATGTATGGTGCTTCATTGATGGAATGGCAAACAGTGCTGATCTTGGATCTACACTGGCTGCATAACCCATCATCCCTATTTCTCAAGTCACAGCCACACATTTGCTAAGTATGCTGAAATGGGGGCACATCTTAGATCCTTTATAATTCGATCGCCCTACTTTCTAAGCCAGCATCGAGTCCACTTATTTCACATATTTAACCCCAATAAGTTACATATTACCAAATTTAATGCCTACCTGTTCAACAGAAAATAGAAAGTCAATAATCGGATGGGAGATTGCATTATAAACCTGGCTAGTTAGAAGTAATTTATTGTTCACATATTGAAATTTTAAGGAACTTAATTTCTTAAAAATCCAAAATAATATATTGGATTTTTAAGAAATGAAGTTCCTTAAAATTCCAATATATTATGAACAACAACTAATTTACTTTCACATAGTACAGTAGCCGATTTCATCAAAATTGCAAAGTATACTTTACTAGCAAAGTATACTTTGAGGGAGTAATCATTTATTTTTCCTGAAATGCATTATTTCATATAGAACTAACAAATGCATATATTTGATGATTAAAAGTATGCAGAATTATTATACTGAATTTATTACATTATCACAGCCAAATTGGCTGTGATAATGTAATAAATTCAGTATAATAAAAATTAATCAATTTATCATAAAATTGAAAATTTCTCCCTCGAAGTATACTTTGCTAGAAAAGTATACTTTGCAATGTTGATGAAATAGGCTACAGGTCTACAACATAATTTGCCACACGGTGCGTACCGAATATGAGGCTTTGCCGACGTAGTTCTGTTTCTCGCTGATGCGGGTGAGTTCTCGGCGGTACCAGTCGCGGGTCTGATCCACGACCTCCAGACCTTGCAGGAGAATGTCGCGCTCCTGCTCTAATTGCTTTGCTCGCCGGATCTGGGTAAATATCAGAATATAGAGAATATCAGGTAAGGCAAGGAAATTAGTAGAAATTCCGCAGATCGCCGATGAATTCCTACTGTACCCGAGCCGAACCGGACTTGGCATTTCCTGCTTTGCTCACCAGATCTGGGGGTCGTTTCACTAAACTTACCAAAATTATGAAAATTGACATTAACATTGTTTTCTTGTAAACGATTACTGGATTTACATTTATTGAGCATATGCAGCCTATGTTCAATAAATGTAAATCCATTAATTAAAATTTCCAGACGATCGTAATTTTGTACTTACGAACATTTTAGTCGTACAAAGTTTAGAGAAACGGCCCCTATATCTGGGCAAACATCAACATAGACAATACCAGGCTAGTGTCTTTTGATATCAGGCAAGGTTATAACACACGTTGGAATTCCGATGGTAAATACAGTGACACCAAGAAAACACATGTGATTGGCGTATCAACAGCTAAGGTCATTTAAAGCCGGGCCAACAGGTTCGATCCCACATGTAGATCTTATTTTTCATAAGTTTCTTGGTCATTTATCTCAGGTGATAATGTCTGTCATGATCGCATAGCACACCACTATGGCTCAGAATGATCAAATGCCTGATTTACAGTGAAACCTCTCTAAGCCGGACATCAGGGTGTCCACTTTAGAGAGGCTTCACTGTTGTATCAGATATAGACAATACCAGGCTAGTGTAATTTGATATCAGGTTCGGATTGGAAAAGTTTAGTAATTCTGAGGCTTGCCAAGGAATTCCTACCAATTTCCGAGACAAACCGGATTAAGTTAATATTTCTTGATCCAGCTGCCATTATATTAATATTTCCTGCTCTCGGCAAACATCAGGATAGAGACAATACCAGGCTAGTGTTTTGATATCAGGTTCATCAGAAAAGGACCGGAAACGTGTCAGGAATTCCGAGGCTCACAAATGGATTCCTACAGCTTCCTAGCCAAAGCTGTAGCCTATTTCACCAACATTTCCAAGTATACTTATCTAGCAAAGTATACTTTGAGGGAGAAATTTTCAATTTAAGGATAAATTTATTAATTTTTATTATACTGAATTTATTACATTATCACAGCCATTTTGGCTGTGATAATGTAATACATTCAGCATAATAATTCTGCATCTTTTTAATCATCAAATATATGCAGTCGTTAGTTCTATATGACATAATGCATTTCGAGAAAAATAAATGATTACTCCCTCAAAGTAAACTTTGCTAGATAAGTATACTTTGCAATTCTGATGAAATCAGCTACTGATTTCCTTGACATTTCTTACATAGGGAAAACCATGCAAGTTCTTTTGCTATCAAGTTTATTTTTTGAACTATTTCATTAATCAGAAAAGGGATGTTTTTGACATGAGATCAGAACATATCCACAAACAGTGCAGATCCTGATCATCTGGATCTACACTGTTTGCAACCATTGGGACAGCATTATGTAGTGTTGAAGATACAGAAAGAAACCTACCATGTTATAGTCAACGCCACTGGAGAGAGTGTGTCGGCGGGAATTCTGACGTCGAACTGTTGTCTTCTGGGGTCCATTATTAGTATTTCCGGGGGTCGACTTGCCCTTCGATGCCTCGTGCTTTTTAATCTCTTCAATGTTGACTGAAATGTATGTGAAATATGATACAATTATTGATAATAGTCAAATAGGAGCCTTGAAAAATTATTAAATGTTTTTTCGGGTACAATTCTGGCATGGGTTTCATGTCTATTCGACAGCAAGGTAATATACAGACGGCGACGCTCCTGTACATGTATATGTGGTGAGTACCATAGCTTCAGCACTAAAATTACAAGAAAATCATTCCGTAATACACCATATCATTTGGCCCCAGGTGTGAATCCAAGTAAAATTCACCGTTAACCCTTTCAACACCACAGGCCCATATGGTGGTATTGGCAAAACGTGTAGATCCAGATGAGCCGGCTCGTGGCCGGCTCGTGACGAGCCGTCTCATCAGGATCTGCACTTTTTGCAAGTAATTTTCATATTTTTGAGAACTTAACACCCACTTTTCATAAATGAACTTAAGCCTGAAAATCATTTTGGGACCATTGGATTGGTTGCAAAATTAAATTCCATTCCAGTTACTTAGGGGTGAAAGGGTTAAGTAAGGAATCCTTACGGATGGACTCAGATGCATACGACTCCCATCTTTCGGTATCGTGTTTGACAGCTGACCTATTGAAGAGGCCAGTGGAAGAAGGGGGCTAACTCCATGAGGGAGTTAACCCCCTTTTTCCACTGGCCCCTTCAATTATAAACACACGATACTTGAACAGTAGCCCCCTTTTCCCACTGGCCCCTTCAATTATAAACACACGATACTTGTACAGTTTGTTATCTCCCCTTAACCCATTACATGTGGAATACGCCTTTACGAGGACGATTTTTTTAAAAATATCTCATTTTTATTTTTGTTATTTCTCAATGAAAGTATATGTTGTGACCACTCATTTGAACCGTCTCAACGAGACGGTTCAAATGGTGGTCACGGCATATACTTCTAAGCACAAATAAATATTTATGATTTTCCACAAGCAAAATGGTATATCCTCAGCATGAAATGAAAGGAGAATTACTGAAGACATCACATTATTCATTTTGTGAAATTGGATACTGTGAATACATGGTGTATCCCCAATTTTAACGGCATACCTGGCTTTATAAAAGTGTGACTTTCAATTTCACATGTAATTATATGGTATTGTTGTTTGATGACGGACCAATACATGAGTAATAGACAGATAAATTAACCTCCAGATAATATCATGTTTTGAGTAATTCCGTTTAACCCATATGGGTTTATGGATACAATACATGTATGTTTGAAATAAAAATCTGATTATTTTGTTTATTATTTGTTTGTTTATTGGTGTTTAATGGCCTATCAACAGCTAAGGTCATGTAAGGCCGGGCAAACGGGTTCAATCCCATTTTAACCTGCTGCAGTGGGGGGAAAATTCCAAAATCAGAACTGATATTTACATCGAGAAACAATATATTCAGCCCTAAAATTAGAATAACCTGACCTGGTGGCAGGTCCATACCACACCAAAGTCACTTGGCCCCTTCCCCTAAAATAGGATTACGAACAATCGTAATACTCACATAAGGGTTATAACCAGATTAAACTGTCACACACAAAATGCCAAAGACGTATGTGAGGGCCAAACCAGGTCTCCAGTCGGAATTCCGGTAAGGATGAACCCCGATCGTTAAATTACCCATCGTTTGCACCCACCTTCCACCCACCCTTGTTTATTATAGAAATGAATGGCCTTTTTGTGGAATTTATCGGGGTATAAACTTGGAAAAGTCGCGGGAATACTGGACGAAGGCCGGAAGGCCTCGTCCAGTATTCCCGCGACTTTTCCAAGTTTATATCCCCGATAAATTCAACAAAAAGGCCATTCATTCCTTATAATTCCAGCATTTGAAATAAATTCATTAAGAAAATGTGTTTATTTTCCGTTTTCTTAAGAATTATTTTAACTGCGCCTGACGGTTACGGAAAGTAGTTCGGCATTGGAGTTTACTGGGATATAAATTTTGGACAGAGACTTGCTACGGGCCAATCAAATGTTAGGGAATTGTGTAAATATTTTTGTGCTGGAATTATTTCTCTATGAACGTATAATTATGTCGTTATCACTCATTTGAAGTATCTCATTGAGGTGGTTCATATGAACAACATACCAGTAATACACACAGAAATAGAGAAAATAGCAAAAAAAATCATACTACTGTACATTGTATCTGTAGCCTATTTCACCAACATTGCAAAGTATACTTATCTAGCAAAGTATATTTTGAGGGAGAAATTTTCAATTTAAGGATAATTTTTATTATGCTGAATTTATTACATTATCACAGCCATTTTGGCTGTGATAATGTACTAAATTCAGTATAATAAATCTGCTTTCTTTTAATCATCAAATGTATGCAGTCGTTAGTTCCATATGAAATAATGCATTTCGGAAAAAATAAATGATTACTCCCTCAAAGTATACTTTGCTAGATAAGTATATTTTGCAATTTTGATGAAATCGGCTACTGGCCTATAACTGGTTAACCGTTAAAGAAACCCCCACAAAATATAAAATATTGATATAATTTTGAATTGTATCTACAATGTATATGGACCAATTCTAAAAAATCAAATCTATGAGTACATGTACTATTTTTTTCTTATTTTCTTAGAAATGTATGCTGTGACCAGCTATGTAAAGGCACAGTCAATTTTATTGTCAACTTAAGTATTATATGTTTGATGGGAGACAAAGTTGACACATGCAGCTTAAAAGCATGAAACAGATATCTGTTGTTTTTAATTTTCTTTTCCGATTTGTTAACAATAACATGTTTTGGCAGTGCATCCGATTCCCAAGTGCTGCCAAACATGTTTTGGCAGTGCATCCGATTCCCAAGTGCTGCCAAACATGTTTTGGCAGTGCATCCGATTCCCAAGTGCTGCCAAACATGTTTTCATTGAGAAAAATAGACAGAAAACAACATACAACAAAATTTAATTCAGCAGTACAAGTATTAAACTGTGCAAATGACGATCCCTATGGCAACCGCTACCAAATGTCGTGAGGTCCTTTTTGTGTCCAAATCATGAAGTAACTCAGGGCTGTCACACTTCATTCATAAAACACGATACCTTAATTTCCCAGCACAGACAAGCCATTATGCGTGCTTCTAAACAGTCACGCCTATTTTGTTTGGGTCATAAAATTGTGTCAGCAACATTGGGTTAAACATATTTATTAGACTGTATTTGCAAACAAGTACATGTATGTACATAATGGTAATTTGTATTGGATTGAAGGCAAACACTTATTTAAATCCTTTCCAATGGCAACATCAACAGGCCAGTTTCAAATTATAGAAATACATGTAAATCACCCATTAAAGGTACTCAGTAGGCACAAAATGTTATTTATATCAGAGACATCATCTGAGACATTTTCTGGCAAAATAAACATTAATTCACCATTACCCCACGTATTGATTGGCATTATTATACATTTTATATCAGAGTAAATGTCCACACTGATATCAGGGGCGACAACCGTGTTTCTGTTAAAATGTTAACGGACATTACTATTTATTCTCCTTATTTCATTTTTGATGTACAATGATCATACTTTATAATCTGTCAAAAATATTACTTTTTCAGGTGATGCATTTAATTAGTATAAATAATTAAAAAATATCATGCCTCATCTGCATATGAAAATAACATACCACCGCGTGTCACTATCAGTAAAATAAATATTACTAACTGATTATATCTGTATAGTGGGCACCCGATATCGGTACATAAGTATTTTCTATCTTGTTGAACGCAACAAGATAGGAAATCCGATATTTATATACATGTACCTATATGGGTGAAAATAGAAACAACCCAGCGGTCCTAGTGTTGTCATATATCTTAAATTAAACCACTCCTGACAGGGCCATGATGAAAACACGTTTTTATTTTTCATAGTATTTTTAAAAAAAAATCCTGATGTGCCATTTTTAAGTCCGAGAGATTTATTTTATTTACCTAGATCTTGTGGGCACAAATTGGAATTTCGTTTAGAGATACATAAAAATTATGCCACATTATCAGTATATTTGTGGCTGTGACGGGAAAAAATATGGGGTTTGTGACCAGTGTAGGTCATGATCAAATAGCACACCCCTGTAGCCTGACATGTATACTGCTTGTATTAGGTTCATGACGCATGTTTCATTTATGCACAGGCTGATCTGGATCTACACCGGTCGCAAAACCCATAAGCCCCCATTCTCCAGTCACAGCCACATTTTAGTTCTGTGCTGACATTATAATTAATCATGCGGGAAACAAAACTTGTCGTCTGCTCTTGTTTACTATTTGGTCTTTAATCTCATTAAAAACAAGGTTTGGCAGCACGTTAGAATCATTACCATTGTGGTCACAAGCAATTCATAAAGCATAGGGACTCGGCTTGCTTCGACTTTCATAGGTTTTGCGATATAATCTATACAAGATATCCAGCTCAACTCAGACACGACCTCGTATCGTAACAAATTCAGCACTTTGATTAACGCTAACATAAATATTTATTAACCCTTAGACCACTACTCACAACAATTGTCATCTGCTGTTGCTTTTATATATTGCCTTATTTCTCAATAAAAACATGGTTTGACAGCACTTCCAATGGAAATGATTCTAAAGTGTTTTTGATGATAAAAATGGAAAATAGAAAATAAACAGCAGACAACAACAAAAATAAGATAGCGGTGTAAGGGTTAACAGGGATTCCACTGGGGAAAATAAAAAAAATTGCCACTTCAAAAAAAATAAAAAATTACAATTTTCGAGAACTTTTTTTCGTTTTTTTTGGATACCTGTGCCACAAAGTACATTTTCTCAGCCAGAGGTCTACTTGTAAGTTTAACGGTTGGTTTTTCAAAAGCCTGCGCATCAAATTTAAACAAATTCAAGTACTAATGTGACCGTGACATTCTTTTTTTTGTAGATTCATAGGCAATTAATTTTGGTGTCTAGCACACGATTGTACCATTGAAATGATTGTCACGGAAACCATAAATTTAATACCAGGTTAGTGTCACCACATTTTGACAAAAAGATTACATTCCTGTTATGTGAGTATATAGTAAATTACGACACATACAGGGGCCGTTTCATTAAAATTCGTACAACTAAAATGTTCGTGAGTGCAAAATTATGATAAGTCTGTAAATATCGCATTAAAAATGTTTTCTTGTACACAAATATTGGATTTACATTTATTAAGCATAGGCTGCATATGCAGCCTATGCTCAATAAATGTAAATCCATCAATTGAAATTTCCAGATGATCCTAAATTTGCACTTACGAACATTTTAGTCGTACAAAGTTTAGTGAAACGGGCCCCAGATCTGCAGTCAACTGATAGTCCAAGATTTGATGATAAAAGGGCCTAAATCCTATATGTCACCAGTATAGCCTATTTCATCAACATTGCAAAGTATACTTTAGTAGAAAAGTATACTTTGAGGGAGAAATTTATTAATTTTTATTATACTGAATTTATTACATTATCACAGCCAATAAATAATGTAATAAATTCAGTATAATAATTCTGCATACTTTTAATCATGAAATATATGCATTTGTTAGTTCTATATGAAATAATGCATTTCAGGAAAAATAAATGATTACTCCCTCAAAGTATACTTTGCTAGTAAAGTATACTTTGCAATGTTGATGAAATAGGCTACTGAGCTCCAGATAAGCTGCAAATACCTGCGTATTTGCTTAAATACCCAATTAAAATTACCCAAACCCCAATTGAAATCAGAAATAGCGAGTATCAAAAAGCAATAACAATTTTGCGGTACCTTTATCATGCTGCATAAAACAATAAACAGACCACATATAGCATATTTTTCTTATTTTCCATGAAAACACATCTTGGTATTTCATTAGAAGGAGACAATTCTAATGAAATGCCAAGACATGTTTTCATTCCGAAGCAAACTATTCAAGAATTGCTGTCCGTTGTGGTGTAAACAGTAGTGTGATTTTAGTTTACCCAATTAAAATTTTGAAATACCCAATTGCTTCAGAAGTGATGGAGTAAAAATACTTAATTACTAATTCCTTATCTGGAGCATTGTGTCACACAATGCAAAATGGACATCATTTTACTCATGGAGAGTGAGCTGATTTATTGATGTTTACCAGACTATCAACAGCAAAGGTCATTTCAGGCCAGGCCAACGCGTTTGATCCCGCATTTAATCTGCTGCATTGCAGGGATTTCTGCTGGTGGGTGGATCAGGGGGGGGGGGGTGGGGGGGGGGGGGGGGGGGGGGGGGGCGGAAATCGGTACTTCAAAAAAATAAATTCATTTTTTTTTTTTTTTTTTTAATTTCTTTTTCGAAAATTGTAATTTTTTATTGTCAATTGTTTATTTGTATCCCTGCATTGGGGGAAAATCCCAAAATCAGAATGGAATCATGGAGTAGTGAAAACAAGTTCTTTATATCTAAACATTTTCTTTATATTCCATCTCATAAGTTGTGACCACAATGAATGCAAAGGAAATAAGTCCAGATATGTCAGATCTTTGTCAAATTCTGTTTGTGTGTTTTAACTGATGTTGACAGACATACAATAGGTGTGTTGTGAAACATATCTAGACGCTATCTAGCGGAATGCGTGTTTGGCAACTTTGCACACAGGCATGCACGCTTTTGTGTGTCATATAATATATATATATATATATATATATACAATAATCAAACACATGTACATATGTGTCCGTGAATGGAGAAATGCTCATGGGTTTTGCGACCAGTGCAGATCAAGATCAGACTGTGCATCCGCACAGTCTGATCAGGATATGCACTGTTCACCATTTCACCACTGAAACACCCGTCATGCTTCTAACAAGCAATATAAATCGTTACCAGCTACATTCTACATGATTTTGACACATCGCAAGAAATAGCTATGCAATCGAATGGCGCGCCACTGTGTACTTTATGCATACCAATAATGACTATTCATGATTGCAAAGCATACAAGCATGTACCGTAAGAACCCTAAATATTCGGACACAATTTATTCTGGGAAACACACTTTCATCTATGGTTTCTCACAGGAAAGTACGCCCAAATATTTACGGTTATAACGACAATACTTGTTTATTACAATAACAATGTATTTGGATACAATTTGATTTAAAAATGATGTCCAAATCTTTAGGCTTATTACGGTACATCCAACTATGCTTAAACCACAGTGGAACCTCTCTATGGTGTTTAGAGATGTTCCACTGTATATGTGAACAATATGTTAACCCTTACACCGCTATCTTAATTGTTTGTCGTCTGCTGTTTATTTTCTATTTTCCATTTCTATCATCAAAAACATGCTTCAATGACAGCACTTTAGAATAATTTACAACATGCTTTGACAGCTCTTCAGAATCATTTCCATTGGAAATGATTCTGAAGTGCTGTCAAAGCATGTTTTTATTGAGAAATAAGGCAAGATAATAAAGCAACGGCAGACGACAATTGTTGTGTGTAGCGGTCTAAGGGTTAAATATAAATGTTAAAACAAAGAGACACTGGATTCCATTATTAGACAAATGATTTGTATTCAAAACTGGATTACACTTTCAAACACAGTTATCGCCAGTTATCGCCAGTTATCGCACATTATCAATCCTCATACATACGTATGTAGCCGATTTCATCAAAATTGCAAAGTATACTTTTCTAGCAAAGTATACTTTGAGGGAGAAATTTTCAATTTTTTTATAAATTTATTAATTTTTATTATACAGAATTTATTACATTATCACAGCCATTTCGGCTGTGATAATGTAATAAATTCATTATAATAATTCTGCATACTTTTAATCATCAAATATATGCAGTTGTTAGTTCTATATGAAATAATGCATTTCAGGAAAAATAAATGATTACTCCCTCAAAGTATACTTTGCTAGAAAAGCATACATGTACTTTGCAATGTTGGTGAAATCGTTACAGTGATTGGAGAAATCATGCAGTCTTACAATTTGTTTTCATTTGGCTTATATTTAACTCTTTGCATGCTAGGAATGAAAATATCCGCCAAACGAATTAGGAGTATATGTTTCATTTCTCTCTGTAAATATGTCTTGAAATTCCGGACACAATTCTAATGAAATTCCAAGACATATTCATGACATTTATAAGTAGAAATAAAATAAATATTATGAATTGTCATCTGCTATTTTTGAACTATTTATAGCCCACAAATTTCCCAGCATGCAAAGAGTTAAGGGTGGGAATTTGGCTCGAACACCTTCCATACCTGGGATACAATTTGTTTAAGGAAACCCCTATTTTATATAGGTTTTTCCCAAAACAAATTAATGGTGTCCAAATATTTATGATTATTACGGGAAATACTTATATACGATGGGCCATTTGAACATGTAGAACATACATACACAAGGGCAAGATTCAGGGGGGGGGGGGGGGGGGGACCGACCCGGCGCCTACCGGGTTTCTACATTTCGCGGTGTGAAATTTTATTGTTTATTGGTTTTATTTTGCTCCAAAATGAGCCAGAACGCAGGAAATGCGATGTAGATTTCAAAAAATTTCCAGACCCCCCTAGCGCGTTCAATAACATAGTCAAGTATTGCAAAATAGTTACACCCCCCTAACCCAAATTCCTGGACCCGCGCCTGATACATGTACGGGTAGTTATATACGACGGGCCATTGACCATATACATGTAGACACACATACAGACATGTACGGGTAGTTATATACGACGGGCCATTGACCATGTACATGTAGACACACATACAGACATGTACGGGTAGCTATATACGACGGGCCATTGACCATGTACATGTAGACACACATACATACATGTACGGGTATTATATACGACGGGCCATTGACCATGTACATGTAGACACATACAGGACATGTACGGGTAGTTATATACGACGGGCCATTGACCATGTACATGTAGACACACATACATACATGTACGGGTAGTTATATACGACGGGCCATTGACCATGTACATGTAGACACACACAGACATGTACGGGTAGTTATATACGACGGGCCATTGACCATGTACATGAGACACACATACATACATGTACGGGTAGTTATATACGACGGGCCATTGACCATGTACATGTAGACACACATACATACATGTACGGGTAGTTATATACGACGGGCCATTGACCATGTACATGTAGACACACATACAGACATGTACGGGTAGCTATATACGACGGGCCATTGACCATGTACATGTAGACACACATACATACATGTACGGGTAGCTATATACGACGGGCCATTGACCATGTACATGTAGACACACATACAGACATGTACGGGTAGCTATATACGACGGGCCCATTGACCATGTACATGTAGACAACACATACAGACATGTACGGGTAGCTATATACGACGGGCCATTGACCATGTACATGTAGACACACATACAGACATGTACGGGTTAGTTATACGACGGGCCATTGACCATGTACATGTAGACACACATACAGACATGTACGGGTAGTTTATATACGACGGGCCATTGACCATGTACATGTAGACACACATACAGACATGTACGGGTAGTTATATACGACGGGCCATTGACCATGTACATGTAGACACACATACAGACATGTACGGGTAGTTATATACGACGGGCCATTGACCATGTACATGTAGACACACATACAGACATGTACGGGTAGCTATATACGACGGGCCATTGACCATGTACATGTAGACACACATACATACATGTACGGGTAGTTATATACGACGGGCCATTGACCATGTACATGTAGACACACATACAGACATGTACGGGTAGCTATATACGACGGGCCATTGACCATGTACATGTAGACACACATACATACATGTACGGGTAGCTAGCTATATACGACGGGCCATTGACCATGTACATGTAGACACACATACAGACATGTACTAGTTATATACGACGGGCATTGACCATGTACATGTAGACACATACAGACATGTACGGGTAGTTATATACGACGGGCCATTGACCATGTACATGTAGACACACATACATACATGTACGGGTAGTTATATACGACGGGCCATTGACCATGTACATGTAGACACACATACAGACATGTACGGGTAGTTATATACGACGGGCCATTGACCATGTACATGTAGACACACATACAGACATGTACGGGTAGTTATATACGACGGGCCATTGACCATGTACATGTAGACACACATACATACTGTACGGGGTAGCTATATACGACGGGGCCATTGACCATGTACATGTAGACACACATTCATACATGTACGGGTAGTTATATACGACGGGCCATTGACCATGTACATGTAGACACACATACAGACATGTACGGGTAGTTATACGACGGGCCATTGACCATGTACATGTAGACACACATACAGACATGTACGGGTAGTTATATACGACGGGCCATTGACCATGTACATGTAGACACACTACATACATGTACGGGTAGTTATATACGACGGGCCATTGACCATGTACATGTAGACACACATACAGACATGTACGGGTAGTTATATACGACGGGCCATTGACCATGTACATGTAGACACAATACAGACATGTACGGGTAGTTATATACGACGGGCCATTGACCATGTACATGTAGACACACATACAGACATGTACGGGTAGTTATATACGACGGGCCATTGACATGTACATGTAGACACATACAGACATGTACGGTAGTTATATACGACGGGCCATTGACCATGTACATGTAGACACACATACATACATGTACGGGTAGTTATATACGACGGGCCATTGACCATGTACATGTAGACACACATACATACATGTACGGGTAGTTATAGACTAGTGGAACACTGAAACACACCTGTCTACCAACACAGCTTACCCATGATGCTTTGCAATAGTTTAACGAATTCGGATACATCTACCTGCTCTGTACGACAAACAAAATGGATGGTGTCAGCATAATATATGTACATTTGAACAGTTAAGTTATAATCCATATATTAGTTCATATAAATGAACTTCATATATTGAAGCTTTAAGCGAGCACTAGTGAGTGCAGAAATTCAGTAATTTCCAGCGAGTGAGTGCAAACATTCAGTAATTTCCAGCGAGTGAGTGCAGAAATAAGTCATGATTCAAGCTAGCCCTTCAAAACAGGGAGAAATTTTGTTTGCAATAATTTGTGGAAATCTTATTAATTGAACAGAATTTTTCTGTTTTATATAATGAAAAACTTCTCCCTCAACTCAAAATAGGGAGAAGTGGAACCATTTAAGAAGACACAAATGCCCAAATCGCCATGTAACTTGATCCCTGGAAATTAATTGACACCGAAACGTGTGGGCACAGGTTCGTTTCTCGATAACTTCTGATATAAAGGTGCGACATCTGGTTCCTAGTATGAGGTTGCAAGTATCGGAAATAATTAACGATTAACTTAATCAATGTTGTTGAAAGATTCGCACAAAACAATTCAAAAGAGCATACTTTCATTGTTCAAGAAACTGGGGTAAACTATATTGAGGATATCTTATGCTGATACATTGGTGGCTAGTTAGCATGTACATGTACACTTGTGAAAACTCAATAATCCCAGGAAGACTACCGATAACTGTTAACCCTTAGCCTGCTGAATGAAATGTTGTCGTCTGCTGTTTATGTTTTATTTTCTATTTTTCTCGTCAAAAACATGGTTTGACAGCATTTTAGAATCATTTCCAATGAAAATGATTCTAAAGTGCTGTCAAACCATGTTTTTATTGAGAAACAGAGCAAATATAAAGCAACAGCAGACGACAGTTTTCGCGATCAGCTAAGGGTTAACCCTTTTCATGCTGAGGATATGCCATTAGCGGAAAATCCTAAATATTTTCTTCTATGAGCTCAGAAATATATGTCGTGACGGTTCAAATGAGTGGTCACAACATATACTTTCATTGAGAAATTACAAAAATAAAAATAGTTAATAAATTTCATACCCATAAAGGTGTATATCGAACAGAATGGGTTACAATAATTCCAGCACAAACATATTTACACAATTCCCTAACATTTGATTGGTCCGTAGCAAGTCTCTGTCCAAAATTTATATCCCAGTAAACTCCCACACCAAACTACTTTCCGTAACCGTGAGGCGCAGTTAAAATAATTCTTAAGAAAACGGAAAATAAACACATTTTCTTGATGAATTTATTTCAAATGCTGGAATTATAAGGAATGAATGTCCTTTTTGTTGAATTTATCGGGGATAATATAAACTTGGAAAAGTCGCGGGAATACTGGACGAGGCCTTCCGGCCTTCGTCCAGTATTCCCGCGACTTTTCCAAGTTTATACCCCGATAAATTCCACAAAAAGGCCATTCATTCCTATAATGAATCCTTAACCCTTTAAACCATAAATATTAGTAACTGGAATGGATGTTAATATGCTACGTTTCCGGCTTCCCATTTAAGGCCGGACCAACGGGTTGGACTATCCCTGTATTTAACCTGTCCATAATGAGGGAAATTCCCAAATTCCCAAAATGAAAACACACTATTTACAGAAAATATATATTCAGCCCTGAAATTAGAATATCCTGAGCTGGTGCCAAGTCCATTCCACACCAGAGTCACTTAGCACCAACCCCAAAAGTAATATGATCAGCACTAATATTATTACTTTTTAATAGGGTATAACAGGATTTAGCTCTCGAGTATCATTAGGCCTGTAGTGTTGAAAGGGTTAACCCTTTGAACCCGAAATCCCGCTATATCGGTTTATGCAAAAAGTGCAGATCCAGATGAGCCGGCTCGTAACGAGCCGTCTCATCAGGATCTGCACTTTTTGGAAGTAATTTTCATATTTTTGAGAACAAAAACACCCCCTTTTCATAAATGGACGAATCTGAAAATCATTTTGTGACCATTGGATTGGTCGGAACATTAGCATATCACAGTCCATTCCAGGTCCTTAGGGTTGAAAGGGTTAAGGAAGGATTCATCGCTAAAATATGGATAAACCTCCCATTCTCCAGCTGGAAACATATTGAAACTGTAAAACAACATGCCACCACTGTTGAGCATTACTGAATACAACAATCATTGGGTGAGTGATTGGAGAACAAAATATTTTCAGAGTTGAAAAATGGGCATAACTGTGGATGAATTGGTGGGACAGCGAAAATTGTTATGTTACACACTCCTGCACTTGATGGTTGGGATGTATATCGAGTACAAAGAGAATCGGCCCCAAACTGTAGAAGTAGTTAGCCAGACAAGAAACAAAAATATTTTCAGAGTCGAAAAAGGGACATTACTACAGATGGATCGGGTGGGACAGTAATAATATTTACGTTACGCACTCCTGCACTGATGGTTGGGATGTATATAACGAGTATGAAGAGAATCGGCAATAACTCCAGTTAAAGGTACATGCCCACGCAGTAGGCACAAAATGTTCTTTATAGGAATTAAATAAGTGTATAATTATGTCACTATTCCAGTTCTAAAAATTACGCTATACAAATATAATCATTTATTAATTATCAATTTACTGTTAGGGACGCGCGGCGGTAACAGTCTATTTTGATAATGTGTGGGGATGACAGCTTTCACATTACGGCTTGCGGTGCGCATGCGCAGTATATTACGCGCGCCAGTAGGCTTCCCAATATGTAAACAAGAATATCAACATGTCGAAACGTCCAGGACGGAAATTGTATGAAAACGGCGTCGACCAAAAAAAAAGGCGAAATGTCTGAGGGACAGGCTGTACAGAGAGAGAGTGGTTAATATTGGCGACCAGATCACCAAATGGAAAGAGTTACATGGAGATTTAGATTTGGACTCGAACAGAGATTTTTCTTCTCAACTTCCGATACTTCACTGCGCATGTCAAAGATGTGATATGATTGACCGTATCACGTGACGCGTATTGGTAAAAATAGCAAGAGGTCGGAAAATACCCTTTCTGGTCGCGGCATATAAAATGCGATTTAACAACAATTAACACGCGCCGTAATTAAAAATAACTCGTTAGTGGGTAAACAAATGGCTCATATATGGCATGACAGAAAATGAAAAGTAGTAGTACAGTGTAACCTGCTGCGTGGGCATGTACCTTTAAGGTGTGTAATTTGATCAACATTTGGGGGAATTTTGTTATTTCTTCACCAAAAATGGCAAGTTGGGAGTGCTTTAGAATCGTCTCATCGAGACGATTCTAAAGAACTCCCAACTTGCCATTTTTGGTGAAGAACTAAGAAAAATATCTCGAATATTTGGTCAAATTACGCATCTTAACTGGAGCTCTGATAACTGTAGGTTGTAGTTTGTCGGACAAGGAACAAAATATTTTCTATCTTTGCGGTGGCATAACAATGATTGGTTTGGTATAACTATTCTCTTGATGTTTTCAGACATAGTACATTGTGTACTGATGACTGGGCCCCTGTAAATGATCAGCTATCAGTGGCTGCATGCATGTGCAGTTGTATTTATCATGCACAACACGAATCCCACTCATGCTGAACAGAAATCTGAACATTTATATCTGCTGATATAATGAATTATTTATAGTCAGTGCAATTACTTCTTTCTTTGAACAATTCATTAAGCACAGCTGGCCTGTTTCACAAAGATCATTTATGACTGGCTGGGGCACAATAAACAATTAACTACCGGTACAACCCCATATAGAGTAAAAGTCTTTTCTGTGCATGTATTATCGTCAGCATTAACCCTTTCAACAGGACAGGCCTGTGTAGTGAGTGGTATTGGCAAAAAGTGTAGATCCAGATGAGCTGGCTCTAAAGAACCGGCTATAAAGACGAGCCGTCTCATCAGGATCTGCACTTTTTGCAAGTAAATGTCAAATTTTTGAGAACAAAAACACCTCCTTTTCATTAATGGAATAGTTTGAAAATCATTTTGTGACGATTTGATTGGTCGGAAAATGAACTTAGCACAGTCCATTCCAGTTAATTGTGGGTGAAAGGGTTAATTTATTTAAAGTTGACTGTACATCGCCTACAGAAAATGGAGATAGTTTGCGTAGCTCTGACAATTCTTATTCAAATACCAGATTGATGATTTAGAACTAAAACAATTTTTTATTTCTCAATATTATAACAAACTTCATTTGTCAATAAGTGAGGCTTAGGAAGTACCCCCGCCTAGGCGTAGGTACCCCTAAATATGTAGATTCTTTCCAAGTCTATGGGTCTGTGACCTTGACCTTGGGATCAGCGGGGGTTGGACAGTCATGGATTTGTCACAGCATATGATAGTAGAGCCTTAGAGGAATGCATGTGTAAAATATTAAGAATTTTCGATGAAGGAAATAGAAGTTATAACAGATTTCTCTGATGTTAAGTTTAGTGATGGATAGCCGGAAAACCTGACTCCAGTATACCCCCCACAACTTGTTGGGGTGGGGGGTGGGGGTGGTATAAACATAGACACACATGAATACATGTATGTGACACCACTTAAACCATGTTGCTGGTCCAGTGATCACGTTATGTACTCCCCACCCCACAACTATGTGCTACGGATGGATTGACGGATGAATGGAGTAAAAGTCAAAAACTATATACACCTCGGCCTACTTTGGGGGGGGGGGGGGGGGTTTTATGCTATGAAACAATATGGAATAATGAGATGAAAACTAGAGTAAGTGAGCCGAGGCTCAAGAATAACCCCGGCAGCTGCCTGGACCGACAAACCAAAAACATTAACCCTTAGACTGCTATCTTAATTTTTTGTCGTCTGCTGTTTTTATTTTCCATTTTTATCATCAAAAACATGCTTTGACAGCACTTTAGAATAATTTACAACATGCTTTGACAGCACTTCAGAATCATTTCCATTGGAAATGATTCTGAAGTGCTGTCAAAACATGTTGTTATTGAGAAATAAGGCAAGATATAAAAGCAACAGCAGACGACAAGTGTTGTGAGTAGCGGTCTAAGGGTTAAGGCACATCTTACGGACGGACAGAAATAAGAAAACCATATATATACCCCTCGACATACTTTGTATACGGGAGTATAAATGCGTTCCCGTATGTAGACAGCTATTTATAATTATGTACAAGTTTATCATAAATCTGGCCAATGATATTAATCTTCCAAAAAGTTCGGAATATCTCCATGCATGACAAACAGATAAAATACAATGTAGGAGTACTTCATTCGGTGTAGTTGTAATAAATAATATTAAACAGATTTTATAGTTGTAATAAATAATATTAAACAGATTTTATTTCCTATGCGTCAGACACCATTTTAAATGATCACAGATGCATGTCTGTGGTTTTATTAACCCTTGCAATGCTGAATTATATTTTGTCGTCTGCTGTTTATTTTTATGTTCCATTTTTTTTCATGAAAAACATGGTTTTGACAGCACACTTTAGAAGCATTTCCAATAGAAATGAGTCTAAAGTGCTGTCAAACCATGTTTTTATTGAGAACGAAGACAAAATATAAAATAACAGCAGACGACAATTTTTGTTTCTCGCATTCTAATAGCTAAACCATCAAGACAGCCATAAAGTAGACAACTTTACATTTGCATCAAGTAAACGTAAATGTATGTATGATGGATCAGACAGTGTGATATACACCATACATTTAAGTTGCTAATACACCATAAGTAGGAAATGTAAATTGTCGTCTGCTGTCAAATTTTATTTTTATCTACCTTCTCACTGAAAACATGGTTTGACATCACTTTAGAATGGAAATGATTATAAACTATAGTCAAACCATGTCTTGAAGAGGAAATTAGAAGGGGTGTTTTTGTTCTTAAAAATGTGAAAATTACTTGCAAAAAGTGCAGATCCTAATGAGACGGCTTGTCACGAGCAGACTCACCTGGATCTACACTATTTGCCAATACCACTATACAGGCATGTGGTGTTGAAAGGGTTAAGGAACATTAAGCAGAATTACAGACATACAACAATTGTAGATCCAGACTTTCTTGCACAGTTATGCAGTCAGATTAGAATCTCATTGAGTGGAAAAAGTAGGCGAAGTTCTCACCTTTGTACAAACTTTGACCTCTAAGTGTGACCTTGACCTTTGAGCTACAGACTACACTGGTTGTAATGTATCTCATCTCAACATGATACCCATATAAACATGAAAAAGTAAAAGTAAAAACGAATTAGGTGTATATGTTTTATTTCTCTCTGTAAATATGTCTTGAAATTTCATTAGAATTGAGTCCTCAGGACTCAATTCTAATGAAATTCCAAGACATATTCATGATATTTACGGGAAGAAATACAAGAAAATATGATGAATTTTTGTTTTGAAATATTTATAGCCCACAAGTTTCCCAGCATGCAAAGAGTTAACATCTATATAAACAGGGGACACAGAAATCCCCATTGTCCGTATCTATGAAGATCATGATTGTATATAAATATGTACGGGTAGTTTTTCTTTGTGCAACGTGTCTATGCTGGTTGTAAGACCAAGTGGTCCATTTTCACCTGCAGCAGTTTAATTAAGGTTGCAGGTACATGTGTCTTAATGGTATCAGTTGGGAGAAATCTTGATGAATTATCGTGATTGGGATCAATGTCTTTTATCCTCACAACTCCGGGGTATGAAAGGTTGGCGATGGATTTTAACTTAATTGTTACAGGTTTGGCTGCATGTCAAACATGGGGTCTGTGTTGGAGTGTAACAGAGATTATGGCCCATAAAACAGTTCTTCAGACAAAATATATCTAAAACAGTTTAACAAATACACCGCTATCTTATTTTTTTTGTCTGCTTTTTATTTTATTTTTCCATTTTTATAAAAAAAAACATGCTTTGACAGCACTTTAGAATAATTTACAACAATGATTCTGAAGTGCTGTCAAACCATGTTTTTATTGAGAAATAAGGCAAGATATAAAAGCAACCGCAGACAACAATTGTTGTGAGTAGAGGTCTAAGGGTTAACCCTTTTTGTTTATTTTACGTTGTTACATGTACATGTATCTAGGTCATTCAAAGGGTCATATATGTTCAGGTAGTCACCGTACATGTAAATGCTTTCTATCAATTGTCTTCTCCCATTAATTCAGGGATTCCGCTGGCGATCGCCACTTTCGCAATTGGCGATAAAAATAAACAGTTGGCAATTACAAATTTCGATTGTTTTTTTTTTAATTTTCGATATTTTATGGAGAATTTTTATTTTCCCCAGCGGAATCCCTGTCATTATATCCACATGCGATATACAGGGACCAATTCACTAAACTTAGCAAGACTAAGAATTTGGTAAATGCAAAATTTCATTTTTAGAATAGTATTTACACTGACGGCCGATGTTGGAAAATCTATACATGTATGTGCATGTACCGGTAGGTGCAAAATGGTAACGTAACCCTTTCACCCCAAACTAACTGGAATGCAATTTGATATGTTAATTTTGCAAACAATCCAATGGTCACAAAATGATTTTCAGAGACAAGTCCATTTATGAAAAGGGGGTGTTTTTGTTCTCAAAAATATGAAAATTACTTGCAAAAAGTGAAGATCCTGATGAGACGGCTCGTCACGAGCCGGCTCATCTGGATCTACACTTTTTGCCAATACCACTATATACAGGCCTGTGGTGTTTTTACTCAAATGTCAATTCTGCCTCTATGCAGGCCTCAAAAGCCTAATTAATACAAAGGACATTAATTGCGTGATCTAATCTTCAAGTACAAGCTTTGTTTACTGTTTATTGTTGACTTTTGTGACTTGTAAATACCTCTTCAGCCGTGATCAGTTTGTTCTGCGGTAATAAAGAAACACAAAACGACCACGTTCTGTTCACAATATACAACGTGAATGACACAAAATGAATTAAATGCTTGTAGTCAAATTGTCATTGTTGGACAGTCAACTAATAGCTTGTTGACATATAGAGACTAGCGGATAACCCATTACATGGTGATTACCGACCGGTACATGTATGGGGTACAAAAAACATGAAATAATTTTCGCTATTTTTTTATTTCTATTCAAAAGTATATGATGTGACCACTCATTTGAACCGTCTCATCGAGACGGTTCAAATGAGTGGTAACAACATATACTTCCAACCATAATTAAGAGAATTATTTTGTATTTTTTTTTAATTAAAAATTGTGCCGCCTCAGCATGTAATGGAACAAAATGTTTACAGAAACTGTGATATTTTCTGTAAATGATGTCCATAGATTACACATTTCATCATCTTCTTAGGTACAAAAGCAAATGGCTTGTATCATATTTGTTTTATGTGATTCTCATGTACTTCCACTTACTTTTCCTGGCTTTTTTTGCAAAATGGGAGAAAGAATGCAACAAATTAACGCATTACTAACTCTTGAACTAAACTAGATGGCCGCCGCCCGCATCTCGCGCCCGCCGAGGCTTCGATAGTATACCAAAAAACTTTAACCCGAACGCACATATGTACGCACATAAATGTACACCAATGTTCTGACTGTATCGAGCTATCCGCAAGTGGGCGCGACAAAACAAAGACTTGATTTTGAGCATGAAATGTGTCTGTGACAAGAGAAATGGGACTTAGTGAATATTGTAGCTCGTGATCAAATAGCACACTCCTGTGAGCTTGATCACAATATTTGCTGCTTGTTTGAAGCATGGCGTGTATTTCATTGATGAAATGGTGATCAGACCGGATCGGGATACACAGACTGATCTGGATCTACACTGGTCGTAAAACCCATAAGCTACCTACATATATTTTTTATATGTATACTTGCTTAAAAATATTCATATTTCTTGCCCTGGTTGCAAATATGAATGGCTCAGCTTACAAAGGGGATCAGTAGCCTATTTCACCAACATTGCAAAATAGCCTATTTCACCAACATTGCAAATAGCCTATTTCACCAACATTGGAAATAGCCTATTTCACCAACATTGCAAATAGCCTATTTCACCAACATTGCAAATAGCCTATTTCACCAACATTGCAAATAGCCTATTTCACCAACATTGCAAATAGCCTATTTCACAAACATTGCAAATAGCCTATTTCACCAACATTGCAAATAGCCTTTTTCACCAACATTGGAAAGTATACTTATCTAGCAAAGTAGACTTTGAGGGAGAAATTTTAAATTTAATAATAAATTAATTAATTGTTATTATACTGAATTTATTACATTATCACAGCCATTTTGGCTGTGATAATGTAAAAAATTAAGTGTAATAATTCTGCATACTTTTAATCATCAAATATATGCAGTTGTTAGTTCTATATGAAATAATGCATTTCAGGGAAAATAAATGATTACTACCTCAAAGTATACTTTGCTAGAAAAGTATACTTTGCAATGTTGGTGAAATAGGCTACAGATTTTTGCAACCAGCATAGCCCAGCTCAGCTTATGCTGTCCACCATTCAGTTACTCTTGTATATGGAGAGCTCCAGATAAGGTGCGTATTGGCGTATTTTACACACTTATTTAGCAGAATACGCATTGATTATCAAAAGTGGGAGTACAAAATACTCACAGCAATGTGAAAATATACATTGATTTTCAAATACTGTAATAAAGTTGAAAATTTACTTAATTCAGCTGCAAAATATTTTTGCAGCTGAAATAAATGAATTTTTAAATTTGTTTGATCTTTTATTCAATCGTTCCCTATTGAATAAGGATGAAAATCAATAATACATTTGTAAAAGTAAAATACACATTGAATTTGAAATATGGGGGTATAATACTCTTTAGATACAAAACTTATATGGAGCACTGCATACATACCATTTGTTACAGTAAAAAGACACAATAAATGTAGCTTTCAGGATGATCAGGATGATCAGGATCTACAGTTAACATCTATATAAACAGGGGACACAGAAATCAGATGGTGGCTTTAACCCTCACTGCATGGGAGACGGAAACTGTCGGCTACTGTTTTTCATTTATGCTTTAATTATTGTAAAAAAAACCTGTTCTGACAGCAAATGAGGACGATTCTCATGCACTGTCAAAACAGGTTGCGTCTATAGGTTAAAATCCTGCTTCACTCAGAGTGTTTTTGCAAGTGTACCAAATGATAGAGGAACCACTAGCTACATTGCAGTAAAAATAACTTAACCCTTAGACCGCTATCTTAACCCTTACTACGCTGAATTAAATATTGTCGTCTGCTGGAAATGTTTTACTTTCAATATTTCTCGACAAAAACTTGTTTTGACAGCGCATGAGAATCGTCTCCAGTGGAGATGATTCTCATGTGCTGTCAAACAAGTTTTTGTTAAGAATTAAGGCAAAAAATGAAAAACAGCAGAAGACAATTTCCGTCTCCAGCGTAGTGAGGGTTAATTGTTTTGTCGTCTGCTGTTTATTTTCTATTTTCCATTTTTATCATCAAAAACATACTTTGATAACACTTTAGAATAACTTACAACATGCTTTGACCGCTCTTCCCATTGGAAATGATTCTGAAGTGCTGTCAAACCATGTTTTTATTGAGAAATAAGGCAAGAGATAAAAGCAACAGCAGACGACAACTGTTGTAAGTAGAGGTCTAAGGGTTAATTGTCGAGAAATATTGAAAATAAAATATTTTCAGCAAACAACAAACTTTACTTTAGCATGTATACATGGGTTAAAATCCTGCTTCACTCAGAGTGTTTTTCCAAGTGTCCCGAATGATAGAGAGCCACTAGCTACATTGTAGTAAAAAGAACTTAAAAGTGATACTTGAAGTCAGCCAAATTAGCAATATCTCACTTTGATTATATTTTGTACATCTTATAGGCGCATTATGATTTCAATGATAACACACCTGTGACAAGTAGTGACAATTGACACTCGCTCCTCATATTATGAAAATATTTAAAAAAAAATATTTTATAAACCCAAGACAAATTCCCTCAGGTTATTGAATGGTATTTTCAAATTTAACCCTTAGACCGCTACTGAGTACTCACAACAATTGTCGTCTGCTGTTGCTTTTATATCTTGCCTTATTTCTCAATAAAAACATGGTTTGACAGCACATGATTCTGAAGTGCTGTCAAAGCATGTTGTAAATTATTTTAAAGTGCTGCATGTTTTTGATGATAAAAATGGAAAATAAACAGCAGACGACAAAAAAATTAAGATAGCGGTCTAAGGGTTAGGAACACAACATGATTTTGATAGGTTGCCATTCAAATGTATCAACTGAAAGCTGAAACCACTAAACAGACATAATTTCATTTTAAATTGTCATACATTTAGAGTGTCCAGTAAATGAACCATATTTATTCAAGGTGTTTAATTTGATTTATTCGTGTTCAACGGCCTATCAACAGCTACGGTCATTTAAGGCCGGGCCAATGGGTTCGTTAATTCCTGCACTTACATGCAACAGGCTGCATTGGGGGGAAAATTCCAAAATCAGAATAGAACATTTATATCGAAATAAATATATATTCAGCCCTGAAATTAGAATAACTTTACCTGGTGCCAAGTTCATACCACACCAAAGGACAGGTCCTTCCACTAGAAGTAATACTGATAGGATTACTCTTATAAGGGGTATAACCAGATTGAACACTCACATACAACATGCACAAGAAAGCCAAAGACACACCTGAGGGTCAAACCAGTAGCCTATTTCATCAACATTGCAAAGTATACTTTAGTAGCAAAGTATACTTTGAGGGAGAAATTTTCAATTTTATGATAAATTTATTAATTTTTATTATACTGAATTTATTACATTATCACAGCCAATTTGGCTGTGATAATGTAATAAATTCAGTATAATAATTCTGCATACTTTTAATCATCAAATATCTGCAGTGTTTAGTTCTATATGAAATAATGCATTTCAGGAAAAATAAATGATTACTCCCTCAAAGTATACTTTGCTAGTAAAGTATACTTTGCTAGTAAAGTATACTTTGCAATGTTGATGAAATAGGCTACAGGGGCCCGTTTCACTAAACTTCCTACGACTAAAATGTTCGTAAGTGCAAAATTATGATAGTCTGTAAATTTCACATTAACACTGTTTTCTTGTAAATAATTGTTGGATTTACATTTATTGAGCATAGGCTGCATATGCAGCCTATGCTCAATAATTGTAAATTCATCAATTCAAATTTGCAGACAATTCTAAATTTGCGCTTACGAACATTTTAGTCGTAAGAAGTTTAGTGAAATGGCCCCCAGGTCTCCGGTGGGATTCCGGTAAGGATGAATCATGGTCTTTAAATTACCCATCGCATGCTCCAACCCAACAACCACCACATTAATTCACAGCCTGTCAACAGTTGACCCTTAGACCGCTACTCACAACAATTGTCGTCTGCTGTTGCTTTTATACCTTGCCTTATTTCTCAATAAAAACAACATGGTTTGACAGCACTTCAGAATCATTTCCAATGGAAATGATTCTAAAGTGCTGTCAAAGCATGTTGTAAATTATTCAAACATGCTGTCAAAGCATGTTTTTGATGATAAAAATGGAAAATAGAAAATAAACAGCCGACGACAAAAAAATTAAGATAGCAGTCTAAGGGTTAAGGTTATTTCAGGCTGGGTTAACGTCAAATTCCGATTTCAACAGGATTTGCAACGTAAGTTGAAATTCAACTGGTCACTTGGAATAAAGAAACATGCATATTGTGACTGTATAAATTAGGAAAATGTTTCAAGCTGAGTACCTGATCAAGACACAAAATACGGGCTCTGTACCTGATCGAGCCGTTATAACATTTTGTCATATCACGGGAATATTATCACCCCTTGAATACTGTATGTATTCTAAATGTAGCCCCCCTCCCATATTTGCATTGTAAATATGTTATTTTCACAAAACAAAAGCCATCTAAAACATTGTTTTAAATGGCTTTTGTATGTGAAAACAACATATTTTGATCCAACTTACATGTATTCATATACATGTTATCATCAATTCAAAATAAATAGTGATAATATCCATTCGAAAAAAGGTGATATCACCCATTAAAATGTGTTTAATTACATGTCCAGAGCTCCAGATAAGTATTGTGTCAAACGAGTATTATACCCCCAGATTTCAAATTCAATGCATATTTTACATTTAAAAATGTATTATTTTCTTCCAACAAATAGGGAGCAAATGATTAAAACATTTTTTTTAAAAATTCACTTATTTGAGTTGCAAAAACCATACACATCTTGGTATTTCATTAGAATTGTCTCCAAGGAGACAATTCTAATGAAATGCCAAGACATGTTTTCATTTTGAAGCAAACTATTCAATAATTGCTGTCTGTTGATGTGTAAACAGTAGTGCAATTTTGTTTTACCCAATTAAAATTTTGAAATACCCAATTGCTTCAGAAATGATAGTGGCAATACTCAATTACCAATTCCTTACCTGGAGCCCTGTAGTCATATACATGATATCATCAATTCAAAAGAAACACCCATTCAAAAAGGTGATACATTGTAACACCCATTCAAATGGGTTAATTCACACATTTGAATACATGTACAATGTACATGTCAAACATCAATGTTGTGATACGTGACTACTACAGCAGATATTGATTCCAATGCATATTAACCCTTTCAACACCACAGACCTCTATAGAGACAATGTTTGCAAACAGTGCAGATCCAGATGAGCCGGCTCGTAACGAGCCGTCTCATCAGGATCTCTACTGTTTGTTAATAATTTTAATTTTAAACGTCGTACAGATTACCCTTTTAGAAGAATACGTTATAGTTATATCTAGCTGACAATAAAGTGGTCCGACTTGACCACCAACACCAATATGGTCTGACTTGATCATAATTTGTTCAGCCAACACTGATGTGCAGGCTGATCTGGGACTACATGTACATATACATGTATGTGTTAAATTGGTCGCACACGCCATTTTAATTGGGTATTTATGCAAATACGCAGCTTATCTGGAGTTAAGATATATTTTGATGCTGATTTTTAATTTCGGAGGCTAGTGCCATGGGGATAAAAAATGGTTCTTACCATAAATTTCGTCAGCAGACAATCTGTTCATTTCCATGAGTTTCGAATCGCTGTTAACAGTTGGCAAGTTATGACTTGGTAGACTCATGCCTGTATGTTCTTTCTGCCAGGATTTTAATTCTCGCATGATGCGACCATTTGTATCACGGGGCGGGAGTGTAGGTGGTTTGTGTTCTTGTAACCGGCTGACAGCAGAATTGTAAGGCGGCGGTCGTTGTGGTCTTTGTTGAAGTGGGCGTTCATGTTGCCGAGATTGTAAAATGTCACGAGATTGTTGCTTTTCTTCATGTTTCGTTCCATAAATTTCTTGACTCTTTGGCCGTGGCGGTACAGCATATACTGTTTTTGACTGGTCGTTACGACGCATTTTCACAATTTCATGTGACTGTCGAACCTCTTGATTTTTTGAAATGTGACCATCTTGAACTTTTGGTTTCTGTGAAACTGCAAACACTGTTTTCGCCTGTTCATCTTTTCGCGTTTGTTGGTGGCGGTAATTTACTTTATTACCATTAATAGGAATGTTTGTTGGTGGCTTCTCTTGTAGTCTGTTATATACATTAGCATCCTGATTTTTGTACATATTGTCTCGTATCTCAGTTTTATGACTGGGATTCCTATACATAACATCACTATTAGAGCGATGTTTTGCCGCTTGTTGGATTTGTTCCCTATTATAAATTTGATTTCGAAGTTCAACATTTTGTGATATATTTGTATTCGCAGAATTATTTGGTTTTACAGCTGACGATGGCGAGGTTGTACAATATTTTGCCCATGTCGTGATCGCTGTACATTTTGTGCCTGATTTTGTGTGGAATCCTTCCGATGTGACGGACCGTGATGCGATCCCTGCCGACCGATAGGTAACTGTGACTGCGCAAAATTGGGTTTGTCCGATGTTGTAGGTTTTGGTGGCGGTCCTTTGTTTTCTTTCCCATTTTGTACGTGACTAGATAATACATTACTGGACGTGTTCTTTAACAGTGAATACTTTAATCCTGTGACAAAATTTTCAAAACTTAATTTGCCAGTAGGAGGGGCCACTTTCCTCAATGTGTCAATCACCCCACTGGGGAGGCCCCTGACCCCCTCCTCGTGCCAGCGCGATTCAATGTCACACAAACGCACATAGCCTGCACCATCTTCATCCAAAATATCAAAAAGTATTCTCAATGAAGTTACAAACTGCTTTGGGAGTCCGTCAACGTTATTTTTCTCCACCAAGCCAGACATCTTCTTACCTGTAATTGTAAACAAACATTCACAGTTTGTGAATGAACGCACCTGGGATTTCCCACTAATGGAAATGAAAGGACTTGATTGGATGGAAAAAAATACTCTTTAATAAAACTATAAAAATCTTTTTATAAATATTAATAAGGCTATTTGAACTGTTTATTGTTTTTACAATCAATAAATGTTTTTATTATTTACAATATTTGTTTTGTGCTGTAAATAATTCAACAAACAATGTAATTATTCAATAAAGCACTTTATTTTCGAGACTAAATCCAACATGGTCGCCGGGTGCACATTTTATGAATCCGAATCAGAAATTTTGTAAATTCTGTTGTTGCTTTGTTTAATATTGAAGGTCCTGACAAAAGCACATCGTTCAAGTTTCCGACATGTATGTCACTGATGTAACAGTTATTGTTGATATTCACCTTAATTGAGATTTTACTACAACAAATGTGTTTCGTTCTTGAATTCGGTGCTAATGTATCAATATCTGCACGAGAAATGTATCCATCGGTCATCACGTTTCAATGTTTCATTATAGGTCCACCACCACCAAAGATTTTTCCTATATAAACTAACCAATGATCACATATTTTGCTATTCTCTGCTGCTTTCAGTTTTTCTATGGATGTGGGACCTATATTCCCATAACCTGCAGCCATTCTGCTCTGGATATTCACTAATTAAAATATAGGATTAATTATTGTTAAGAAAGATAAATTCAATTCCTGTGACCACACTGGTTCTGGTGCAAAAAGTCAGCGGCTGGAATTGAAACCGCCTCAGATGAAAAACGTGCTCCGGGCAGTCCGGCTTACAAAATAATCCAAAAGCATATGCTTGAAACTGATGTAAATGATTCATTAACATGTCTGTGGAGTGGATTAATGCATCAATTGACTGGTTTCTGCAAGCAAAGAGTGTCTATGGCATAACAAATCTTAGCTACAATATGCGTAGCGGTAATCGGCTATTACCGCTACAATGCTCTATTCATTATTCACGTTAGCAAAATATACTTCCCCATAAACATCGATAAAAGTGACAAAATTATCTACACATATATGTATATGTATATAAATAAACAATTTCGCAAAATCAGCCCAAAAATATGTTTATTTGTTGATATATTTGACTTTATTCGCAAAATTATTGTCTGGACGTTGCAGCCGTTTCCATCCGCCGCCATCTTTAGTCACGTGATCTCTCATGATTACTCTAGTTTCCATATATGGTAGCGGCGGCCATATTTGGAATGCAGACATACCGCGCGAAACAATGGCCGCCACAACATGTGTTCATTGTGACAAGCAATTTACAACCAAAGGCAAAGGTTTTAGAAGAAAAAGCTTGCATTCAAAATTAAGTGTGATTGACCAAACAATAAAGGAAGTATAAAGGAAGTTATTGAAGCCGAATTTGACGTATTACTGACACCCGAACAGAAGCAAACGCGCTTTCTATTTACTATTTCCGGTGGGTTCGTAGTAAAAGTTGTAGGATGACGTCATGTGTATGTCGCTATAGCCCCGCCCACTAAACACGTGATTAGGTCCAGATTTGAATGTTTCACATGCGGGGATATCCGAATGAATCGGGAAATGGAAACAATATGGAGAACACACAGAAAATATGATGGTCGTTTTTAAAACCCTCGTTTAAAAGCACAACATCGCCATACCATGCTGTTTTGATATGCGCAGGTCAGAAAATAATGATTTATTGTACTTGTAGAGATAATTTCAGGACCGTTTGTATACTAGTTCGATCATAATCGTGTTCCAAAATGCCGCATCTCGAATCGCGTCGCAAACCAAGAAAGTTGCTAACGTATTTATAGAGCACCGCTTTCATACTGTAGCTAGAGCGGAAGTATGACTATTCATTCTAAACAAATCTGGCTTATTTTTGTTAACAAGATACTTTTGACTACATCGCGCATGAATATCTGATGATTTAGCATGGTTAAACCTATAAGAACAACTTTTGTTTAGAGATCTGGCAAATTTGCCCACTATTCACAGCTATGTTGTATTTCCTGACATAGTATGAAGTTTGGGGCCAAGGTATCCAGTAGTTTTTGTATAATGACCGTTCAACTCCAACCAATGACTTGTCTCAATTCGCGCCAACTCGAACAAATAGACAACTTTTGAAGTTTTCAAGAGATAATGCAACAAACACTTCATCATCTGTTATGTAATATGAAGAATTGGGCCTACATAAGAGCATGTTTAATATTTCTACTGTCACAGACCACATGCACAAATCTAGGAACATAATAACCACTAAAAACGTTTTCGTTGGAAAAGTTTCCTACCTTGGAACAGTCAGTCAGAAAAGTGGCTTTATTGCTCAGAAAAGGCCACAAAGCTGGTTTATGCCACTGCTAGTGTATGAGTAGTGATCATATATTCGAAAATAACGTAAGATTAACTATATATGTTTGAAGACTAGGTTGACCAGTTTGTGTCCTCAGGGCATATTTGATGACTGGATCCGGCTTCCAATGGATGTCTATTTTGGATGGAAACATAAAAAAAAAAGCATATCAAGTGACAATTGGTGAATTTCATTAAAAAATCATCTGAATATTAATTATATACACTAAAATAACACTTTTCAGCAAATGCTGTAGTGATATTAGAGATTTTTCCTAATCTTACGCAGGCAGTTCAGTAAAATGTCGTCCAGCGAAGCTTCGTGAGCAAAACTTTCTGTGAAGCAAAGCTTTACCGCATGTTTACATTGATGCAATTCCTATTCTTCTCGCTGTATCAACATATTTAAGAATTCATGTCCCTGAACTAATTATTCTCCAGACGGCTGAATTCACTATGTGGGCCTTAGCCCTTATTGATGCTTAGAGGTCCACCACCACCAAAGATTTGTTTCTATATAAACTAATCAATGACCACACATTTTGCTATTCTCTGCTACTTTCATTTTTCGTATGGATGTTGTGGTACCTATTTTCCGATAACCTGTAGCCATTCTGCTCTGGATATGCACTAATTAAAATTTTGGTTTAATTATTGTTAAGAAAGATAAATTAAATCTCCCGTGACCACCCTGGTTGTGGTGCAAAACGTCAGCGGCTGGAATTGAAACCACCTCACATGACAAACATTAACATGTCTGTGGAGTAGATTAATGCATCAATTGACTGGTTTCTGCAAGCAAAGAGTGCCTATGGCATAACAAATCTGGCTTATTTTGTTAACAAGCTACTTTTGACTACACCGCGCATGAATATCTGATGATTTAGCATGGTTAAACCTTATAGGTGGGCCACCACCATTGAATTTTCCTATAGATTAAGCTAACCATTACTACTCATTTGGCTATTCTGTGCTACGTGTACTTGCACTTTTCACTTTAGGTTTAATTGGTCATTTAGGGTACGGGGATACGATACATCACATTTTATCAGAAAATCTGTTGTTATTAGGTTAGAGAATACTAAATGGTACAAAAACGCCAAGGGGATATGCAAAAGTTAGTTGCGAACGGTAACTCTTGCATCTACTCCCATACCGGCCATAGCCAGAGTTATGTACTCAGAACTAACTAAATACCAGCAATCAAATTCACGCCAATTTGAAAATCGCTAAAATGCAATATTAATGATGTACATATTGAGGATATGAAACAGAAAATGTACATATTTCTTGCTTAAAAGTACCGTAGTCGATCTTATCAGGTTAATCTTGTTATATCAAAAGAAATTATCTAAATATAGCAAGAAATTTAACAAAAACTGTTAGAGTGAGACCTCTTGTGCAAGTTTAAAGGGATATAATTAAAAGGCACACCAGGTGAACATAATCAAGTAATACCTTATATAACAAGCTATGTCTCTGGTTTAATTATTGTTAAGAAAGAAAAATTCAATTTCCTGTGACCACCTTGGTGGCCTAAAAAGCCATAACACATCTGGATTATTTTCTTTACTGTACCCGGGTATGGGATCATGTGGTCTATTGTTTTGTCCGGAATAATAGCAGCGCACATGAGGTCTCCGGTAAATCTTATTTTTCATGAATATGATTGCGGTTTCTTCCTTTTAATGATAACCATGTTCAAGCCGTTAACACTACGAGTCCGCCAATACAAAGTTTAGCAGCATTACTTATGTAGTTAGTCTGAACATTTCTGCCTAGGAATTTGAATCGGACCAAGTTTAAACAACGTTCAATTCCGTCCGTCATCATTAAAAGGAAGAATTTGTATTGATGAATAAATATGATTTTCCCCGAGACCTCATGGGCGCCGCTATTACTCCAGACATAACAATAGATCACGTGCTTCCATACCTTGTGTACTACGTTTAACTACACTGTGCATGATTATCTCTTGATTTAGGGTGATTAATCCTATATGGGCTTTGTTAGTACGTGTATTCATAAACTACTTACTCTTTCAGACCTTTGTTAGAGAGGCATAATGAACAGAATGCAAGGTGGGCGTGGCGGAACTTTCAGACCCCCCACAAACCCAGGTGTGGGCTTACTGGGCCATGGACCTGGTGGGGACGATCACATGGCTCAAGGTTAGTGCTCCACAATTCAAACCATTTCCAAAATGACGAGAAAACACCCTGAGGATTTCGTACAGAAGTGTTTTGTTTACTACCGGTATCTACATGCATTTTGCACAAAGAAATAAAAAACCAGATTCTGATGCATTACAAAATTTCTGTTTAAGTTTAGTTAATCCATTGAATGAGATGTTCTGCCTTATTGCATATGAATAAATATGACAAATATCGGCATAATGATAGGGAGAAAATCTCGCACACTGGCCCATTTCATAATAGATCAGAGCTCCAGATAAGGTGCATATTGGCATATTTTACTCAACTTATTTAGCACAATACGCATTGATTATCAAAAGTGAGAGTATAAAATATTCACAGCAATGTGAAAATACGCTTGATTTTTAAATTGAGTACATGTAGTGAAAATACAGTAATAAAGTTAAAATGTACTTATTGAGTGAACTTTTAAATTTGTTTTATTTTTTATCATTTGTTCCTTATTTAGTAAGGAAGAAAATCAATAATACATTTGTAAAAGTAAATTTATACGCAATGAATCTGAAATACGGAGTCTGTGCATGTGAATAAATATGACAAATATCAGCGTAATGATACAGAGAAAATCTCAAACATTGGCCCATTTCACAATGAAACAAGTCATTTTGATTATTATCATCACTCTAGGTGGAGAAGGGTTCAGGAAGATGGGAGGGGGTATGTCGTCCGATCCATACAGGCAGGTGGGAGGAGACCAGTGCCAGAAACCAGCGATGGGTCAGTAGAGTGGAAAATCCCACACAGTTTCAATGAGGGATCGTAGCTAGTTAATTCCCTTTGAATTTATTTATAGAAATCTGGTCCAACTTGTATATTTCTTGACCTAATTGCTTGTAATAACACCGAATATCGCATGATTTGTTGTGTCAAGAAGCCATTAAAGTGTTTTTGATTACCTAGTGTTGATCCAGATCATCCTACATATCTGTGCAATCTGATCCGGAACTGCATTATTTGCCAGATTCATATATTCACATGTATTAATGTACAATCAGTGTAGACCCAGATCAGACTCTGATCTGGGTCTACGCTCGCTGTTTGCAGTCTTTATTTTTTGTGTGCAATCTGATCTGGGTCTACTCTGTTTGCAGTCTTTATTTTTTGCAAGTTATTCAGTAAGAAATAAACACTAAAATAAACCAAAGGACCGGATCGCTTTAAAAAGGGAAATAACTAGCTACAATCCCCCATTGTTTTGTCATTGGAAGCTCCCAAACCTGGTGACCTGGAAGGTGCACAGGGTGTCCGGCTTAGATTCAGGTGAATCCGCAAGACGTGCACTCTGTGATTTGTAATCATGAACATACATTAGAGATCCTAATCAAATAAAAAATAAACACAGCTTTTGTTTTCCTGGTATTTGATTTAGAAAGATTTACCGCATATATTTAAGAAATTAGAGAAAAATCCCATTGTGTTGATAACAATTGATGTTTGCAAAGGTAAAACACATGATTCTGTCATATCTTGTTACATATCTCATTCCATTTCATTCTGAAGCAGGGATTCTGCTGGCGATCGCCACTTTCGCAATTGGCGATAAAAATAAACAATTGGCAATAAAAAATTACAATTTTCGAAAAAAAATTGAAAAAAAAAAATTTGTAATTGTTATTTTTATATCGCCAATTATTTTTTTTTTTTTGAAGTGGCGATTTTTTTATTTTCCCCAGCGGAATCCCTGCTGAAGATATACATTTTTGTCTCACTTAGTGGAAAAGGAGACATAGTGGGCACAATTCCGGTGGCGTCATCGTCGTAAGCGTTGTCCTCTTCGTATGCATTACTGACATTGATTTTTCCATGGGTGAGATACTTGCTGGCAATCACCTTGTTGCTCATGGAAAAACTGATAGTTTTCTTTAGTTTACCACTCTCGATACAGTTCATAATATAGGTATGAATGGCCTTTTTGTGGAATTTATCGGGGTATAAACTTGGAAAAGTCGCGGGAATACTGGACGAAGGCCGGAAGGCCTCGTCCAGTATTCCCGCGACTTTTCCAAGTTTATATCCCCGATAAATTCAACAAAAAGGCCATTCATTCCTTATAATTCCAGCATTTTAAATAAATTCATCAAGAAAATGTGTTTATTTTCCGTTTTCTTAAGAATTATTTTAACTGCGCCTGACTGTTACGGAAAGTAGTTCGGCATGGGAGTTTACTGGGATATAAATTTTGGACGGAGTCTTGCAACGGACCAATCAAATGTTAGGGAATTGTGTAAAATTTTTTGTGCTGGAATTATTATGGGTATAACGATTCACCGAACATTCGATGCACCGCGATATTTTGCCGACTATGCGATTGACGATGAGCTGTACTTATGTTTGATACTTTTTCACAATTCAATGCATCGGAGTCCCAAATCACGCTATCAATAGACGTTCTTGTCGGGTACACTGTACGAATACTAAATTTAAATTATTTGGAAGAATATACACAAACCAGTCCAGCGGTCTGGAACCATTTTTGGGTTCTGTTTTATGCATTATTAATTTATATCGCGTATATGGACCACTAAAAGTGTTTTTTTTTGTGCTGGAGGTACTAGTATCGTGAGATTTATTGTATCGTGACCCAATTATCATGATACGCATCGTATCGTGAAGTATGCGTATCGTTACGCCCCTAGTTCATATGAGTGGTAAGCATCATATTTTCATTGAGAAATAAAGAAAGCATAAGAACTATGTTGGTCAATTCTGATACATGTACACGTCTCTAATTCAGTAATACATATGAAATGTGGTACTGATAGCTAGTCAAGTTAATTCTCGGACTATTCTGTTATCCAGGGGTAATTATCCCCCCGCCGATAGGCAAGAGGGGATATAGCGTTAGTCATTGTATGTGCGTACATTAGTAACACCTTTCACTTATGAACAGCATCACCGATTTTGATAATATTTAGCCACAATGTGTGTCTAGGGATGGTGCTTTGCTTTGCATACGACTTGCGTCCGACCAAGGTCAGGGTCACTGAGGACTTGCGTTCACCTTGTAAGGCAGTAATGTTGTTTTTTTATTATCAAGGCTGCCAGCGAGGGGATTAGCTTAGTGATAACGATGCCCTTATTTTATACAAAATCATAAAATATCCACAAACAATGCAGATCCGGATGAGTCGGCTCATTATGAGCCGGCTCATCTGGATCTACAGTTTGCAAATGTTGGTGTAGAGGTATATTGTGTTGACAGAATAAAATGTGCACAAACAGTGCAGAACCTAATGAGTCTGCTTGTTATGATCCGTCAGTTGGATCTCCACTGTTTGCAAATGTTGGAAATGATTCTAAAGTGCTGCAAAACCATGTTTTAATCAATCTAATGGAAACTAAAAACTAAACAGCAGAAGACAATATTTTATTCTGGGTTAATAAAAAACTGTTACTGGTAGATGGAGGTATGGGCCAGATGCGTGGTGGAGGGATGAGAAGTGAAATGGACCGTCGACCAATGGAATACAGTCAGGAAATTGACAGGCGGCCAATGGAATACAATCAGGAAGTGGACCATCGACCAATGGGACGCACTCAGGAAATGGACCGGCGGCCAATGGGACGCAATCAGGAAATAGATAGGCGACCAATGGAATACAGTCAGGAAATGGATCGCCGGCCAATGGGACACAATCAGGAAGTGGGTCGCAGTCAACTGGACAACCAAGGTACAGGGCATTGAGTCACAGTCGACCAAATAGTAAAATCATCATCGACATGTCACTCAATTATCTATAAAACAGCCAAACGAAGGGATAGCTCATGTTTTCACCCCTGCATTGGCGTCCTAGGGGCCGTTTCACTAAACTTCGTGCGACTAAAATGTTTGTAAGTGCAAACTTATGAGAGTCTGTAAATTTCACATTAACAACATTTTCTTGTTAACAATTATTGGATTTACATTTATTGAGCATAGGCTGCATATGCAGCCTATGTTCAATAAATGTAAATCCATAAATTGACATTTACAGACGATCTTAAATTTGAACTTACGAACATTTTAGTCGTAAGAAGTTTAGTGAAACGGGCCCCAGTTGAATTTTCTATTCCACAGCCTACACCACCATACTTCAATTTATCCACAAACCGGTGGTGTGTACTACATGTACAACCCACAACCAAGCTCATGACCTTTAAATGACATTGACCTACTTTTGCCTTTTTACTAAGTCATTGTCTAAGTCAACATTTTATCTACTGCCTACAGCCACCATACTTGCACAGTGGTGCATCACAAGCCACTATCAACCTATTGACCTCCATGCGACCTTGGCCTATTTTTGTTATGTTATCTTTTCGGTTTCCATTCTAATTTCAGGGCTGAATACCGTAATAACCTTAAATATTCAAGCACAATTTACTTTCGGAAACCCCTATTAAATAGGGGTTTCCCAAAATAAATTGTATCCAAATCAGTCGAACCTGTGAACAACGACCGGCAAAGGGAAGTGGCCAAAGTGGTCGTTGTTGACAGGTGGTCGTTGTTCCATGGATCGAACATTTTCCCGGTTTCACAACAAAGTCGGCCATGTATTTAGCATTCTATTGTAATCTATATGCATGCGTAGAAAACATCTTGGCTGTATAAACTTCCACACCTGACGATTCGCTATTGCACGATCGTGGAGTGTATCTGCTTTTCATCAATTAAAAATTGCATGAAGATGGCTAAAATAGTCAATTTATTGTGTTTTGTCATCTTGTTGTTAGTGTTCTGAACCCAGCCTCGCTTTGGAAATTATATACAAAGGGGAGTAATTATCTTCACGATGAGTATATCCCGCGGCTTGCTTTGGTGCACCATTTAATAGCTTGTCGTAATTACATGTAAGTGGTTTAATTTAGCATGACCGTATTTTGTTTTCTTATTCTCAATTTCACACCATCAGTTGAAATTAATAACGGTCATATAGTCTTTATTAAAACGATAGCCTATGTGGCGCGGCCTGTGAAAACCGCGAGTTTTTTTGTAACAAAAATATTTCATTGAATGTGTCAAGTCGAGTAACCCACACGTGCTATTTGTTTTTGCCGACAAAAACATGACATGGTCGCTGTTCACATACAAAAATGCCGTGTGGGAATGAAAATAGCTGGTCGCTGGTTGCAGTTCGGAGGTGGTCGTTATTCCAAGGTCTTATAAAGAACAAAATTGGATGGGGGGTTTTAATTGGCCGTTGTGGACAGGTGGTCGCTATTCCCAGGTGGTCGTTAACACAGGTTCGACTGTACATTGTTATTGTGATGAAACCAGTACCACCATAATAACCCTAAATATTTGCACGCTCACTGTTGAAGGGAAACCATACATTTTTATGTGTTTTCCCAAATAAATGATGTCTGAATATTTAGGGTTATTATGGTATATATTTTTAAAATATGGTATCGAACCCGTTGGCCCAGCCTTAATTGATCATAGCTGTGGATAGGCTGTTAAACACCAATAGATCAAATCAATGAATACAGTATACGGTAGGTTTACTGTGGTACATGTCTGCATGTTACAGATGGTGGTATGGGCTCAATGCGAGGTGGAATGGATCGCCCATCCATGGGCCGTAGTCAGGACTTGGAACGTCGACCCATGGGTCGCGATTCCGAAATGGACCACCGACCGATGGGTCGTGAATTAGAGATGGAGCGTCGTCCGATGGGTCGTGAATCGGATGTGGATCGCCGACCAATGGGTCGTGATTCGAATATGGATCGCCAACCAATGGGTCGTGATTCAGATATGGATCGTCGACCAATGGGTCGTGGTCTTGAAATGGATCGACCCATGGGGCGTGGTGCTGAAATGGACCGCCGACCCATGGGGCGTGGTCAGATGAATACCCGTGGTAAGGACACATATCTTAATAAGAGTTATTCTATGGCCTGCGGGATGGGCTGTGGCTGAGGGGTAGAATACAGTTCAAAACTCACCCTAGAGCACTTTTATAGTATTTCCATACCACTGGTCTGTCGGATGAGACTTTAAAATGTTGTCCCGTTCCTATATGACCGTAGCTATTGCTGGGATGTTAAACCCCATTCATTTCATTTCTATGGCTTGGAAAATGAAAATGGTTGAGTTAACCCTTTCAGCACTTGAGAATTTTAATACCGAAGGACCATGCTGCTGGATGGCGCACCTGGGTAGCCCCTGCTGCATGTAATATATAATTTATTCAAATATCATTTTGAAATATAAGGTTCAACAATGTCCAGCCGTTAGTAAACGTTTGCCGTGGCACAAGGGAGCTGTTTGAACCCCAAGGCCGTAGGCCGCGGGTTCAAACAGTTCCCGACGGGCACAGCCAACCTTTACCCACGGCTGGACAAACGTTATTGTTCTATTTCTGTCGGAAATATCATGCAATTTTGAAACCATATTTCAAAATGATAGCTGCTGCATAAGCTCTATTTTTGTCAATGTGGGGTGGATACACACAGGTACGTGGGCGATGGAAAGGTACATGTATGCATATCTTCACCCTTTCACCCCTAACCAACTGGAATAGATTTTGATCTGTTAATTTTTAAACCAATCTGTACCGTAACCAGGATGAGGCAGACTAGGCAACCTGTTATTTTGCCGACTTTAAGAATTAAACAAATCCCCGGCTTGGTGGCAGGGAGAATGCTCCCTGACCCCCATATCGGAACTTGGTTCGCCTCGTCTGGTTTTTAGCTCTGGTTACTGTCACAAAATGTTGGTCCATTTATTAAAAGGTTGTGTTTTAGCTCTCACAAAGTATTAAAATTACTTGGAAAAAGTGCAGATTCTGATGAGATGGCGAGCTGGCTCATCTGGATCTACACTGTTTGCCAATACCACAATAGGGGTCTGTGGTGTTGAAAGGTTAAATATTCATACCTTAACAATGAATCTCACTAGGATTCTCACCTCGGGCCAGGTGATCATTTGTAGGCACTGGATCAGGATATTGTCTTTCAATGCGGAAATTTTTATTTATAATTATGTACCGCAAACAAATAATTTGAGGTACATATACAGGGGTTGAAATTTCACTCGCCCAGCTCGCCATGGCGAGTGCTTTTTGTGGCGGTCGAGTACTTTCTACAGGCACTCGCCCAGTTTGGCGAGTGAAAGATTTGGTCAGGATGTTTTTTTTTGGAAGAAATTGCCAATTAATTCCATCGATAACGGCCAACAAATGGTATTAATTCAGCGACCATTTGTTGTTTACAGTTTACGTCAATTTGCGGGAAGTAAGATTCAAGCAGTGTCTATGTACACGGTTACGGGTAGAATCGCTAGCGATTTTGAACACGGTCCATATCGGGCAAGTTTAATTCACGGATTATTTGTCGGCTTTACGCGGCCGGGCTAACAAATAATAGGACTGCGAGTATAGACTAGTGTATACGCGGCCACATATATCGTCTCGTATACAGTTGGGTTAACGCGCATTTCAGACGCCGAACATAACGGCTTGGGACGAAACGGTCGGCGCCGGGTCCGAAACCATTGAATTTAGTAATTAAGGCAGCACGCAGCGCATGCAAACATAGCCACTATAAATTAAACAAAACCTATGTCACTCAACGCTTATAGAAAATAAGAAATATGCAAGCCTCTGAGCAAATTCGCTGCTATTTGTTTGTTTATGTTCATTTAATACTTAAAATATAAATAACAATAATAGTGAATATGTCTCATACGTTTTGGTAATGATCATATGTAAAAGCTTTTTTTTTATAAATAAGATGCAACATTACAAAAACTGGAAATAGCAATTTATTTTTAAAAAAAAATGGGCAAGTAACTTTTTGACCTGGGCAAGTACTTTTTTTTTTGTACTCGCCCAGCTGGGCGAGTGGAAAAAAAGGATTTTTTCAACCCCTGATATAGTCGCCACGCTGTCTGAGATTTGTGTTAAACTTGTTCAGCCACCTACTATCTCTGGTATCGTAAGTGGAGGAGTGGGCGGCCAGTGGGAGTATGTGAGGCTGAATTTCTTTTCTCTGTAAATATTCAGTTCTGGTTTTGTGATTTATCGCCCATCACAACGGGTAACATATGGGATTCGACACCGTTAACCCGGCCTAACATGATTGTAGCTGTTGAGAGGCCATTAAACACCATTAAATAATACCGTAAGTGGGATTGGCTAGATACTGCATATACTTATCTGTCATCATCCATATTTTTATGCTATAACCAATCCATGCGGCCCCTGTGCTCAAGGTCAAAAGATTTTGCATGGTGCATCCATCAGTGATACTGATTTCTTGTTGTCATTTTTGTGCTCCTCTTGTACAGGGGCCCGTTTCACTAAACTTTGTAAAATGTTCGTAAATGCAAATTTAGGATCGTCTAGAAATTTCAATTGATGGATTTACATTTATTGAGCATAGGCTGCATATGCAGCCTATGCTCAATAAATGTAAATGCAATAATTTTTTTACAAGAAAACATTGTTAATCAATAATGTGAAAATTACAGGCTATCATAATTTCGCACTTACGAACATTTTAGTCGTACGAAGTTTAGTGAAACGGCGGCCCCCAGGTGCATTCCCATCTGTATTTGTAACACGCCATGTGATTTTGCACCTCTGAAGATGTGCGATTCTTCATGAAAAATATTTACAAAATTTATGATGTTTTTCACAAATGACATCGAAAGTTAACAAAATTTCCATTGCAAATGCGGAACAGAATTCCGCATTTGCTATTAAAATTATCTCAACTTTCTACCTAATTTACAAAAAATATAACTTTTTTAAAATATTTCTCGTGACAAATCACACATCTAAAAATGACAAAATATAATAAATTCACATGGCTCGTCTCGATATGTATTTCTTGTTGAATGGACATAAACCCTCAAGCAATCAATCAATTAATCAATTATTCACAGGTGGTGGGGCCTTGGGTCGCGGTGGTGGGGGTGACATGGACCGTCGACCGATGAGCCGTGACCACATCGATAGTCATGGTGAGACACTTTCTCATTTGTGGCTGTGACCGTAAAAATGGAGCTTATGGGATTTGTGACCAGTGTAACTCATGATCACATAAAGACTCCTGTAGCCAGATAGCTGATCTATATGGTTTTGTTAGAAGCATGATGGGTGCCAAGGTGCGTTAGTAGATCCTGAGCAAGATTTACATACCATATCGGGGCTCCAGGTATTAAGGAATTAGTAATTGAGTATTTTCACTCCATCATTTCTGAAGCAATTTGGTATTTCAAAATTTGAATTGGGTAAAATAAAATCACACTACTGTTTACACATCAACATACAGTAATTATTGAATAGTTTGCTTAGAAATGAAAACTTTTCTTGGCATTTCATTAGAATTGTCTCCTTTGGAGACAATTCTAATGAAAATACCAAGATGTGTTTTCATGGAAAATAAGAAAAAATATGCTATGTTTGTGGTCTGTTTATTGTTTTCTGCAGCATGATAAAGGTACCACAAAATTTGTATTGCTTTTTGATACTCGCTACTTCTGGTTTCAATTGGGTTTTTGGCAATTTTAATTGAGTATTAAAGCAAATACGCAGCTTATCTGGAGCCTGCCATTTTTTCTACATTTTTCTATACAATTCTATATACGGTACAGAGTTTGTGTACACAACTCCTCTGAAACAGTTCAGTCGATCGTTCTGAAATTATACACACGTCTTCTACACATATTGAAGATGTGCACCTTGGTGTTTTTATGTCGAAAAAACATTTTTTAACAAAAATATCACCTTTTTAACGTAGCCATTTTTTTCTACATTTTTCTATACAATTCTATATACGGTAGAGAGTTTGTGTACACAACTCCTCCGAAACTGTTCAGTCGATATTCTGAAACTATACACACGTCTTCTACACATATTGAAGATGTGCACCTTGGTGTTTTTATGCCGAAAAAATATTTTTTAACAAATATATCGCCTTTTTAACTTAGCCATTTTTTCTACATTATTGTATCCAATTCCCTATCATTTCTACTTTACACTCTACTTTTCTATCTCTGCCTAAATTAGTATACATGTTTAGCACAACGAGATGAAGAAATAATGCTATAGACTTTCAAATTCTCATTAATGTTTCTTGCCTTGGTGACAGCTTCACATTTCTGCATCTTCGCTGTCTGGCCCATATTCGACGGGCGTATTTTGTGACTTGCGGCACTCTTGTTAGCTCTGGTTACTGTCACAAAATGTTGGTCCATTTATTAAAAGGTTGTGTTTTAGCTCTCACAAAGTATTAAAATTACTTGGAAAAAGTGCAGATTCTGATGAGATGGCTCGTGACGAGCCGGCTCATCTGGATCTACACTGTTTGCCAATACCACTATAGGGGTCTGTGGTGTTGAAAGGTTAAATATTCATACCTTAACAATGAATCTCACTAGGGTTCTCACCTCGGGCCAGGTGATCATTTGTAGGCACTGGATCAGGATATTGTCTTTCAATGCGGAAATTTTTATTAATAATTATGTACCGCAAACAAATAATTTGAGGTACATATAGTCGCCACGCTGTCTGAGATTTGTGTTAAACTTGTTCAGCCACCTACTATCTCTGGTATCGTAAGTGGGGGAGTGGGCGGCCAGTGGGAGTATGTGAGGCTGAATTTCTTTTCTCTGTAAATATTCAGTTCTGGTTTTGTGATTTACCGCCCATCACAATGGGTAACATATGGGATTCGACACCGTTAACCCGGCCTAACATGATTGTAGCTGTTAAGAGGCTATTAAACACCATTAAATAATACCGTAAGTGGGATTGGCTAGATACTACATATACTTATCTGTCATCATCCATATTTTTATGCTATAACCAATACATGCAGCCCCTGTGCTCAAGGTCAAAAGATTTTGCATGGTGCATCCATCAGTGATACTGATTTCTTGTTGTCATTTTTGTGCTCCTCTTGTACAGGGGCCCGTTTCACTAAACTTTGTAAAATGTTCGTAAATGCAAATTTAGGATCGTCTAGAAATTTCAATTGATGGATTTACATTTATTGAGCATAAGCTGCATATGCAGCCTATGCTCAATAAATGTAAATGCAATAATTTTTTTACAAGAAAACATTGTTAATCAATAATGTGAAAATTACAGGCTATCATAATTTCGCACTTACGAACATTTTAATTGTACGAAGTTTAGTGAAACGGCCCCCAGGTGCATTCCCATCTGTATTTGTAAGACGCCATGTGATTTTGCACCTCTGAAGATGTGCGATTCTTCATGAAAAATATTTACAAAATTTATGATGTTTTTGCACAAATGACATGGAAAGTTAACAAAATTTCCATTGCAAATGCGGAACAGAATTCCGCATTTGCTATTAAAATTATCTCAACTTTCTACCTAATTTACAAAAAAAATATAACTTTTTTCAAATATTTTTCGTAATCACACATCTAAAAATGACAAAATATAATAAATTCACATGGCTTGTCTCAATATGTATTTCTTGTTGAATGGACATAAACCCTCAAGCAATCAATCAATTATTCACAGGTGGTGGGGCCATGGGTCGCGGTGGTGGGGGTGACATGGACCGTCGACCGATGAGCCGTGACCACATCGATAGTCACGGTGAGATACCGTAAAAATGGAGCTTATGGGATTTGTGACCAGTGTAACTCATGATCACATAAAGACTTCTGTAGCCAGATAGCTGATATATATGGTTTGTTAGAAGCATGATGGGTGCCAAGGTGCGTTAGTAGATCCTGAGCAAGATTTACATACCATATCATGGCTCCAGATATTAAGGAATTAGTAATTGAGTATTTTCACTCCATCATTTCTGAAGCAATTTGGTATTTCAAAATTTGAATTGGGTAAAATAAAATCACACTACTGTTTACACATCAACATACAGTAATTATTGAATAGTTTGCTTAGAAATGAAAACTTTTCTTGGCATTTCATTAGAATTGTCTCCTTTAGAGACAATTCTAATGAAAATACCAAGATGTGTTTTCATGGAAAATAAGAAAAATATGCTATGTTTGTGGTCTGTTTATTGTTTTCTGCAGCATGATAAAGGTACCACAAAATTTGTATTGCTTTTTGATAATCGCTACTTCTGGTTTCAATTGGGTTTTTATACGACCGTTTTTAAAAAACGGTACGTATTATGTTTTACCGCACGGCGGGCGGGCGGGCGGGCGGTCGGGCGGCTGAAGAAAAAGCGCATAGTTCGTGTACATAACTCCTCCGAAACCGTTCAGTCGATCGTTCTGAAACTATACACACGTCTTCTACGCATATTGAAGATGTGCATCTTGAAGATGTGCATCTTGGTGTTTTTATGCCGAAAAAATATTTTTTAACCAAAATATCTCCTTTTTAACTTTAATAGCCATTTTTTCTACATTTTTCTATACATTTCTATATACGGTACAGAGTTTGTGTACACAACTCCTCCGAAAAACCGTTCAGTCGATCGTTCTGAAACTATACACACGTCTTCTACACATATTGAAGATGTGCACCTTGGTGTTTGTTTTTATGGCGAAAAAATATTTTTTAACAAAAATATCACCTTTTTAACTTAGCCAATTTTTCTACATTATCGTATCCAATTCCCTATCATTTCTACTTGACAGTCTACTTTTCTATCTCTGCCTAAATTAGTATACATGTTTAGCACAACGAGATGAAGAAATAATGCTATAGACTTTCAAATTCTCATTAATGTTTCTTGCCTTGGTGACAGCTTCACATTTCTGCATCTTCGCTGTCTGGCCCATAATCGACGGGCGTATTTTGTGACTTGCGGCACTCTTGTTATTATACTGAATTTATTACATTAAAAATGTGATAATGTAATAAATTCAGTATAATAATTCTTCATACTTTTAATCATCAAATATATGCAGTAGTTCGTTCTGTATGAAATAATGCATTTTGGGAAAAGTAAATGATTACTCCCTCAAAGTATACTTTGCTAGAAAAGTAAACTTTGCAATTTTAATGAAATCGGCTACAGGTACCGTAAGTGGGGGAGTGGGCGGCCAGTGCGAGTATGTGAGGCTGAATTTTTTTCTCTGTAAATATTCAGTTCTGATTTTGTGATTTACCGCCCATCACAACGGGTAACATATGAGATTCGACACCGTTAACCCGGCCTAACATGATTGTAGTTGTTGAGAGGCCATTAAACACCATTAAATAATACCGTAAGTGGGATTGGCTAGATACTGCATATACTTATCTGTCATCATCCATATTTTTATGCTATAACCAATACATGCGGCCCCTGTGCTCAAGGTCAAAAGATTTTGCATGGTGCATCCATCAGTGATACTGATTTCTTGTTGTCATTTTTGTGCTCCTCTTGTACAGGGGCCCGTTTCACTAAGCTTTGTAAAATGTTCGTAAATGCAAATTTAGGATCGTCTAGAAATTTCAATTGATGGATTTCCATTTATTGAGCATAAGCTGCATATGCAGCCTATGCTCAATAAATGTAAATGCAATAATTTTTTTTACAAGAAAACATTGTTAATCAATAATGTGAAAATTACAGGCTATCATAATTTCGCACTTACGAACATTTTAGTCGTACGAAGTTTAGTGAAACGGCCCCCAGGTGCATTCCCATCTGTATTTGTAACACGCCATGTGATTTTGCACCTCTGAAGATGTGCGATTCTTCATGAAAAATATTTACAAAATTTATGATGTTTTTCACAAATGACATGGAAAGTTAACAAAATTTCCATTGCAAATGCGGAACAGAATTCCGCATTTGCTATTAAAATTATCTCAACTTTCTACCTAATTTACAAAAAAATATAACGTTTTTCAAATATTTTTCGTGACAAATCACACCTCTAAAAATGACAAAATATAATAAATTCACATGGCTTGTCTCGATATGTATTTCTTGTTGAATGGACATAAACCCTCAAGCAATCAATCAATTATTCACAGGTGGTGGGGCCATGGGTCGCGGTGGTGGGGGTGACATGGACCGTCGACCGATGAGCCGTGACCACATCGATAGTCACGGTGAGATACCGTAAAAATGGAGCTTATGGGATTTGTGACCAGTGTAACTCATGATCACATAAAGACTCCTGTAGCCAGATAGCTGATATATATGGTTTGTTAGAAGCATGATGGGTGCCAAGGTGCGTTAGTAGATCCTGAGCAAGATTTACATACCATATCAGGGCTCCAGATATTAAGGAATTAGTAATTGAGTATTTTCACTCCATCATTTCTGAAGCAATTTGGTATTTCAAAATTTGAATTGGGTAAAATAAAATCACACTATTGTTTACACATCAACATACAGTAATTATTGAATAGTTTGCTTAGAAATGAAAACTTTTCTTGGCATTTCATTAGAATTGTCTCCTTTAGAGACAATTCTAATGAAAATACCAAGATGTGTTTTCATGGAAAATAAGAAAAATATGCTATGTTTGTGGTCTGTTTATTGTTTTCTGCAGCATGATAAAGGTACCACAAAATTTGTATTGCTTTTTGATACTCGCTACTTCTGGTTTCAATTGGGTTTTTATACGACTGTTTTTAAAAAACGGTACGTATTATGTTTTACCACATGGCGGGCGGGCGGGCGGGCGGCTGAAGAAAAAGCGCATAGTTCGTGTACACAACTCCTCCGAAACCGTTCAGTCGATCGTTCTGAAACTATACACACGTCTTCTACACATATTGAAGATGTGCACCTTGGTGTTTTTATGCCGAAAAAATATTTTTTAACAAAAATATCTCCTTTTTAACTTTAATAGCCATTTTTTCTACATTTTTTTTTATTTCTATACATTTTCTATATACGTACAGAGTTTGTGTAAAACACAAACATCCTCCGAAACCGTTTCAGATCGAAAAAATCGGTTCTGAAACTATACACACGTCTTCTACACATATTGAAGATGTGCACCTGGGTGTTTATTTTTATGGGCGAAAAAAATATTTTTTATTTTAACATATCACCTTTATTACTTAAGCCATTTTTTTCTACATTTTTCTATACAATTTCTATATACGGTACAGAGTTTGTGTACACAACTCCTCCGAAAACCGTTTCAGTCGATCGTTCTGAAACTATACACATTCTTCTACACATATTGAAGATGTCACCTTGGTGTTTTATTTTTTGGCAAAAAAATATTTTTTAACTATCCATTTTTTTCTTACATTTTTCTATACAATTCTATATACTTGTACAGAGTGTGTACACAACTCCTCCGAAACCGTTCAGTGATCGTTCTGAAATATACACAAAACTCTTCTACACATAAATTGAAGATTGCACCTTGGTGTTTTTAAGCGAAAAAATATTTTTTTAACAAAAATATCACCTTTTTATAACTTATACCATCTACATTTTCTATATAATTCTATATACGGTATCAGAGTTTGTGTACACAACTCCTCCGAAACCGTTCAGTCGATCGTTTCTGAAACTATAAACATCACGTCTTCTACACATATTGAAAGATGTGCACCTTGGTGTTTTTATGTCGAAAAAATAAAAATATTTTTTTAACAAAAATATCACCCCTTTTTAACTTAGCCATTTTTTCTACATTTTTCTATGCAATTCTATATATACGGTACAGAGTTTTGTGTACACAACACCTTCCGAAACCCGAAAATTTTTTTTCTACATTTTTCTATACAATTCTAATATACGGTACAGAGTTTTGTGTACACAACTCCTCTGAAATCGTTCAGTAGATCGTTCTGAAACTAATACACACGTCTTCTACACATATTAAGATTGTGCACCTTGGTGTTTTTTATGGCGAAAAAATAATTTTTTAACAAAAATATCACCTTTTTAACTTAGCCATTTTTTTCTACATTTTTTTCTATACAATTCTATATACTACAGAGTTTGTGTACACAACTCCTCCTCCGAAAAACCGTTCAGTCGATCGTTCTGAAACTATACACACGTCTTCTACACATATTGAAGATGTGCACCTTGGTGTTTTTATGTCGAAAAAATATTTTTTAACAAAAATATCACCTTTTTAACTTAGCCATTTTTTCTACATTTTTCTATGCAATTCTATATATACGGTACAGAGTTTGTGTACACAACACCTCCGAAACCGTTTTTTCTACATTTTTCTATACAATTCTATATACGGTACAGAGTTTGTGTACACAACTCCTCTGAAATCGTTCAGTAGATCGTTCTGAAACTATACACACGTCTTCTACACATATTGAAGATGTGCACCTTGGTGTTTTTATGGCGAAAAAATATTTTTTAACAAAAATATCACCTTTTTAACTTAGCCATTTTTTCTACATTTTTCTATACAATTCTATATACGGTACAGAGTTTGTGTACACAACTCCTCCGAAACCGTTCAGTCGATCGTTCTGAAACTATACACATGTCTTCTACACATATTGAAGATGTGCACCTTGGTGTTTTTATGGCGAAAAAATATTTTTTAACAAAAATATCACCTTTTTAAACTTAGCCATTTTTTCTTTTTTACATTTTTCTATACAATTCTATATACGGTACAGTTTGTGTACACAACTCCTCCGAAACCTTCAGTCGATCGTTCTGAAATTATACACACGTCTTCTACACATATTGAAGATGTGCAACCTTGGGGTGTTTTTATGTCGAACAAATATTTTTTAACAAAAATATCACCTTATTTTAAACTTAAAATTAGCCATTTTTATTTCTACATTTTTTCTATATAATTTTCCCTATATATGGTACAGAGATTTGTGTACACAACTCCTCCGAAATTCCCGTTCAGTCCGATCGTTCTGAAACTATACACACGTCTTCTACACATATTGAAGATGTGCACCTTGTGTTTTTATGTCGAAAAAAATATTTTTAACAAAAATATCACCTTTTTATTTAAACTTACCCCATTTTTATCTACATTTTTTCTATACAATTCTATATACAGTACAGAGTTTGTGTACACAACTCCTCCGAAACCGTTCAGTCGATCGTTCTGAAACTATACACACGTCTTCTACACATATTGAAGATGTGCACCTTGATGTTTTTATGCCGAAAAAAAATGTTTTAACAAAAATATCGCCTTTTTAACTTAGCCATTTTTTCTACATTTTTCTATGCAATTCTATATATACGGTACAGAGTTTGTGTACACAACACCTCCGAAACCGTTCAGTCGATCGTTCTGAAATTATACACACGTCTTCTACACATATTGAAGATGTGCACCTTGGTGTTTTTATGTCGAAAACATATTTTTTAACAAAAATATCACCTTTTTAACTTAGCCATTTTTTCTACATTTTTCTACATTTTTCTATACAATTCTATATACGGTACAGAGTTTGTGTACACAACTCCTCCGAAACCGTTCAGTCGATCGTTCTGAAACTATGCACACGTCTTCTACACATATTGAAGATGTGCACCTTGGTGTTTTTATGGCGAAAATATATTTTTTAACAAAAATATCACCTTTTTAACCGCAAATGTCCGAAGGTACAAAGTCACATCGCGTGTCTCATTTGTGGCTGTTACTGGAGAAATGGGGCTGATCGGTTTTTGTGACCAATGGTCAGGTTATACACTGTCCACTATTCCATGAATGAAACACCCGTCGTGCTTGTGACAAGCAATATAGTTCAGTATCATGCTATGTGAGTGTGCTATTTGATCAGGAGCCTCATTTATCATGTAACCTGCCCTGTAACGACCGAATACGTACTGACTGATAACATATTGTTGCATCAGGCATTGACCTGATAGAAACATCCGGGTTACGAGCCGGCTCATCAGGCCTGTAGTGTTGAAAGGGTTAAACGACCTTGGCTGTTGATGGGCTGTTAAACATCAGTTGTATCCAGTGGGTGGTGGTCGGGCGAATGAGACGGCGTAAATTAACGGTATGGGTTCCTCCTTATAGGAATCACGATTTGCCTGGTTTGGCCCTCAGTTACCTTTTTATCTTTGGCTCTTTAGTTATCTGGGAGTTGAATTGGGTTATTGCCCATTATAAAAGTAGTAAGATTATTACTGATCCTACTGCTTTTGGGAGGGGCCAAGTGATTCTGGCATGGCGAGGATCTGGCATTGGATCAGGATTATTCTGATTTCATGGCTGAATATATAGTTTTTGTCGCGCCTGCTTTAGCAGAGGCGCGACTATAGTCGGCGCTTTTTTTGTCGCGGCTGCTTTAGCAGAGGCGCGACTATAGTCGGCGCTTTTTCCGTCGTCGTCCGCGTCGTCCGCGTCGTCCGGTTTTTTTGTAAGGCAAATGCGTTAAAAGTTATTGTTTTTACACAATATCTCTTTAACCCCTTGCCAGACTTTCATAATATTTCACATCAATGTTTGTCTAGGGATGATGCTTCATTACGCACACCCCCCACATCCAAATTATCAAGGTCAAGGTCATTTATTTACTTTTAATGTTCACCGGTTTTGTAACAGAAATGCATTAAAGTTTTATTTTTTTCACAATATCTCTTTAACCCCTTACCACACTTTGATAATATTTCACATCAATCTTTGTCTAGGGATGATACTTCATTACACACACCCCCACATCCAAATTCTCAAGGTCAAGGTCATTTACTTACTTGTAATGTTCACCGGTCTTGTAACAGAAATGCGTTAAAGTTATTGTTTTTTCACAATATCTCTTTAACCCCTTGCCAGACTTTGATAATATTTCACATCAATCTTTGTCTAGGGATGATGCTTCATTACGCACACCCCCACATCCAAATTCTCAAGGTCAAGGCCATTTATTTACTTGTAATGTTCACGGTCAAATGCCTCGGCAGGCGCGACACCGCTTCCGTGGCGGAATTCTTGTGTTATTGTAAATATTCAGTTCTGATTTTGGGATTTTCCCCCCATTTGTACATGTACTTTAACATGTACATGTACTTGTACAGGTAATATATGGGATTTAGTTCTAAACCCATTGACCCGGCCTTAAATAACCTTCGCCGTTAAACCCCAACAAACAAACAGTCGTATCCAATATCATTTCTTCAGTCACAGCCACATTTAGCAAGAAACCCCTTGGGTCATAAAAATGTATTTTGGTTCTCAGATAATGCCATATCAGAGAAATACCTGCACGTCGGACCTTTTTATCATCATGGACAATTCAAAACATTGTAAATTCGCCGTGTAATCGATAAAAACATTATATACCATGCAAAAATCAATAATGACATCATCTGACGAAAATCTGGTGAATTTTTGTCACTCCCACTTGTGAACAACACGATGGAGTCGGCACATTGGCATACGTACGTACGTGTGTCCGGGTTAAAGTTTTTTTAGCTCACCTGAGCAAAGCTCATGTGAGCTATTGTTATGGCAAAGTGTCCGTCGTCCGTCCGTGAACATTTTCAATCATCTTCTTCTCCCGAACTGCTGAGCCGATATTGGTTAAACTTAACAGGGATGATATATGGGTGATGCCATTTCAGATTTGTTAAAATGGAGGTCATCGACAATCCAAGATGGCCGCCATGGAAAAGTAGGTCAAATTCTTAAAAAATCTTCTTCTCACGAACCGCCTGGCCGATTTTGACGATACTTGGTATGAATGATCGATAGTTAGCGCTGTTTCAGATTTGTTCATATGGTGGCCCCTGGGTCAAAAATGGGCGTCGCCCGAGGGGTCAAATAGGGGTCAAATTTTATTTTTAACCGAATATAGTCGTGTAATATATCAAATCGAAGGTATTGACGAGACAATCACTCTGGAACATTTTTTGTCTAAATCATATGATTATGTCATCCAAGATGGCCACCGATAGTTCAAATGGTCATTCTTTTACTAAAGATTTCAAACGTCTTTTTCTTGTAAATTGCTTGGCCGATATTGGCCAAACTTAACTGTAATGGTCTGTGGTTGAAGCCTGTTCATTTTTGTTAAAATGGAGGTCATTACCAAATTCAAGATGGCCGCCGTTGAGAAGTAGGTCAAATTCTTAAAAAATCTTCTTCTCACGAACCGCCAGGCCGATTTCGACGATACTGGGTATGAATGATCGATAGTTAGCGCTGTTTCAGATTTGTTCATATGGTGGCCCCTGGGTCAAAAATGGGCGTCGCCCGAGGGGTCAAATAGGGGTAAATTTTATTTTTAACCGAATATAGTCATATAATATATCAAATCGAAGGTATTGATGAGACGATCACTCCGGAGAATTTTTTGTCTAAATCAGATGATTACGTCATCCAAGATGGCCACTGATAGTTCAAAAGGTCATTCTTTTACTAAAGATTTCAAACGTCTTTTTCTTGTGAACTGCTTGGCCGATATTGGCCAAACTTAACTGTAATGGTCTGTGGGTGAAGCCTGTTCATTTTTGTTAAAATGGAGGCCATCACCAAATCCAAGATGGCCGCCGTTGAAAAGTAGGTCAGATTGTCAAAAAATCTTCTTCTCACAAACCTCCAGGCCGATTTCGACGAAACTTGGTGTGAATGATTGATAGTTAACGCTGTTTCAGATTTGTTCATATGGTGGCCCCTGGGTCAAAAATGGGCCTGGCCCGAGGGGTCAACTAGGGGTCAAATTATATTTTTGCCCGAATATGGTCATATAATATATCAAATCGAAGATATCGACTAGTCGATCACTCTGGAGCATTTTTTGTCTAAATCAGATGATTTTGTCATCCAAGATGGCCACCGAAAGGTAAAAAAGTTGTTCTTTTACTAAAGATTTCAAACGTATTCTTCTTGTGAACTGCTTGGCCGATATTGGTCAAACTTAACTGTAATGGTCTGTGGGTGAAGTCTGTCCATTTTTGTTAAAATGGAGGTCGTCACCAAATCCAAGATGTCCGCCGTTGAAAAGTAGGTCAAATTGTCAAAAAAATCTTCTCACAAACCTCCAGGCTGATTTCGACGAAACTTGGTGTGAATGATTGATATTTAACGCTGTTTCAGATTTGTTCATATGGTGGCACCTGGGTCAAAAATGGGCGTGGCCCGAGGGGTCAACTAGGGGTCAAATTATATTTTTGACCGAATATGGTCATATAATATATCCAATCCAAGGTATCGACGAGACGATCACTCTGGAGCATGTTTTGCCAAAATCAGATGATTACGTCATCCAAGATGGCCACCGACAGGTCAAAAGGTTGTTCTTTTACTAAAGATTTTGAAGGACTTCTTTTGTGAACTGCTTGGCCGATATTGACCAAACTTAACTGAAATGGTTTGTTGGTGAAGCCTGTTCATTTTTGTCAAAATGGAGGTCATCACCAAATGCAAGATGTTCGCCGTTGAAAAGTAGGTCAAATTGTCAAAAAATCTTCCTCTCACAAACCGCCAGGCCGATTTCGACGAAACTTTGTATGAATGATCGATAGTTAACGCTGATTCAGATTTGTTCATATGGTGGCCTCTGGGTCAAAAATGGTCATGGCCCGAGGGGTCAAATAGGGGTCAAATTTTATTTTTGACCGAATATGGTCATTTTATATATCAAATCGAAGGTATAGCAGTAAATCACATGCACATTCGCAATATATGTTAGATCAGAAGGTACCAACAAATTCTGTGGAACATTTGAAGTTGTAAGTGAAGAGTCTTTGTGAAATCAAGATGACCACTATGGAGGCTTTTAGGTGAGCGATACAGGCCCATTTGGGCCTCCTGTTTCTGTATACTATCAAAGCCTCGGCGGGAACGACATGCAGGTCGCAGCCATCTAGTTTATGTCTAATGGTAACTTTATTAAAACAAAACCCTATGTTAAATTGACATGCAATATATATGTATGCATTTATCCCGTCAACACAGTGCGTATGTGCCGTGAAACATGGTGCCATGAATTTTTTTTTATATCCTGTCAATACGACCTAATCACTGCGTATGAATATGTGCGGTGGCTGGGGTTATTTTTTTGGCATTTTAAAAACATTTGTAGGCGTTGACGGGATCAATAGAATAGTAGGTTAGTTCCATGAATGGGAAAAAATATTTGGCGCGACAAAGCCTCCTCCATCCCGTTTCCTAAGCCTTGCCAGATATTTTTTCCCATTCACGGCACTAACCTACTATTCTCTATCTATTTTCCTTATTTCTGAACCAAAGTATATGTTGTGACCACTCATTTGAACCGTCTCGACGAGACGGTTCAAATGAGTGGTCACAACATATACTTCTGATGAGAAATAAGGAAATTCCTGAGCCTTGCCAGATATTTTTTCCCATTCACGGCACTAACCTACTATTCTCTATATTCACATCTCGCGACTTGAAAAAAAAATCCTCAAAGACAAGGATGTCATGGAAAAAGATCTAAACAAAATCTGTGCTCCCTGTTTACTTTCTGCAAACATGTGAGAACCAAAGTACCGGGGTACCTTCAATTGACCAGCTATTGACGTACTTGTAGGTGTTGGAAGTCAAATGCGAGGCGGATCAATGAGGGACGAGCCCCAGTCGCTGGACACCCGTCGTGGGGATGACCGACAGATGGACAGGCCACGGATGGACAACCAAGGTACAGTCGAACCACCGTGAACGGCCACTTCTCTATTAAAGACCACCCTCTCTGTAACAGCTGATATTTATATCACAATTGGACAATTACCTCTATATTAAACCTTCCTACAACATCCACCTCTCTTCAACAACCAGCTTTGTGTCTTCCATGGGTGTTCCTAGGGGTTAAAACACCTGACTTCCAATTTGGAGGTTGTGGGTTCAAACCTCGTCAAACCTCGCCTTGGACGTCAAAAATAGTTTTGTAGTATTTCCATCCCACTGGTCTCTCGGATGAGACTTTAAACTTTAAACTGTGGTCCCGTCTGGATGACCTTAGCTGTTGCTGTGACGTTCAACCCATTCACTTTCACTTCCATGGCTGGTTGTTTTAGAGAGGTTGCACTGTATTTGTATTTAAAAAATAAATATTTCTTATTTTCAAAATGTGCCGAGTTATCTCCCTTGTCTCACTTTAACTCTTTCACCCCTAAGTAACTGGAATGGATTTTGATATGTTACTTTTTGAACCAATCCAACCGTAGCAAAATGATTTTCAGACTAGTCCATTTTATATGAAAAAGGGGTGTTTTTGTTCTCAAAAATATGAAAATTACTTGCAAACGGTGCAGATCCTGATGAGACGGCTCGTCACGAGCCGGCTCATCTGGATCTACACGTTTTGCCAATACTACTCTATACAGGCCTGTGGTGTTGAAAGGGTTAATGACTACCGGGTATGCCTCAATGGACATATATGTGGCTCCTCTAGTCTCATAACGATCTATATTGCTCGTTAGAAGCATGACAGATGTTTCACTGATGGAATGATCACTGATCAGGATCTACACTGGACGCAAAACCCATAAGCCCCATTTCTCCATTTCTCAAGTAACAGCCACATATTGTGACCTTCAGCACTCTTGTTTTCATCCAATTGCAGTTGATTATCTAACATGGTAGTGTGAACCTCGTGTAAAATATCAAGGAAAACTTTCAAAAATAGAAAATAGAAAACTTTGTCATACAATTTTGTGCATTTGTAGGGGGCGGTATGCGATCTGGGCCACCAAAACGGGAGCCCATGGTAGACAGTCGCTCCATGGACACCACCGGGCAGTATGACCGGGGACGTACGGACAGTCAAGGTGAGATCAAGGTCATGCACATTATACTACCACCTGCGCTAATCTTGTTGATATAATACATATATCCCATCACATTTACATCGCAATTATCTGTGAATCAAACGATGATCAGGGATAGAATGGGTCCTTAACCCTTACAATGCTGAATAAAAATTTGACGTCTGCTGTTTATTTTTTATGTTCCATTTTTGACATCAAAAACATGGTTTGACAGCAATTTAGAATCATTTCCAATGGAAATGATTCTAAAATGCTGACAAACCATGTTTTTACTGAGAGAATTGCTAAAATATGGCACAGCAGCAGACGACTATTTTCAGTTCCCGCATCCTAAGGGTTAAGCCCAGTTCTCTATTTGGAATTACCATTTAAAATATTGATTCGAACAGACAACTTACATTGTGAGAACTACTTTTATCACATGAAATCCTTGTTATGACGTGTTTTAACCCATTTCATAAATGTGTTATGACACACGCGTAATAACACCTGGAACAAATTTGATTGGCTGGCCTCATCACCCTATTACGTATTCGTATTATGTGTCAATGTTATGTCAAATGAATGAAATATAGACATTCCAAATGACGTCCGTAATGGTGCGAGAAAGCATTGATGTTTTGACGTTGACGTCCTCGTGTTTTAAACGTCATTAGAAACGTCCGTGACTCATTAAAATCACTGCAATTGTCAGAATGTGCTCCAGTTCGGTAATATAAACTGTTTACAAGGAACAGGAACCTGTTACATGGCCATTTATAATGATTTTATTCCTGAGATTAAAACTATTTTCTCTGTGGAGACTTTTATCTAGATGAGAAAAAAGTCAATGGCGTCTTCTCATTGAAACGTATTGGATATCTCCAAGTCTTCTGCTCTTTGGAGGCTGAAGTCATGTGATAAAGAGAATCTCAAACTCGTTTCCTTTTAATACGAGACTTATGAAACTCATCCGAATATTTAGGGTTATTACAGTAGGTATTTTGTTCAGAACAGTGTAGAGCCAAATGAGAGGGCTGTCTACTCTGTTTGCAAACATTGTGGTCTGTAGTTTTGAAAGGGTCAAATGTGCTACATGCTTAACCTTTGTAAGGCTTGGCATGACTTGAACACTGATCAGCGAATTTTATCAATATTTTTATGTCCAACCACTATTTAGGGATCCTCAAGATTATCGGACAAAAATAGCAGTATTTTTACGATATTTTTCTTAAAATAGCAGCTACGGGCATACAATTTTCACAGAAAAATTGTCGGTTCTTGCTTTCTCAATGCAGGTAAACTATTTAGCAAACTGTGCCATCTTTCTCACTTAAAATTGGGTCATATCATCAGTCGTAAGATTGCCCCAAAATTAACATCGACAATCAGTTATCCGGACAAATGTATAATCGTCTTATAACTTGTGTTCTCACCTTAAAATCATAATTATTTCGCCTGAAAACCAGTGTAAATAGCATTGTGTTGTTCTGCAGAAAAAAACAATCACCATTCGCTTCTTGGAAAACATCGTATTTATAGAATTTATTGTATTTATAGAACCACTCTGAAATGACGTAATGGGCTCACTCGATTGGAAGCCCCAGCGCTACTATTGACGTTGTAAACTACTTGTAAACAGTTGAGGAATCTTTTCAGCAACTTTTACTAAAATGTTTACCTTGGCGATATATTCTTCATACAGCAAGCACCTGAGTGACTTAGATGTGTTCGTTGCAAAATCGAATCAAATGTATGCGTTTAATAAACAGGTATTTTCATTTGTCCGATAAACTGATTGTCCGGATAACTGGTATGACCCCTGTAGTGGTGACATTTAGTGTTACCCTTGCCCAATTTTGTAATTTTGTAATTTTGCATTGTAAGATGTGTAACTCTTAAAAAACTTTTCAACTGTAATAAATGGAAGCTTGATTACTTATGGTGTGCCCAGTGATTTTCAATTTTTGATCTGGATTTTTGGTCATGGATTCTCTTCCCCCTTTTTAGACTTTCACAGTTTCACTTTGTTTTACTATCAAAGCGGTAGGTTGGGCATCCGTGTTCTAAGAACACATTTCCAGTTATTTCCTAAGATTAAAGGTACATGCCCACTCAGTAGGCACAAATGTTCTTTACTTCATCCGAGACATTTTCTTGCCAAATAAATATTCATTCACCATTACCCCACATATTGATTGGCATTATTATACATTTTATATCGGACGTAAATTTCCAAACTGATATCAGGAGTGATAACCGTGTTTCCTTAGAATGTTAACGGACATTACTATTTATTCTCGGTATATATTTTTTGATGTACAATGATTTTACTTTATAATCTGTCGAAAATATTATGTTTTTCAGGTGACACATTTAATTAAGTAATTAAAACATAGCATGCCTCATTTGCATAGGAAAATAGCCTGATACCACCGCAAGTCACTCTCAATAAAGTAAATATGACTAAATGATTATATATTTGTATAACAGGCACTCGTAATTTTTAGAACATGTTGAATAGTGACACGATTATACATTTATTTAATTCCTACAAACAGCACTTTGTGCCTACTGAGTGGGTATGCCCCTTTAATCAGGTCCTGGGATGCGAGGCGACCCTGACAGGCGCCCACCACCCAAAATGGGCGGGCATGGTAACCGGCCAGAGATGGGCGCAGGCATGCGAGACAACCCTCCGCCCCGTGACCCCATGATGGATCGCCGGACCGGCCCGATGGGTCAAGGACGACGCCCCGATGGTCTGAACTCGCGGGGAAATATCCCCGATAGAGCATCTGGGTCAGTCACCTCGATGGATATCGGAGGGCGGAGCATGGAACAGCGACCTGGTTTCATGGACCGGCGCACAGACGACGGCAATCAAACAGCCTACCCCGATCAACAGAGAACCTTAAACGACAGACAAGAATCATTCGTTGGTACCACGCCACAACACTTTGTCGACACCCCAATGAACCTACCCATAATCCCTCAACAACAGCAAATGGACTCCCTGATCACAGCGGATCAGTTCACGGGAATGGTGTACAACGTGGAACAGCCGAACATGAACATGTTGGAACAGCAGCTAGCCCAGGCGAGGCGGGAGCTGGTACAGCGTCAACAACAGGCGGCCGCCCTCGAGGCGGTGCAGCTGAACAGGGAGAAGGAGGAGGCCATGCTGCGGGCCACCATGCTTCAGGCACAGCAGAAACTCAAAAGGTGGGTATTGGTAATTCAGCTATGCACAGACTCAAACTGCTTGTGAAGTTTTAGCAAATTTAAATCCATGCCAACATGCTTCAGGCGAAGAAGAAACTCCACATCCGTCCGTCTGTCACCAACCTTGTAACTCGTAAAACTTTTAAACCGTACTAGCTGCAGACCTGAAACTTGGTTTCTAGCTTCCTTATGATGAGTAGATCAATTTTTTATTCGACCCCCAGGGTTGTGGATTGTCTCACCCTTTTCGACTTAGAACATCATGATTTTGCCTTGTAACTTATAAAACTTTTAAACCGTAATGGCTGGAGGCTTGATACTTTGGGTGTTGCTTCTTTATGGTGTGTAGATGCACAAAGCGAATTTCTATTTTTGATATGACACTGATCCATGGATTATCTCCCCCTTTTGGACTTAGAATTTTGTCTCGTTTACTATCAAAGCGATATGTGGTGCATTCGTGTTCTATGAACACATTTTCTAGTTCATCTAAAAATCTTATTTTTTGTTTGTCCAGCAAACGACTTCTATCTGATTTTCTCTAATTTGCAAGGCAGCAGGAGGTTTCACCATGATAGTCATCTGAATCCAGGGTGGGTGACAGGTGGGAGAATGCGATGGGTAATCCTTACTCATTCCGACTGGATACCTGTAGCCTATTTCATCAACATCGCAAAGTATACTTTAGTAGCAAAGTATACTTTGAGGGAGAAATTTTCAATTTTATGATAAATTTATTAATTTTTAGCCAGGTTTTTTTAAAAAAATCCAGGCTATTGGATTGGCGACAGCCGGGCGGGCGGGCGGGCGGGCGGCGTCCACAATCAATGTTAAGTTTTCGTGTTTGAGTCCATTTCTTTATTACTGTACCATCTAGGACCACCAAACTTTCAGCTTCACAAGCTTCCATAATCAAGTTGCATTAGTTTTGCAACCTTTCACTTATCCACCTCATCAACAATGTTATCTAACATCACCCATTTTTTCCACGCAGTCGACTTAGCCATTTTCAATGTTAAGTTTTCGCGTTTTCAATGTTAAGTTTTCGTGTTTAAGTCCATTTCTTTGGTACTGTACCACCTAGGACCACCAAACTTTCACAGCTTCATAATCAAGGGGTGCCCACCACATATCACTATCCAACATGTTACTTTTTTTTTTAACTTCACCCATTTTTTCCACGCAGTCGACTTAGCCATTTTCAATGTTAAGTTTTCGCGTTTTCAATGTTAAGTTTTCGTGTTTAAGTCCATTTCTTTGGTACTGTACCACCTAGGACCACCAAACTTTCACAGCTTCATAATCAAGGGGTGCCCACCACATATCACTATCCAACATGTTACTTTTTTTTTTAACTTCACCCATTTTTTCCGCGCAGTCGACTTAGCCATTTTCAATGTTAAGTTTTCGCGTTTACAATGTTAAGTTTTCGTGATTAAGTCCATTTCTTTGGTACTGTACCACCTAGGACCACCAAACTTTCACAGCTTCATAACCAAGGGGTGCCTACCACATACAACTATCCAACATGTGACCATTTTTTTACCTTCACCTATTATTTCTACGTAATTGACTTAGCCATTTTCAACGTTAACTTTTTAACGTACGTCTGGTTAAATTTTTTGGTTAAAACTTTTTTGTTATACTATATCTCTGCAACTGCTTCGCCCATTACCTTGAAACTTCACATGGGTGTTTATCATCGTCCATATTTTCATTCTAACCCCCAACCGTGCGGCCCCTGTGCGCAATGTCAAGGTCAAATTACTTTGAATTTATTTGTTAAAGTTTTTTCGTGTACTATATCTCTGCAACTGCTTCACCCATGACCTTGATACTTCACATGGGTGTTTATCATCATTGTCGCACCTGCTTGCGGAAAGCGCGATATCGTCGGCATTTTGGCGTACGTCCGTCCGTCCGTCCGTCCGTCCGGGCACACATTAGTGTACTTATGTGGCTAGCCCCACAGGGTTATGGACTTGGTAAAGGATAGGGTTGGTTACAATTAGCCACCTAAAAAATTGTTTTATGTGGCTAAAAATCGTTTTATGTGGCTAATATTTAACATGTGATAAGCCACATAAGTATAGTAATGTAAGAACGTCCGTCCGTCCGTCCATCCGGGCAGACATTCGGGTACTTATGTGGCTAGCCCCACAGGGTTATGGACTTGTTAAAGGATAGGGTTGGTTACAATTAGCCACCTAAAACATCGTTTTATGTGGCTAAAAATGGTTTTATGTGGCTAATATTTAACATGCGATAAGCCACATAGTTACCTGAAAGTAAAGACGTCCATCCGTACGTCCGTGTGTCTGGTTAAAGTTTTTTCGTTAAAGTTTTTCCATCTACTATATCTATTTTTTTAGTGTCCATGCCTCGCCCCAAGGCGCGACATGCAGGTCACGGCCATCTAGTCTACAAAAATTGGGTATAATTATGTTATCCAAGTGTCCATGCTTGGAAAAAACCTGGCCTTCGTGGCTTTGCCTCGTTTCTTGTTATTATACTGAATTTATTACATTATCACAGCCAATTTGGCTGTGATAATGTTATAAATTCAGTATAATAATTCTGCATACTTTTAATCATGAAATATATGCATTTGTTAGTTCTATATGAAATAATGCATTTCAGGAAAAATAAATGATTACTCCCTCAAAGTATACTTTGCTAGTAAAGTATACTTTGCAATGTTGGTGAAATCGGCTACTGGTGTGGCCCTCACATACGACTTTGGATCGAACCCGTTAGCCCGGCCTTACATGATCTTAGTTGTTGATAGGCCGTTAAACACCGATTAACAAACAAAAAAACATCTGAATCCAGGCTTTTCAATAGCCTTCATAATTCAAGAGTTAAAATGGCTGATCAAGACTGAATTTAAGTGTAAAATACAATTTAGTATGCTTTAATAGCAAATTTTGTCTCTGCTGCAAAGTAGTCAAAATCAAATTTCAAGGGTCAAAGGGTCACTATTGGTTAACCCTTTCAGCCCTAAGTAACAGGAATGGATTTTCATATATGTGTTTTTGCTCTCTGAAATATGAAAATTACTTGCAAAAAGTGCAGATCCTGATGAGCCGGCTCATGACGATTGCCGATACCACTATATAGGCCTGTGGTGTTGAAAGGGTTAGACGCTGTGATTTTCCTTTTTTTCTCACTGAAAGTCATTCTCATTCCTATACACGTACAGGAGTTCACGAAATGAAGGGCCACGCGGTGATGGTCTCCTGGGCAGTGGGCCGACGGGCGGCCGTATGCCACCACCTGGGGCAGGGCGAGGTGGGCCGGGGCGTGGCAGACCACCGCCCTCTCTGCTCAATATGCCACCGATGGGCCGTGGGAAACGACTGGGGATCGCCGCTGATCGTTTCGACGATAGCAAGAAACCCAGGAGAGAGGTAGGGAATTAATTAGGAATTAATTAAATACCGTAACAAATTAAAGGAATTATTTAAATTAGGAATTAAGACTAGTACTTGTCCCATCTGTAGATCTGTAGCCAGGTTGAAAAGGGATGTTAGACAATTTGTGATAAGTGTTCTTTATTATAATAATAAGAATAATAAAAAAATTAGGATTCATGAACACATCGCCAGCGGAATCCCTGGTCGTATGGTACCTACCTGCCCTTGTATTCATTGGAGAGGTAACCAAAATTACGTAACAATCAAATCTTCGCATTTTCTTCAGAGTCTGCAATTTTGTTACACAAATTTGCTTTTGGTACAAAACAACAATGCACCTACCTTGCTATTCTCTTCCCACAGTGACATGTGGAGGAGTTCATTTTGAAAGGTTTCCAGCCTACCGTTGGACATTTCAACACCAACTGTCAAGATTGAGCATCGGAGATTATTTACACAAATTTGCTTTTGGTACAAAACAACAATGCACCTACCTTGCTGTTCTCTTACCACAGTGACATGTGGAGGAGTTAATTTTGAAAGGTTTCCAGCCTACCTTTGGAGAGTTCAACACCAACTGTCAAGATTGAGCATCGGAGATTATTTACACAAATTTGTTTTGGTACAAAACAACAATGCACCTACCTTGCTATTCTCTTACCACAGTGACATATGGAGGAGTTCATTTTGAAAGGTTTCCAGCCTACCGTTGGAGATTTCAACACCAACTGTCAAGATTGAGCATCGGAGATTATTTACACAAATTTGCTTTTGGTACAAAACAACAATGCACCTACCTTGCTATTCTCTTACCACAGTGACATGTGGAGGAGTTCATTTTGAAAGGTTTCCAGCCTACCATTGGAGATTTCAACACCAACTGTCAAGATTGAGCATCAGAGATTATTTAGTAGATGATGATGATGAAAAGGTGACTTCTGTAACTGCATGCCGCGATGAGGAACTTGAAGTACCATGCACATGGTGGTTGTATTCCCACTCCAGACGGAGCGCGCCATCCATCCTGGATTGAATATAAGGTTTGATCATGTCCAGCCGTGTGCAAACGTTTGCTGTGGCCTGAGGGAACTGTTTGAACCCCAAGGCCGCAGGCCGCGGGTTCAAACAGTTCCCGAGGGCCACAGCAAACGTTTGCACACGGCTGGACATGATCAAACGTTATTGTTACATTTCCAACAAAAAACTGATGTAATTTGAGCATTATATTCAGTATTTTCAGTACTTTTATAAAATCGTCCCATTCACGTAGATAATTTTCGGTATGCATATTCCGGGGCCGCGTCATGAACGTCATCAACGTCGGGAAGTAGTGACGTCATGAAGGCACTTCCGCGTAGTGACGTCATGAAGGCACTTCCATTACGCGCGGCCCCGGAATGAGCATTGCCTAAAGCCATGTGCAAACAGAATGCGCTATTTGTTTGCACATATGTGCAAACAACAGAAACCATGTAACAATATATTTGTATTATTCCCGTTCAGTTTGCTTCTGATAAGGTTTGGCATTGAGGTCTTATTGCTTACTGACTCTGCCAATGACGGAAAAGAAATCGCATCAGCTTTTAACTTTTGCTGGAAGACTAGGTCGACTTGATGCAGAGAAGATCTTTAACCTAAGGAGATGTTAAAGTACAATTCCAATCCCACTGTGTGATAATAAAGAGTAACTACAGACAATATACAACAATCCTCTATATGTATACCATGCTGAGCTGCTTGGAGAAGGTATTCTGTGCTAAGGAGATGTTAAAGCACAATCTATTTCAATCCAATTCTGCAAGAACAAAAGTGCATCTGTTTCTATATACAATGTACACCGATCCTCTATAGACCAACCAAACAAACCCTGGATTCCGTATTTTAGATGCGTTTTCATTTTGTGCTTTAATCAAGACCCTGACATCGTGACTGGATATCCACGCTATTAATTAGAAAACACAACAAAAAATATTGTGTTAAGAGCCGTTAAACACTCGCATTATTTGCACTCAAGAGTTTTCCTCTGAAAGACGTGGAGTTTAGGGAATACCCTGAGGAACTTGGACTGGTTCATCTGCCTAATACTAACAAACTTCTGTGAATGTATATCCACTTTCTGTATTGTTATTACAAATTTGTTCTTCCATTAAAACCATTCAACACAAGCAGGCACTTAGATGCAAGAGAACAGAATGTTTCAGACTTCGTATACATTGTAAATATTTCTGTAAAACTCAGTATTGGGAATATACCAACGATTCACTACCATTTCATGTTACAGTAATTCATTAAGTCATGGCATGTGACATAGAGACAGACCTAGGCTACATACATGTATCAATATGCTGCAGTTGTCCAACACCAAGTAATAATAAATGATTTGTGTGAAACTACCACAATAGAACATCACTGAACAGTTGGAGAATCTATTCAAGCATGTACTCTTGGAAAGTTTCATTTGCGTTTGAATCAACATAGGAACCCCAATCCAACAGTCAATCAATCAATTCATCTACATTGACTAAAGTGATTATTTATAAAATAAAAGTTATTTTTTTCCTGTGTTTGAATGCTGATTGTCAGTTTTGCCTGATATCCCTAGATGCGTTGGCAACCATTGTGCACAGGTGTGAAGTTTATACAGTCTTCCTGCAGCGGGTTAATAGAAAATTACAGCCTTACAATACATGCTTAACATATTGTAAATAATCTGTAGCCGATTTCATCAAAATTGCAAAGTATACTTTTCTAGCAAAGTATACTTTGAGGGAGTAATCATTTATTTTTCCTGAAATGCATTATTTCATATAAAACTAACAACTGCATATATTTGATAATTGCAAGTATGCAGAATTATTATACAGCATTTATTACATTATCACAGCCAAATTGGCTGTGATAATGTAATAAATTCAGTATAATAAAAAATAATAAATTTATCCTAAAATTGATAATTTCTCCCTCAAAGTATACTTTGCTACAAAAGTATACTTTGCAATGTTGGTGAAATAGGCTACAGATTGTTTACAATATGCTAAGCATGTATTGTATGGCTGTAATTTCTATTATTGATTACTACATGAACTTGTATTTCAGAAGTTGCTTTTATCAGTTTCAGTGGGCCAGGAGATCCAGCCACCATCGATTCCCAGCTACTGATGATGGTTTCATTTTCCATGTCCAAAATCACTTACATACTCGTGTTTCAATCCAAGTAATGTGAAGGTTAATTATTTCTCTGAGTCTTCAGAGTGGTCATTTATGTATTGAAACCCTGTTTCATTTGCTGATATACTATAGATGCACTATACATTCATTATATATGAATCCATATTTCTGTATCTACTACATAGTTGTCCAGCAATAGTTTTAACCCTCAAAATTCAGATGCAAATGCAGCCTGTTAAGGTCGCAGATGTTAAATTACTGTTCTGTGTCATATACACTTCTGGTCTGCATACATAATGTAATACGGCTTACACTAAAAGATTGTATTGTAAAATTTGTAGCAGTTTGGGAGTGGAATGTTGTTTATTCGTAGATTTTTTTAGAAATATTTGATTTCCAAATCTGACATCGAGTATATCTGGTAAACAAACGTTAATTGATTGCTGGTACACAAACAATGTAGTGGTGTTATAATTTGTGCTGCTGACTTGTAGATGGGTATAATAGTAGTTATTCTGATATTGTTGTTGCATTATTAAATTGACAATAAGTGTGCAGTCAGCATTTAAATCAATAATATACACATCATATTTTGGCTTTCTTTATGTGAGTGTGCTCTATATTTTCTGATTTATTTCAATCGGCATTTATCGCTAATTTTGCAACATATTTATTTTAACAGCATTATGCAACAGTTAGTCATTAACTGCTAGCCACTGCCATCCCATTTGTAGTGGTCAATGCAATTAACTGCACACATTTACCATTGCTTGCATCAACATTAGGAGGATGTTTAGCTAAGGATATCCATGGTTGGAGTTTGGACTACAATGGAAATCATTGGTGGTTCAATCCCATACTCGGCATCAAACATGTACTATACAGTATGACCTCCTTTTGCCCAGACGATGATGAGTTGTAATAAAAATATTTACATCCATACAGTGCATTTTATGAGTTATATGTAGCATTTTCTCTCTACTACTTTTCCATTTCTCAACTAATAACTGCACCTTTTTTGGATGTACAGTGTAAATTGTTGCGATTTTCAGCCATTGCAACACCTATATATATTTGTAATTTACCGATTCATTACATTTGTGTTCCTGCTTTCCTAGTGTGTAGAGCATTATAAACATTGGCTTTAAAATATATGCTTTATTTTTATATTTTGGATGGACATATATTTGTGTCACTTGCCAGAAAATATCAATGTCCACATTGAGGGACTCAGTCATCCCATGATCTGACATTTATGTGAATATCTCCAGCTGAATTACGAAAATTAAATGAACTTAACACTGATTATAGAGTATGATTGTAATTCTTGGTATCAGAAAAACTATGTTGCTACCTTAGCTTTGCTTATTAGTTCTATCTACAATACATACCTGCATTTCTGTATGCTTGTGACATGTACAAGTTAATTTTTAGGCCTTCCAGAAAAAAACAATGTGATCCTACAGAGTTGTTCTGTCTTTATGAAAGAACAAATTTATGTAAACATGAATTTGCCAGGTTGTGTGCGAAATATTATTTGTACATTACTGACATCAGGAAACGCTGTTTTCAATTATGCGGTGTCTCTATAGTTGGCTTCACTAGCATGCGATGTCTTGCACCAGAAACATACCATGGGTTGATTTGTTTTTAAATAATAAATGACCAATTTTAGAACACGATTATATAGGCATAAAATAAAAAAGATTTAGTTATTTTTCTTGAACACTAACCAAATATAATAATTTTTTTACTCTCAGATTTCTTGTTTAGGTCCAAAGAGAAAAGGAGTCCTCCACCACAAGATGTTTGTAGCCTTCATTGTGGTTGTTCAGTGTTGTGGTTGTTCAGTGTTGTGGTTGTTCAGTGAGGTTGTTTAGTCTCTAGGTATATTTCAGGTTCCAATTTCAAACTGTCTTTGTGTTACCCATTGTTGTAAATACATGGCCACTGATATTTGGATTTAGCACTTGTTAGGTTTATGTCTGCTGCCTGCACATCCTGAATTCAGATGGCTTACACTGTCATTTGATTAACCCCACTCATATTGTTACAAAAACTAGTTCTAGATCTGGTTGTATGTATGTCCTAGTGTATGAGTGCTGCTCTTAGTAAACACTTATGTTTACCAACCAACCTCTTGAGTTCGCAAATGCTTTCTTATTTCAGGCCGAAACTATACCCATCAATCGCTTCCCTTCAATTCTCTTGCTAGATCCGGGTGGCAGGTATTCAGTTATTGAATTCTCTGCACCGTGTGTATTGTCCTACAGTGTAGTTTCAAGATTCTCTCATCCCTATCCACATTGCTCACACAATATGTATTGACCAATGCCAAGAAAGTCTTGTGATATGCCATATTACTTCTTTCACAATGATTTCACAATGGAACTTGTGTCAGCAAGTGTTAGTGAGGCACAGTAACCAAACATGCCCTAATTGGTAGTTGCCGGTACTAGTTGAAATGACATATGAGTGTCAGTGAAGTGCCACTACTTGTCATTTACTCATTCACCATTTGCACTGTTGTAACCTCATTTTATCCTCTTTGTAACCATTACCAGGTATGGAGCCCGACAAACTGGAGATTTATCAAGAAAGGTCACATTAATGGTTCCACACCATGTTCTGCATGACAAATTTTTCCCAGCCAGTGAATGATCTTTCCTTTATTTTGCTGACCCGGTGGGTTCCTTGGAAAATTTCAGCCACCATCGACAGACAGACGTCCTAGTAACACAGCTCCACAGAGACCAAGTAGGCGAGACCAACAACAAGATGGCGCCCGTAGGAAAACTCGCTTTGATTCATCCCCATTGTCTAAGACAAGAGATAGAAAGGATTCAGGTAATAAGGGACCTTACAGACCTCAGCAATGCTGGTGGACAAACACAAGTAAATCTCCCATTTATAAACAAGACATACATACTCTCTTCCTATGGTATCGCGGTTAATGAGAGAATAGTCTCTCAATTGCGTTGACAATGTGACTTTCCTGTTCCAGTAATGCGACATAAAAGCTAGGTACTTGACTATCAGTGGAAGTATCAAACCAAATGAATGCAGACCAGCTTTCAGTAGCTCAACTTATTATCAAAATTACAAATACCAGTCTCTGCTAGTGGAACCAGTGATAACCTATAATTATGGTCTGTTCCAGAATTACAATAAATTGGATATATGGATAAAGGGTCTACTTCAGATGGTTCCTTGTGTCATTTATGATTCTACAAGTGTATAAATACAATCTCAGATCACCTATCAACAACGGTCACTTAACACCCCCCCCCCCCACCTCCCCCATCCCACCACCCCCCTACGAAGTCACTCACATTTCACCAAATACCTCTGAATGGTCACTAAAATATGGTACCAGAAATCTAGTTTGCAGCGAATCAATATTCCGTGAAACAACTGATAGCCCCAGGCTGTTTATCAGTCAGATAATCAGATAACCTTGCTGGTAATCGCTTGATAATTGTTGTGTAATCATATTATCGTGTGTTCAGAATTAACACCTGTCTGTTTATTGGATTGATATTTCTTTTGTTTGACACCCTCTCGGAAATGTTTACGGTTTCGGTTAAATCTCAGCCTACTTGGGCTTATTTGTTGAGTTTATAATCCTACCATCTTAAGTTTCTAAAAGAAAATATAGAAAATAAGAAACTGTCAAACTCATATCAGTTTACTTTTGGCTTTTCAGCAATTATTGTTGTCACTGCTCAACTTCGGGCAAGACATGCAGTGAAAAATGGTATATCGCAGCTATCAATATACTGTATGGAGGAAAACATATGCAGGGGCTATGTTTATGCATTCTTCCTTCCAAAGTATTTAATTTATGACTTTGTGCTGTGTTGGAGCGTGCATATTTTTGCGGTACAATGAATATATTTTGTGACAAAACGGTTATCCTTTTGCTATATTATATTGTATATCGACTGCTTCCCTGTCCATTGCTCTACTGGAAAGATTTTTGTTTGGTACAGTCCAGGTGAAACTACCAGAAATTGCATATTCTATAACTGGTAACGCCAGTGGCATTCATTTCAAGACACAATTCATTGTAATGCAAGCAAAACAATTACGGTAGTAAATAATGTAAAACACAGTTATACATTACCATCGATGCTTCCTATAACCCTTACCTGTTGTTATTGGCAATCACATCTGATACAACTTCATATAATGTTTCTAGGTAATTGGCAATGCGTTCCGGTTATATTTGATATTGATTTTGGCGAACATTCAAGACATTGACATCCGAGTCAGTGAAATTTTGGACATTTCGATACATCACGTTTCATTAATCAACATTGTATGTTTAATTCGTAACTTCACTAATAAACATCCAATCATTATCAAATTCATTCTTCAATTGCAGTGTAGGTCATCAAGTACTTCACAACTCAAATTTCCTGGTAATCAGCAATAAATTTTTTACCAGTCAACTATTAGCCATGAATTAAACGCGAACAGCAGCAGATTTTAAGCTGCATACATGTTGTGCAGAGTCAACAGAGAAACAATATGTTCCACTGTATCATTTTCTTGAGACCACCGATATTAAACATGTTAAACAGACCTAACACCAATATTCGTAGAAAGGCAATTTATTTTTGCCTTTTCTAAATTTTACCCTGGTTACATCACAGTTTATGGTCTTTTGGATGAGACTTGAAACCGATGTCCCTTCTCTACATGACCATAGCTGTTGCTGGGACGTTAAACCCATTCACTGTTCATAACACTATTTGATGTATGTTTTAGGAATGGGGTGTGGCCTAGGGGTTAGAACACCTGACTGGGTTCCAACCTCGCCTTGGGCATCAAAAATACTTTCATAGTATTTCCATCCCACTGGTCTGTGGTTCCGTCTCTATATGACCTTAGCATTGGTGGGACGTTAAACTCATTCACTGTTAATGTATGTTTTAAGTACCGGTACATCAATACATATAATTTACCCCGTATAATGTCTTTCTAACTCTAGGTAACATTGAATTTAGAAAAAATAGAAAATCGTCTCCGGGTAACATCTATGTACATTGTATATATAACTGTCTTGAATGCTTCTTCTGCCACTATCTGACTACAGTGTATGACTTTCTGGAAATTTATATTTTGTTTGACAATAATGCGATGATACATCATTCTGTTTCTACCTTTTAGGTAAGTATTAAACAAGTTTTGTTTATTGAAACATGAAACATTTGTGTCAACCTACATTAGTACATTATTTTTCATTTGTTGTGTTGTTATTTTTTTCACTTCTGATCGATAAAGACAGCTTGAACTATTCAATGTATATTGCAAGGTTAATCCGTTTATGTAAAGCATATAACATGCCGATTCAGTTAGGAAAAAACAGTTGATGAATCTTTACATGTACCAGTAGCCGATTTCATCAACATTGCAAAGTATACTTATCTAGAAAAGTATACTTTGAGGGAGTAATCATTTATTTTTCCTGAAATGCATTATTTCATATAGAAATAACCACTGCATATATTTGATGATTAAAAGTATGCAGACTTATTATACTGAATTTATTACATTATCACAGCCAAAATGGCTACTGGTAAATACATTCAGGTATGGAGTTGTGTCTTTGCATCTATTGATATGCTGTCAGTTGTTGTATACAATAGTTTTTGTCCATTAACTTCATATATGCCTAGATTGATCTAGAGGAGACCAGAAAAGGTTATGAGGATGACTGCGTCATCTGGATGCTAAGCTCAAGTCTGAGTGGCTATGTAAACATTTTGTGTTTTAATGCCTTTGAATATGGCGAGTGTTTCAAATATGTTCCTATATACATTATTGGTAGTGCTCTTCACACCAATATTATGGATGAAGTTTAGTATGGGGACTTCAAATATTGTTCTTCCACGGCTTATTTGGATGATATACCAATTTCTTTACTGCGTTTTGGTGGACATGTGCCGCATTGTGCATGTGGATCGTAATTCGTTTGTCACCCAACATTCATTCATAATTTCATGACCACCATCAGGTTCTGGATTATTTCTATGCAAGTCTTTTTGGTAATGGATTAAATGTTTAGTTTTCTATGAATGTGGCCCTAGACATTGTTGGTTTGTTTGAATAGGGAGTGAAGAATATATTTTATTATGATTGTAGTTGGTGTATTTGGTATAAGATTATAATTTGTGTTGGGAGATTGGGACAACTATTTCATTGACATGTTACTATGGTGACTTCATTTGGAATAGTAAGAAATTGTGTAGTATTCACAGAAACAGGGTTACAATAAAAAACGAAGCCTGTACCAATTATGTCCACGGTTCTGTTCTATTCGTTTTTGTCAATGGGTGATAAAAAGGATCATTCCTATTTTTACTGTATAGTGAGATACAGTTAGGTCAGCGTACGATGTATGTCACCATTTTTAGGTATCGCCATGTTATTTATATATTTTTTAGAAGCATTAACTATGGCTGTCGGTCACCATTTTTGCGGACAGGTTTATTCGCTGGAACTCGTGTACTTATTATTTGGTAAAAAAGCAGAACTTTTATAAATGGTTATAATTCATATTTCATACCGTAATACCTATTTTGATGCTAAATGTATCAAATTAAAGGTATGTCTCTATGCTCCAATTTGGTATATAATATATTTGTCAACGACTTAATGCACCCCACAGCAGATCAATATTGTTATAAAGGCTGCCAACGGGCCATCATCAGTATGGGGCAGACACACTTTCTTTCTTTTTGTTTCTGGCGATACAGTTTCAGTTCTTTCAGTACTTAGATATTGTATTAGGTTTGTATATTGTATGGACATATGGAGATGGCAGCGACAGTGACAGTCAGGGCCCGGTTGCTCAAAGATTCTGTTAGCTTAACAGACTGTTAAATCCTTAGCAATGCTAAGGATTTAATAGTCTGTTAAGCTAACAGAGGTTTTGAGCAACCGGGCGCTGGTTCTTGATGGTTTCTCAGTGGAGACGAGCTCTATCTGTATGAAGTCTACTCCTCGTCTGGAATCTCTGTTCATGCTTTCGGTCTGTTTTAACAGGAGTTTCATCACCTGTTTTCAGGATTAACTCTTTGCATGCTGGGAAATTTGTGGGCTATAAATAGTTTTCAAAATAGCAGACGACAATTCAATGTATTTTTGTCGCGCCCGCTTACGGACAACGTGATATTAGCCATACTGTACGTCCGTTTTTTGTTTTTGGTTAAGGTTTTTCGGTATACTATCAAAGCCTTATTTCTCCCTATAAATATCATGAATATGTCTTAGAATTTCATTAGAATTGAGTCCACTGGACTCAATTCTAATGAAATTGCAAGACATAAGAGAGAAATAAGAAACATACTCGTAAGTCGTTGGATTTTATTTTCAATTCTAGCATGCAACGAGTTAACATTGTGAATACAAGTAGTCCTGACGGTACATAAAGCCCTTGATATATAATAACATGGGCGTCACACACTTACCAAATGTTAGCAGAGCTAAGATCATTTCCAGACAAGAGCTCCAGCAGCCAAGCAACGTCCAAGGGCAAGGACAGTGTGACCTCGAAGGCAGGTGCCACCAAGGCAGTGGTGAAGGACAAGAGTAAGGAGACGGCAGTGACAATCACATTCAGTGAGCAGTATGACCCCACTGAACCCACCGGCGACATTCCGGGTGACACGGTAAGCCGCAATCTCGAGACTGCTTTTTGTTTGCCCTAGATAATCAACCATTGAAAACATTACTAAAACAGGCGACTATTGTCGCCGCTTTTTCTGTTGTCGCCGTCATCCGCGTCGTCGTCCGAAATGTCAAAAAGTTTGTACAAGCTTCGTCATCATGGTATAGCTTTAATATCACTTGACAGATTGCTTCAATATTTGGACACTTGATACATGTGAGCATTTGGAACAGCCTCATACCACCATTAACATGACCTTGACCTTTTTTTATCTTCACCTGTTTGCGGAACACATAGCCATTTTTGTGCGTAAAAATATGTGTACACATTTCTTTATCATCGTATAACATTAATGTTACTTGATGGATTGCTTCAATGTTTGGACACTTAATACATGTAAGCATTTGGAACACACTCATGCGGCATTAACATGACCTTGATCTTTTGTACCTTCACATTTTTGCGGAAATACTTAGCCATTTTTTTATGTCAAAAGATTTTTTCAACAGATTTTGTAATGCTTACTTTAGCACATGCCCGTGATCATGTTATGGTCAAATGCCTTGGCAGGCGCGACACCACTTCCATGGCGGAATTCTTGTGAATATTTTCGTCCAAATTCGTCCAAATTAATCCTGCCATGCAGCGGCTTCTACAGAGTATATTAAATCATTAATTCAATGTGCATTATACCTACAGCCCGATATTAGGAGCTAGATGCCATGCCTATTTTTGTCGCACCGACATAGTCGGCACATTGGCGTACGTACGTCCTGTTTAACATTTTTGGTTAAAGTTTTTGGGTATGCGATCAAAGCTTCGGCGGGCGCGACATGCGAGCCACGGCCATCTAGTTACTTATGCATAGGATGCCGTAAATTGATGAGTTACGCACCTTGTGTACAACTGTCATGTCGAATGGCCAAACACATGTTATTATCATTACTAAAAACCACATTTACAGGTGGAGTTACTGGAGTCATTGAAACATATGCCGTGCATGTTCACACGAAGCTATAGCTGATATTGAATTTTTAATAAATTACTTTCTCTGTGCTCACTTGAAATTAATTAATTATACCCCCGCAATATGAAGTTTTCATCATTCCGTTGTCCGTCCATTCGTCTGTCCGTCCCATTTGCGTTAAAGTTTTCGGGGACCCATTATCTCTGTAGCGGTAAGTCGGATTGATCTCAATCTTCCTGTATCATCATCTATAATATTTTCATTCCATACCACACCCATGCAGCCTTCATATCTAAGGTGTAGGTTAAATTATTTAGAATTTTGCATCCTTATGATTTTCTTTAAAGTTTTTGGGTACCCATTATCTCTGAAACGGTAAGTCAGATTGACTTCAAACTTCATTTACTTCTTTATCATCATCCATATTTTCATTCCATACCACACCCATGCGGCCTTCATGTCTAAGGTGAAGGTCAAATTACTTGGAATTTTCTGTCTTTATAAGATTTGCGTTAAAGTTTTCGGGTACCCATTCTCTCTGCAACGGTCGGATTGACAAACCCCACCACCCATCAATAACAATTTTCGTTGACCCACAGTAACCATCAATTTAAAATATTATCGAACCCCACCACCCATCATTTAGAAAAAAGAAAAAAACTCACCCCCTGTCAATAAAAAAAAATAAAGCCAGCCCCACACCACCCATCCATAAAAAAAATATGTCAAAACCCACCACCCATCAATAAAAATTACTGACGCACCTTATAGACGAAGGAAAGTAATGTCCATAACGAGCGACCATACGTACTTAGAATAACAGCTGACGTAACGCGCGGTAAACTGAAATGGCCTACGTGACAATTGACATTTACGTTCAAACAAGATTTTCATGGTGTGTAATCGATCGTATTTCCTCGCCACCTTATGAAACCCGACTTGAGAAACATAAATTAAGTTGTTGATTTCTGAATTTGTCAATTGTTTGCACGGTCTAAGAAATCAAACAAATGTGAAAACAATTTTGTTTTTACAAAATATTAGACTCGTCTAAGGAGACGATTCTTATGTGTTGCCAAAACATGTTTTATTAAGTCATCGGACAAATGTGAAAAGAAAACCTGAATATATTGGTATGTCTTTACAAAAACATATTTTGACAAAATATGAGAATCGTCTTACTTAGGGAGACGATTCTCATGTGCTGCCAAATTCTTGCTTTTATAAAGAAATCAAACAAATGTGAAACTGCACAAGCTAATGCGTCAATTCGATGACGTGAGCGACTACATAGCTTGGTTTTGGTATGTTCGTTTCCGCCGAGTTCTAAAGGTCAAGTCACACTTTGCACGTGAAAATGGATTACCGACTGATGATTGTAAACACCATCAGGTGTGCAGCTAGACCGAAAATGATATGTCGCAAATGTGCTAGTTGGGGATGGGTCGGTACGGCGGTATATCTTTTTTATGTTACAATCTCGCGTATTTGCGATCTCGATCTCGCCTTCCGCTTTTGGAAATATGATTTGCCCATGCATGTGTAGACAGCATGCGTGTTGGATTTGCGTTCTACATGTACGTACGCACATATTTATAAAAGCATGCTAGTACGTACGTACGTGCATGTAATGTATGCGGAAAACTCAATTTCACCCGAAATTTAGTACAATAAATAGCATTAATAGGAACCTGCCAATCTCTGTATTCTATGTCTCTGACGAGACGTATGGTAATTACCGATACCATCGTTAATTTGTTTGCAGTTTTACACTGCAAACCCACAATTTCCCGCGCGTATTTTTTCGCTCGAGTGGACAAAAACGCACGGGACGTGACGTATGGTAATTACCGATACCACCATTAATGTTTTGCAGTTTTACACTGCGAACCCACAATTAAATAATTGCCGTGTTTCACTCGATCCCATAATTAAATAATTGCCGGTTTTCACTGGAGCCCATAATTAAATAATTACTGTTATTCACTGGCCCCCACCATGCATCAATTAGAATTTCCTGTGGACCCAACCACCCATATATTTTAATTTCATGCAGACCCCACCACCTATAAATAAATAATTTGGGTGCGCCCCCCCTCCACGTTTAATTTTGGAATCTCCCATTACCATCATCCATATTTTCATTTCATACAGTCGTTTCTGTCAAAATGTTCCGGGTTTATACGTGTACAAAGTGTTGTGCGTTGTGTATCCGTGGAGTTTCCGTTAGTTGCGTTTCAAACCGTGTTGTCGTCTACGTGTAATACGTTTTCGGCCATGCGTTGCGTTTCCCCACTCTTGCGCATGCGCGAAAGTCGAACAAACCGTGTTCAACGCATTGAGTTTCAAAAGCGTGTAATCCGTGTACAACGGTTGTAAACGTATACAACGGTTGTAAACGTATACAACGCTAAGGTAAACCGTTTAAACGATTTAACGCTTTCTTTGACGAACGGTTACACGCTTCTACATCACAGCACCGTACAGATGAAACCGTGTTATACGTATAACACGTTTCCACGGGTTTTAACGCATTACACGTTTTGGTATGCCAACCGTGTATCGCGTAGAATGCGCATGCTCAGATCGTTCTACGTGTGTGTATATATACTTCTAGACTGCAGGGCTTCTAAAATTTTCAGTTTTCCGGTTCTGGACCGATTTTTGAACTCTCGGACCGATTGAGATTTGAAAACTACCGGTAGTCTTAAAAATCGGTCCGAGAAAAATTGCCAGTCGGCTGCTTTTTCGCTATAAACCTTGTAAATTTACCGGTTTTGACCACCAAGTAATTTATGACACATATCCGCGGGCCATATACGTGTTAAACCAGTGTGCAGCTCGCTGTGTATCCATTTTCTCCAAATATCAATTTTTCTTAACACACGCGTGGGACAGGTGTATAGCGGATTAGTGACTGAAATAGACTGGCTTCAGCGTAAAGATACGAGAGTTCCTAGACTCGCCATTTCTGATGATGTTAAAATAAAATAAAGAAACCATGCACTGTGTTTATCTGTGTTCGTAATATTTAACCCCAAGTAACTGACACGGACTATCGGCAGGGCTATTCCATATTAAGTTAGGAACTGTTACATTACCCTGTATTAGGGGTCATTTTTGTGTATATAAAATGTACATAGGAATGCCGCAGATCCTGATGAGCCGGCTCACGTGATCTACACTTCATTTTGATAAACGACAAGGTACATCTGTCGTGTTAAAAGCGTGACTCATTAGGCATCCGGGATTAGGGATCAATTGAAGTGCTAAATCACACCGCCGATGTACTTTGAACTCGATCTGAGGGTATAGCGATATTTTAAAAGGGACGAAACATGGATGCCTCGAAGCGATCGGGGCCGAACAGGTATTCGCGTTAAAACGTGTAACCGTTGTACACGTTTCAATGCTTTCATATAGCTACACGCTTCCAGGTAAAGCGTTGTACACGTTTCAACTCTTTCACCTCTCTACATATGTATATGCCAAAGCGTGTTATACGCCTTGAAGCTAAACTTATTACACGCTTTAAAACTAAACGGTTTGACAATGTGTATTACACGTGTACGAACCGTATTATACGTTTAAACAACGTATACAACGCTTTTAAACTAAACGGTTTGACAATGTGTATTACATGTGTACGAACCGTATTATACGTTTAAACAACGTATACAACGCTACAGCAAACCGTTGCGTTCGCGTTGCGTTCGCGTTGAGTTTGCAAGTGTTGTCTATGGTGGAACAAAAACGGAGACTGCACTGTACCATACCCATGTGGCCTTCATCTCCAATGTCAAGGTGAAATTATTAGAAATTTGCTTTAAAGTTTTTTAAATATTTGCGTTAAAGTTTTTATTTGTCGGTGCAGGCGGCGGCCGGGGGTACGCGAGCCCCTGCTCACTTTCTCTACATTCTGCAATTTGTAGTAGCCACATAAATGGTATTATACTGTATTTATTACATTATCACAGCCAAAATGGCTGTGATAATGTAATAAATTCAGTATAATAAAATTTCTGAAATATTAGTAGCCAAATGGCTACAATGGCTACCATAAACTGTACAGGAGGAGGAGCCAATGGACGAAGACGTGAAGGAGGCAGTGAAGACTGAAGCAGGTGCGGATAAACCAAAGGAGATGAGCCTGACTGTCACTATCAACAAGAAGGGGCGCTCCGTCAATGATGCAGATAAGGTAGGGCTTTTCATTGGCCTTGAATTATAAGGTTTGACAATGTCCAGCCGTGGGTAAACGTTTGCTGTGGCACGAGGGAACTGTTTGAACCCCAAGGTCGTAGGCCGCAAGTTCAAACATCGAGTAATATTACATTCATTGTGTCTAGATATTTATGACTCTCACACTGGTATACACTCCCACCCGATTGTCAATGTTTCTGAACATCTATTGGCAATGCAAGCTCGCATTCAATCAATTTGATAGTCTGAACTGAACCTGCGTTGTAGCACAGCTGCTTGATTTCGAGCACAATATTCAATTTTTTGAAGTAACGAAATTGACAAATGTTGGCAAGATTAGCGCAGGCGTTAGTGTAAGAAACATTTCTTCACTAGAAATGACCATGTGATTTTGTACCTTCGGACATCTGCGTAATTTCATAAAATACGTTTACAAAATTTATAATATTTTTAGCCAGGTTTTTTGAAAAAAAATCCAGGCTATTGGATTGGCGAAAGCCGGGCGGGCGGGCGGCGGGCGGGCGGGCGGCGTCCACAATCAATGTTAAGTTTTCATGTTTGAGTCCATTTCTTTGTTACTGTACCACCTAGGACCACCAAACTTTCACAGCTTCATAATCAAGGGGTGCCCACCACATATCACTATCCAACATGTTACTTTTTTTTATCTTGACCCATTTTTTCCGCGTAGTCGACTTAGCCATTTTCAATGTTAAGTTTTCGCGTTTACAATGTTAAGTTTTCGTGTTTAAGTCCATTTCTTTGGTACTGTACCACCTAGGACCACCAAACTTTCACAGCTTCATAATCAAGGGTGCCCACCACATATCACTATCCAACATGTTACTTTTTTTTTTAACTTCACCCATTTTTTCCACGCAGTCGACTTAGCCATTTTCAATGTTAAGTTTTCGCGTTTACAATGTAAGTTTTCGTGTTTAAGTCCATTTCTTTGGTACTGTACCACCTAGGACCACCAAACTTTCACAGCTTCATAACCAAGGGGTGCCTACCACATACAACTATCCAACATGTGACAATTTTTTCACCTTCACCAATTATTTCTACGTAATTGACTTAGCCATTTTCAACGTTAACTTTTGAACGTACGTCTGGTTAAAGTTTTTTGGTTAAAACTTTTTCGTTATACTATATCTCTGCAACTGCTTCGCCCATTACCTTGAAAGTTCACATGGGTGGTTTATTATCAATACATCCATATTTTCATTCTAACCCCCAACCGTGCGGCCCCTGTGCCCAATGTCAAGGTCAAATTACTTTGAATTTTTTTGTTAAAGTTTTTTCGTGTACTATATCTCTGCAACTGCTTCACCCAATACCTTGATACTTCACATGGGTGTTTATCATCATTGTCGCACCTGCTTGCGGAAAGCGCGATCCTGTGCTCAATGTCAAGGTCAAATTACTTTGAATTTGTTTGTTAAACTTTTTTCGTGTACTATATCTCTGCAACTGCTTCACCCAACCTACCTTGATACTTCACATGGGTGTTTATCATCATTGTCGCACCTGCTTGCGGAAAGCGCGATCCTGTGCCCAATGTCAAGGTCAAATTACTTTGAATTTTTTTGTTAAAGTTTTTTCGTGTACTATATCTCTGCAACTGCTTCACCCAATACCTTGATACTTCACATGGGTGTTTATCATCATTGTCGCACCTGCTTGCGGAAAGCGCGATCCTGTGCCCAATGTCAAGGTCAAATTACTTTGAATTTTTTTGTTAAAGTTTTTTCGTGTACTATATCTCTGCAACTGCTTCACCCAATACCTAGATACTTCACATGGGTATTTATCATCATTGTCGCACCTGCTTGCGGAAAGCGCGATCCTGTGCCCAATGTCAAGGTCAAATTACTTTGAATTTTTTTGTTAAACTTTTTTCGTGTACTATATCTCTGCAACTGCTTAACACCCAATACCTTAGATACTTCTCACATGCGTGTTTATCATCATTGTCGCACCTGTTCGGTTGCGGAAAGAAAGGCGCGATCCTGTGGCCCAATGTCAAGGTCAAATTACTTTGAATTTTTTTGTTAATGTTTTTTTTCGTGTACTATATCTCTGCAACTGCTTCACCCCAATACCTTCTACTTCACATGGGTGTTTATCATCATTGTTGCACCTAGCTTGCGGAAAGCGCGATCCTGTGCCCAATGTCAAGGTCAAATTACTTTGAATTTTTTTGTTAAACTTTTTTCGTGTACTATATCTCTGCAACTGCTTCACCCAATACCTTGAATACTTCACATGTGTTTATCATCATTGTCGCACCTGCTTGCGGAAAGCGCGATCCTGTGCCCAATGTCAAGGTCAAATTACTTGAATTTTTTTTGTTAAAGTGTTTTTTTGTGTACTATATCTCTGCAACTGCTTCACCCTCCAATCTTCATACTTCACATGGGTAAAGGTTTATCATCATTGTTGCACCTGCTTGCGGAAAGCGCGATCCTAAAGTGCCCAATGTCAAGGTCAAATTACTTTGAATTTTTTTTTGTTAAAGTTTTTTTTTGTCGTACTATATTCTCTCTTGCAATCTGCTTCACTAAATACTGCATCACTTCACATGGGTGTTTATTCATCATTGTCACACCATGCTTGCGGAAAAAGCGCGATCCTGTGCCCTATGTCAAGTTCAAATTACTTTAAAATTTTTTGTTAAAGTTTTTTCGTGTACTATATCTCTGCAACTGCTTCACCCAATACCTTGATACTTCACATGGGTGTTTATCATCATTGTCACACCTGCTTGCGGAACGCGCGATATCGTCGGCATTTTGGCATACGTCCGTCCGTTCGTCCGTGTGTCCGGTTAAAGTTTTTTGGTTAAACTTTTTCCATCTACTATATCTATTTTTTTAGTGTCCATGCCTCGCCCCAAGGCGCGACATGCAGGCCACGGCCATCTAGTCTACAAAAAGTGGGTATAATTATGTTATCCAAGTGTCTATGCTTGGAAAAAACCTGGCCTTCGTGGCTTTGCCTCGTTTCTTGTTAATAAATATAGTCAAAAGTTAACAAAAAATATAATTCCGCATTTACTCATTTACAGATTTTGACAACTTTTGACGACATTTATGGCAAATATTGTAAATTACGAAGATGTCCGAATGTACAAAATCACATGGCGTGTCTCATATAACGCAAGTATGATTGGCACGCACCAAGTTATTCAGTGCAGTAAAGGTGCCACAATCTTATATATATTATTTCCATGTTTCCACCAGCCAACAGCTGTGTTCGCAGATTGTAGCTGGATTCCATGATATTATTTCAGAAACCTGAAGTGAAGAAAGTGTTGAAGTGTAACATCTGTGATGTCGTCTGCTACGACGAAATGGTGAGTTTTCCATGTTCAGTAGCCGATTTCATAAAAATTGCAAAGTATACTTATCTAGCGAAGTAATCTTTGAGGGAGAAATTTTCAATTTAAAGATAAATTTATTAATTTTTAGCTCGACTATTCGAAGAATAGTTAGAGCTTATGTTGTCACCCCGGCGTCGGCGCCTACTGGCCCTACACCCACCATACTTGGACAACTTCACCTCCTAGTGATGTACATCAACGACCCCTTACCTATATTTGACCTTGACCTACATTTAACCTTGAATTACTTACTTAATTCCCCTTGGTTAAGGTTTTTAGTCAACCTTGGTTAAGGTTTTTAGTCAAGCTTGTACATGGAATACTAGTGTGCATACAGACACCATACTTGGATAAATCTTTCTCATAGGGATGTACATCAATAACCCCTGACCTATATTTTACCTTCACCTACATTTAACCTTGAATTACTTACTTATTTCCACTTGGTTAAGGTTTGTACTCAAACTTGGTTAATGTTTATAGTCAAGCTTGTATATGAAATACTCCTGGGCCTACAGCAACCATACTTGGACAACTTCATCTCCTAGTCATGTACATCAATAATCCCTGACCTATATTTGATCTTGACCTACTTTTATCCTTGGATTACTTAGTTATTTCCCCTTGGTTAAGGTTTTTAGTCAAGCTTGTATATGGAATACTCCTGGGCCTACAGCAACCATACTTGGAAAACTTCATCTAGTGATGTACATCAATAACCCCTGACCTATATCTGACATTGACCTACATTTAACCTTGAATTACTTACTTAATTTCCCTTGGTTAAGGTTTTTAGTCAACCTTGGTTAAGGTTTTTATGCAGGCCGCGGCCACCTTGTTTGTCAAGCTATGTGTACATCGACAACCCTCGTAGTCGAGCTATGTTGTTCTCCTACAGCTCTTGTTATTATACTGAATTTATTACATTATCACAGCCATTTTGGCTGTGATAATGTAATAAATTCAGTATAATAATTCTGCATATTTTTAATCATCAAATATATGCAGTCGTTAGTTCTATATGAAATAATGCATTTCGGGAAAAATAAATGATTACTCCCTCAAAGTATACTTTGCTAGATAAGTATGCTTTGCAATGTTGGTGAAATAGGCTACCAAGCATGAGGCACCTTACTGTGACTGTGTCTCAGAAAATGTCTCTGATATCCAATATGTTTCGCGACATAATTTGGCGGCAGTTTCGCTGTATACTGTTTTTTTGCATGTATAAAGACACTTTTTATGCCCCACCACGAGAGTGGAGGGTGCATTTAGTGTTACCCGTGTCCGTCCGTTCATCAGTCACCAACCTTGTAACTCATAAAACTTTTAAACCATACTAGCTACAGACCTGAAACTTGGTATGTAGCTTCCTTATGATGATTTGATTATCTCCCCCTTTTCGACTTAGAATTTCCCAGTTTTGCCTTGTAACTCGTAAAACTTTTAAACCCTAATAGCTACAGACCTGAAGCTTGGTATGTAGATGTAGCTTCCTGTTGATGAGTAGATGCGCAAAGAGTGTTAGATGGCGAGTTTTAGATCATGGATTATCCAACTTTTCAACTTAGAACTTCAGAATTTCACCATTTTGCATTGTAACATGTAAACTTCTAAAACGTAATAGCTGGAAGCTTCATGCTTGGTATGCAGCTTTTTTTATGGTGTTCAGATGCACACAGTTAATTTCTATTTTTGCTTTGACACTGAGTCATGGATTATCTCCCCCTTTTGGACTTGCAATTTTGCCTCATTTACTATCAAAGCGATTTGTTGTGCATCCGTGTTGTATTAACACATTTTCTAGTTTTACCCAGATTTTCATCTCAGAAACCCCTTGCGTCTTATCCACCCGTTTGGATACTAGAGATTTTTTTTCCACACCGCTATATTGACATATACAACTAAAAATTAAGAAAATAAATGGTGTTTTTTTTTACATTTGTTGTTATTAGTCTTTGGGGTAAAGATAGTATTGGGAAAAACAATTGTATTCTAAACTGATAGTATCGGGGGGAAAAGGTGGTTGAAAAATAGATTCATCTTTTCAACTGTTTGCGCCTTACTCGTTTCGGCCCCTTGTCACAATTGGTCGACATTTTCTACCGAGGGCGAACGGTGTACACTAAGATTCGTACCCTAACCAGTTCGCCCCACATTCGTTTAATACGGCCCTTTATCTCGAACACTTAACCCTTAATACACTGAATTAAATGTTGTCGTCTGCTGAAAATGTTTTATTTTCAATATTTCTCGACAAAAACCTGGTTTTGACAGCACATGAGAATCGTCTCCAGTGGAGACGATTCTCATGTGCTGTCAAAACCAGTTTTTTGTTAAGAAATAAAGCAAAAATGAAAAACAGCAGACGGCAATTTCCGTCAACAGCGTAGGAAGGGTTGATTGTCTGATGGACGTCAGAACTTACAAATCCGTGGCAATATTGTGAGCCTAGATCACATGGAATTCATATCTCTATACTGATTCATCAGCCCAATCAAATTGCATGTGCAAGCCGAGTCACTATAGTGTTCGAGCACATGCGACTAATGCGGGACATTGCAAAATCAGAGAAGTGGGAAAACCGGTTCCTCGTTTGCACCATGGAAAATAATGAATCTGTATAATAAGAAATTTGACGATTTTTCTACATTTTAGAAAATATGACCGTATATAAGTGTTGCGTTTCGAAAGTCGTTCAGTATAGCTAGCTCATGATGTGACAAGGTAACATAGTAATTCAGGTACTAGTATGTTTTGTTTGAGTGGCTCAGCATAAGTGTGTGAAGTTTTGAGAAGTTACACTGTGATCAGCGTGATATAGTCGCTGCTATTGACGTCCCCACAACCCTAAGTCGGATTGACTTGAAACTTCACATACCTCTTTATCACCATCAATATTTTCATTCTATAGCCCACATTTACGGTCACCATGCCCAGGTTCAAGGTCAAATTGCATTAATGTTTTTGTTATGTAAAATCTGTGTTTAAAGTTATAAAGTGCCCAATATCTCCATAATCTAATTGTCTCTACCCACATACATACATACACACTGAGACCATCAAATACCTCAGCGGGTATGATACGCTAGCCACATTCATCTAGTTTCAAGTTGATAAAGGTTATTCAATAACAATTTTGGGATCCCCCACCCCCCCCCCCCCCATCACAACATGTGAAATATTGGATTCTACCCTGTTGACCCGGTCTAAAATGAAAAAAAAAAAAATTTGTGTTCTATAGTGACATCAGTAGCCTATTTCACCAACATTGCAAAGTATACTTATCTAGCAAAGTATACTTTGAGGGAGTAATCATTTATTTTTCCTGAAATGCATTATTTCGTATAGAAGTAACTACTGCATATATTTGATGATTAAAAGTATGCAGAATTATTATACTGAATTTATTACATTATCACAGCCATTTTGGCTGTGATAATGTAATAAATTCAGTATAATAAAAATTAATAAATTTATCAAAAAAATGAAAATTTCTCCCTCAAATTATACTTTGGTAGAAAAGTATACTTTGCAGTGTTGGTGAAATCGGCTACTGATCCACGCCCAAGTTAAGAGTAGTTGGCATGGCTAACTATTTAAGTCTTATATAGTGTATGCTAAACAACTATGTTGACATGAAAACATATTTAAATCAACACAACCTGATTTTATTGGAACATAATATACTCTGGCAAACTGTAGTACATGTAGTTTGAATCTAAGACCGGTTTTATGTCTGCCAAACTTTAGTACATGTAGTTTGAATCTAAGACCGGTTTTATGTCTGCCAAACTTTAGTACATGTAGTTTGAGTCTACTCAGACCGGTTCTATGTCTGCCACATGCATTCACAGGTGGAAGACTCGGACCTATGACACCAAAAAAATGCCTATTAAAAAAAATCCCATTACCCCACCCACTTGGTCTCGTACAGTACATAACGTTAATTTGTTATGTACTGTACAAGACCAAGTGGGTGGGGTAATGGGATTTTTTTGAATAGGCATTTTTTTGGTGTCATAGGTCCGAGTCTTCCACCTGTGCATGCATTGATGGGCGTGCGATCTGGGTTAACAGTGATTCAAAACTTATGTACTTGTTTATGAATTTACATGTACATGTATATCCAAATGTCAATTTGTAAATAAATCAAGCCAGTGCTAGTGAAATGGCAAACTTGTATACCGTAATAGCCCTAAATATTTGGACACAATTTGCTTTGGGAAACCCCTTTGGTTTGGGGTTTCCCAAAGCAAATTGCATCCAAATACATTGTTATTGTGATTGAACCAGTACTGCCATACTAACACTAAATATTTGGACACAATTTGCTGTGGGGAAACCCCTATTAAATAGGGGTTTCCCAAAGCAAATTGCATCCAAATACATTGTTATTGTATTGAAACCAGTACTGCCATACTAACACTAAATATTTGGACACAATTTGCTTTGGGAAACCCCTATTAAATAGGGGTTTCCCAAAGCAAATTGCATCCAAATACATTGTTATTGTATTGAAACCAGTACTGCCATACTAACACTAAATATTTGGACACAATTTGCTTTGGGAAACCCCTATTAAATAGGGGTTTCCCAAAGCAAATTGCATCCAAATACAGTGTTATTGTATTGAAACCAGTACTGCCATACTAACCCAAAATACTGGCACGCTCACTGTTGTAGGGAAACCCATATATTTGTATGTGTTTCCCCAAATAAATGGTGTCCGAATATTTAGGGTTATTATGGTAGAGGTACATGTACATTCATATCAGCCATAATAATGCATGACGGTCATTGGAAACCTGAGGAGGCACCGTAACTGTGGGTATGGACGTTCTGGGAATATTCTGCAGTGTAACTTCCTGCAACTAATACAATACATGGTGTTTGTGTGTGCAACACCCCCCCCCCCCCCACACACCCCCACACACACACACACACACCAAACAACCTATTATGCCATTTTACTCAGAAAGATATTGTGCTACAGGGCTCCAGATAAGGTGCGTATTTACGCATTTTACGCAATTATTTTAGCTGAATACACATTGATTATCAAAAGCAGGAGTACACAAAATACACACAAATATTCAAATTGAATAGTGAAAATACTGTCATAAAGAGTTGAAAATTCACTTAGTTGAGCTGCAACAATGTTTGCTTTTTGCAGCTCAAATAAGTGAATGTTTAAATTTGTTATATTTTTTTTATCATTTCTTCCCTATTTAGTATTATGAAGAAAATCAATAATCCACTTGTAACAGTAAAATACGCAATGATTTTGCAATCGAGGGGTATAGTACGCTTTAGACACAAAGCTTATCTGGAGCTCTGGTACTAACATCCCCAATTTTCTACTCGATGCCACCCCCACAGTAAATTACCAAATCAGGAACCGTCTGCCCCCACCACCGCTATCACCAACTTTCTTTCACAGACACCGACACCCCATTCATTCTCCTCAAACCATAACGGGCAACTTGCATTTTATCTTGCAGAGAATCTCACACACAGTCTCGAAATCTGTACTGCATGATATTTGGGAGTGGGTTTGCAAGAAAGAGTGGTAAGAGTACAATGTGAGAATAAATATCGGAGGGATTGGCGGGGAGAATCTCAAACAATTTGGCTCCGTCAATGGAGGTAGATACCATCGCTTTCAAGTCCCCGACCTCCCCAGGATAGTGTCTCTTGCAGACTTGTATGCTGGCACACTGGATATGAAATTGGCAGATTCTGGTGGCTGCACTTGCCAATTGTTATTGCCAAAGTCCGATCCCTTGCGACCATGGTGTACACGTCGCCTGATAACAAAGAAAACGGAAGTATTGGAATTAGCGACATAGTAAACTTCTTTTGGGACGATTTCAGTGATTTTTAGCTCACCTGAGCGAAGCTCATGTGAGCTATTGTTACCGCAATGTGTCCGTCGTCGTCCGTCGTCGTCGTCGTCCGTGAACATTTTCAAACGTCTTCTCCTCGGTAACCATTGGGCCTATGGTCACCAAACTTCATGGTCATGGTCCTTAGGTAGGGGGATTACAAAATTGTTAAAATGACGTCATTACGTAATCCAAGATGGCCGCCGTCTAAAAATAGCACAAATTCTTAAAAAATCTTCTTCTCAAGAACCGCCAACCGGATTTCGACAAAACTTGGTAGGAATGATCGATGTACATTGCTCTTTCAAAGTTGTTAAAATGGTGACCCTGGGGTTAAAAATGGGCGTGGCCCGTGGGTCAAATTGGGGTCAAATTTTATTTTTGACTGAATATGGTCATTTCATATATCAAATTGAAGGTATCAATGAGGCGATCACTCTGGTGCATTTTTTGTCGAAATCGGATTGTTATGTCATCCAAGATGGCCGCCGAAAGGTCAAAAGGTCGTTCTTTTTTTATTAGAGGATTTCAAAATTCTTCTTCACATGAAACCGCTTGGCCCATGGTAGCCAAACTTAAAAGTTATGGTCCATGGGTGAAGCCTTTTCAGATTTGTTAAAATGGAGGTCATCGCTAATCCAAGATGGCCGCCATCTAAAAATAGCATAAATTCTTAAAAAATCTTCTTCTCATGAACCGCTTGCCGGATTTCGACGAAACTTGTAGAAAATGATCGATGTACATTGCGCTTTATGAAAGTTGTTAAATGGTGACCCCTTGGGGTCAAAAATGGGCGTGGTGTCCCGGGATCAAATTGGGGATCAAATTTTATTTTTATTTTTTGACCGAATATGGTCATGTCATATATCAAATTGAAGGTATCAACTGAGGCGATCACTCTGGTGCATTTTCTCTGTCGAAATCGGATTGTTATGTCATCCAAGATGGCCGCCAAAAGGTCAAAAGGTCGTTCTTTTATTAGAGATTTCAAAATTCCTTCTTCACATGAACCGCTTGGCCCATGGTAGCCAAACTTAAAAGTTATGGGTCCATGTGTGAAGCCTTTTCAGATTTGTTAAAATGGAGGTCATCGCTAATCCAAGATGGCCACCGTCTAAAAATAGCATAAATTCTTAAAAAATCTTCTTCTCATGGACCGCTAGCCGGTTTTCGACGAAACTTGGTAGGAATGATCGATGTACAATGCTCTTTCAAAGTTGTTAAAATGGTGACCCCGGGGTCAAAAATGGGCGTGGCCCGTGGTGTCAAATTTTATTTTTGACCGAATATGGTCCTGTTATATATCAAATCGAAGGTATCAATGAGGCGATCACTCTGGTACATTTTTTGTCCAAATCGGATTGTTATGTCATCCAAGATGGCCGCCGAAATGTCAAAAGGTTCTTTTATTAGAGATTTCAAAATTCTTCTTCACATGAACCGCTTGGCTCATGGTAGCCAAACTTAAAATTTTGGTCCATGGGTGAAGCCTTTTCAGATTTGTTAAAATGGAGGTCATCGCTAATCCAAGATGGCCGCCGTCTAAAAATAGCATAAATTCTTAAAAAATCTTCTTCTCATGGACCGCTAGCCGGATTTCGACGAAAATTGGTAGGAATGATCGATGTACAATGCTCTTTCAAAGTTGTTAAAATGGTGACCCCGGGGTCAAAAATGGGCGTGGCCCGTGGTGTCAAATTTTATTTTTGACCGAATATGGTCATGTTATATATCAAATCGAAGGTATCAATGAGGCGATCACTCTGGTACATTTTTTGTCCAAATCGGATTGTTATGTCATCCAAGATGGCCGCCGAAATGTCAAAAGGTTCTTTTATTAGAGATTTGAAAATTTTTCTTCACATGAACCGCTTGGCCCATGGTAGCCAAACTTAAAAGTTTTGGTCCATGGGTGAAGCCTTTTCAGATTTGTTAAAATGGAGGTCATCGCTAATCCAAGATGGCCGTCGTCTAAAAATAGCATAAATTCTTAAAAAATCTTCTCATGAACTGCTAGCCGGATTTCGACGAAACTTGGTAGGAATGATCGATGTACATTGCTCTTTGAAAGTTGTTAAAATGTTGACCCCGGGGTCAAAAATGGGCGTGGCCCGTGGGGTCAAATTGGGGTCAAATTTTATTTTTGACTGAATATGGTCATGTCATATATCAAATTGAAGGTATCAATGAGGCGATCACTCTGGTGCAATATTCTCTCTGGTCGGAATCGGATGATTATGTCATCCATGATGGCCACCAAAAGGTCCATTTATTCAAGATTTTTCTCAGGAACCACATGGCCGATGCTGGGTGAAGCATTTTCAGATTTTGTAAAATGAGAGTCATCGCTTAATCCAAGATGACCGCCATCTAAAAATAGCACAATTTTTTTAAAACACATGAACTCGATGTCACATTCTCCTCTGGTGTTCATGGAGTCAGGTGAGCGAATTAGGGCCATCATGGCCCTCTTGTTTATTTTATTATAATAATTTTTACTAAAAACTTTAGGGTCGGTGGGAAAATCTATGTATGGTCGGGTAACCGGGGCCTTACTATACAGTAAATCAGATATGTTTTCTGTGAGTGGTTTGGAAAGGTTTATACAATTGTGAATAACATGTACACCTCACTCTGTAGGCATTTTCGCGGCACATGAAGTCACCGCGCCACCTCCAGAAGATGCAGAGTGTGATCGACATGTCCACGCAGAAGACAACACAGGTGCTGGCCCGCAAACAGGCTGAGCAACATCTTCGATCCCTGGAGACCCCAACCCGCCCCCAGCCTCAACGCATGCCTGACGGCAAGACATTGTGAGTTAACTTGACATACCAACATGAGAGTGGCTTTTTGTCTCCCCCACGATAGTGGAAAGTGAGACATAGCGGTCACAATTCCGACGTTGTCGGAGTTGGTGTCCTCAACAATTTGGGACGTAAATTTTGGACGTAGCCATTTTTCCCATATCTCTTGATCAGTTAGTTCCAAACTTCACCAATACTGGTAGCTTCCTTCCTCACTTTGATGGTTATCCACCCAGTGTCTTTTGTGTGACTGACTTTCGTATCAATAATTTTGCACTTCTTCATATTACAGGGTTCATGTTTGAGGGCGACATGGGCGAAGTGGTCGCTTTTTTTCTGGCCAAGTCGCCTTATTTTTCCCGTAGGGGGAAGTGAAGTCGCCCTGGAATTTTCTATGAATTTCAGACCCTAGGGGCGAGTGCATGTCATAAATGCGCTAATCCCACCAAATAGGCGTGTAAAATTGGATCGCATCGATTGTTTGATGACCCCTGGTGTGTATTTGCCCGCAGGGTTTCTTTGTTATTGTCGCCTACTATCGGTGTGTTATTCGCGACGCCATGATGCGTATCAGCTGATCAGACACGTCTGGGCGCTTAATATTGTTTAACTAAAGCGTTCAAGGAACGTTGATTGAAGACACGAATTTATGTCATTAAGGCGGGGCTTATAGCTTCATTTAATTCTTTGGTCGGCTTCGACTAATTTGATTCGACGACACACGTGAATAATTAGTTTCAAGGTAAATGGGAGGCGACTACTATCGCAGTCTATCGGCATACGACGTAGTTGTCTACACACATTTTTGTCAGCTTATGACGCTTTGTGGGATACCATTTGAATGATTTCCGAAATAAAAATAGCATCCAATCGTTAGCTACGATTGTGGGTATACCCACTCGAGGCGCCACCTGACGAACCTAGTCGTCGCCTACACAGTGGCCTACACAGCCCATGATTGCAATTTTTTTTTCTTCAAATTCTACAATCTACTACAATCTACTACATTTGCTTCCCAGCCCCCCCCCCCCCCCCCACCCCCAAAGTTTCTTTTTTTATTTCTCGATGAAAGTATACGTTGTTAACGCTCACTTAAACCGTCTTGACGAGGTGGCTCAACATGTTGATGCCTCTACCCTCTAATAGATATGCTGTTGAAAACATAGAGTTAATGTATACAGTTACGCGATAACTATAAGTAAGAGAAAAAATCAGGGAAAATATGATTTTTATCACTTCTCCCTAATTTCCCCTCACTTCTCCCTATTTTGCCTGGAGGGAGAAGTGACACTCGGCGAGACACTCCCCGGCGATCGCCTTGTTAGCTCGCCTGAGCCAAAGGTTCAAGTGAGCAATTGTTATCGCTTTTTGTCTGTCGTCCGACCACAATTTCAATTTCCCGAACCGCTGGGCCAAGGTCGGTCAAACTTCACATATATTGGTGGGGAGGGGGGGGGGGGTGGTATTGGCATTTCAGATTTGTAAAATTGGAGGTCGTCGCATAATCCAAGATGACTGACTGCCTTGTAAAAGTAGGTCAAATTCTTTAAAAAATCTTCTCACGAACCGCCAGACCGATTTCAACGAAATGATAAATAGTCAACGATATCAAATTGATGGTATCGACAAGACAGTCACTCTGGAGCATGTTTTGTCGAAATCGAATGATTGCATCATCCATGATGGCCGCCAAAAGGTCGTCCTTTTATTAGAGATTTCAAACAGTCTTCTTCTCGTTGTCCGCTTGGCCGATATTGACCAATCTTCACAGTTATGGTCCGTGGGTGAAGCCTTTTCATAATTGTTAAAATGGCGTTCATTATATAATCCAAGATGGCCGCCGTAGGAAAGTAGGTCAAGTTTTTTTTTAAAAATCTTCTCAAGAATGGCCAGACCGATTTCGACAAAACTTGGTAGGAATGAGCAATAGTCAACCCTGTTTCAGATTTGATAAAATGGTGGTCAAAAATGGGTGGGGCCGGATGGGTCAAGTAGGGGTCAAATTTTCACATTTCATATCTCAAATCGAAGGTATCAACAAGACAATCACTTTGAGAATGTTTTATCGAAATCGGATTATGACGTCATCCAAGATGGCCGCCAAAAAGTAAAAACGTCATCCATTTATTAGATTTTTCAAGCGTCTTCTCTTGAATCACGTCCATGGGTGAAGCCTTTTCATATTTGTTAAAATGGAGATCACCGTATAATCCAAGATGGTCGCTGTAGAAAGTAGTACAAATTCTTAAACAATCTTCTCACGAACCGCCAAACTGATTTCGACGACTTGGCAGAAATATTGACAAATTCCAGAGTAATCGTCTCCTCAATACCTTCGATTTGAGATTTATCCTTCAAATTGAAGGTATTGAGGAGACGATTACTCTGGAATTTGTCAAAAGTAGGTCATCTAAGATGGGCGCCGAAAGGTCAAAAGGTCATCTTTTAATAGAGAGTTCAGTCTTCTTCTCATGAACCTCTTAGCCAATGTTGGTCAAACTTCACAGGGATGATCTATGGGTGGGGGCATGTCAGATTTGTAAATTTGGAGGTTGTCGCATAATCAAAGATGGCCACCGTGGATAAGTGAACAATTTTGGCCTTGATCAGACTGCGCGGATGCGCAGGCTGATCTAGGGCGGCATTGGTTATAAACTCTATAAGCCCTGTTTTCACATAACACATCTCATATTTTTTCATTGATGCGCTGTAAAATCCCATTCAATCATCCCAGTTTGCATTGACCTTGCTTTTGAATGGAATGTAAAATCTTGATCAATCAATTAAGGGTTGACCCCAACCATCGCCCAGCCACACCGTATAGCGTATGTGAGTTTATGTGACATACCAGCATGCAAGGGGCTTATTGACTGACTTGTGTTACCCTTGAACTCTAGAACTCAGTAGTGACCAATGTACATGTAGGCCTTGATCAGACGTTGCGGATGCACAGACTGATCTGTGGTTACTTGGTCAATCAATACATGAGCGAATTAATCAGTCAATAAATATTATCAATACACAAAACAATACAGGACTCAATAAATCAATCAATACATGAAACAGTCAATGAATCAATTCATTAATGCAAAAAACAATCAATTAATCAATACATGAACCAATCAATCAATGCATATAAGAGCCAATGAATACATACCAGTCAATGAATACATGAAACAGTCAATGCATGAAATAGTCAATGAATACATGAAACAGTCAATCAATAAATGAAACAGTCAATCAATCAACCAATGGGGTCAATAAATACATCAGCACCTAAAACAGTTAATCAATACATGAAGCAGTCAATCAATCAACCAATCAATCATTCAAGAAACAATAAATACATCAATACACAAAACAATTCAGTTAATCAATCAATTAACAGGGATTCCGCTGGCGATCGCCACTTTCGCAATTGGTGATAAAAATAAACAATTGGCGATAAAAAATTACAATTTTCGAAAAATAAATCAACAAAAAATTATTATTTTTAATTTTTTGTTGAAGTGCCGAGTTTTTTATTTTCCCCAACGGAATCCCTGAATTAATGACTCCATCTATATTACAGCGAGAGCTTCTGTAAGACGTGTGAGCAGAACTATACTGGTGCGTTCAAACTGCACAAGGAAACCAAGATGCACAAGGTATGGACCCTTTCTCCACTCAATACCTAACATGGTTCATTTTCAGACTATTATCTTTATCAGAAAAGGGCTAACTTTTGTCTCACCCACATTAGTGGGAAATGCGACATAACGGTCACTATTCTGGCATTGTATGCGTCAACTCTTTTGGGTGTACATCACAATATTGTTATTGATATGTTGGTTTGATCTTGACCCAACTTCATCAATAGCTTCCTCACACTGCATTGGCATTATGCAAAAAGTGCAGATCCAGATGAGCCGGCTCGTAACGCTTTTAACTACCCTGTGTCATTTGGGTGACCTTGACTTTCAAGGGTGAAACACTCGCCGGCGATTGCCTGGTGTAAAAATATGGATACTATTCACAATGTCTCTTTACATGATTATAGTACTGTCTTGCATTTCAACCAGTAGTTTGCATAAATGTAACTTTATAGTGGCAATAGTTTAAACCACTCTCGTGTTGCCCGTTTTTGGATAAATGACATCAGTAACTTCGCAATGACATGTTGCCTTTGATCAATCAAAATGTTCTCGGACATATCACCTGCATCACGAGACTGTCACCTTCACTATGGCCCATCTCCGAAAATTAATCTCACAACTCTTGGCCATATTGTGGCCTAGGTGTGCGTTTCTTTTGCTGAATTATATGAAGGAGTCAGTGGATGAAGGGAACTAAGTACAGATCTCCAGATAAGCTTTGTGTCTAAAGCATACTATACCCCCTGATTTCAAAATCATTGCATATTTTACCTTTACAAATGGGTTATTGATTTTCTTCATTACTTAGTAGGGAAGAAATGATAAACAATATAACAAATTTAAGCATTCACTTATTTGAGCTGCAAAAAGCAAACACTGTTTGCTTTTTGCAGCTCAACTAAGTGAATTTTCAACTTTATGAAATATTTTCACTACTCAATTTGAAAAGCAATGCGTATTTTCACATTGTTGTGCATATTTTCTACTCCCACTTTTGATAATCAATGCGTATTCAGCTAAAGTAATTGCGTAATGCACCTTATCTGGAGCTCTGTAAGTCCATAGGACTTAGTTCCCTTTTTCCACTGACCCCTTCAAATACATGAAAATAAACAGATTATTTCACTTGTCACTGACTAATGTTAAGTGTAATAGCCTGTTCCATCATTTCCCCATTGTAGGCCCGCGATGAGAGACGGAAGGCTGGCTGTAAGATCTGCCCGGTGAGGACGTTCAATAACTACGAGGACTTCGCAAAACACCTACAGTCAACCTGGCACAAGAAGGTAATATGTCATGATGTCACAAAACCAAACTTACTACCTTTGCTCCTACTGAACCAGTTCAGCCTGCATAGTCTGGCCTCCGTCTTCACTGCTTGCTTTTTGTTCCGTGAAACATGCAAAACATTTTCAAGAGCTTCAGATATGTTTTGTATCTAAAGAGTATTATACCCCCATATTTCAAATTCAATGTGTATTTTACTTTTACAAATGTATTATTGATTTTCTTCCTTATTAAATAGGGAACAAATGATAAAAAATAAAACAAATTTAAACATTCACTTATTTGAGCTGCAAAAAAGCAAACAATTTTTGCAGCTGAACTATTAAGTAAATGTTCAACTTTATTACAGTATTTTTACTACTCAATTTGAAAATCAATGCATATTTTCAAATTGCTGCGAGTCTCCCACTTTTGATAATCAGTGCGTATTCTGCTAAAATAAGTGCGTATGATACGCCAATACGCAACTTACTTAGAGCTCTGCATTTTATTAGGTAACTTAATATGCGTTGACTGAATACACTCTTGTCTGATAACAAATTGTCGTATCCTGCTTTGACTAGATATGAATGTCTGGGTGACAGCTAATTTCTCTGACATTCCATTGTTCGAACGCCTTCACATGAATGATGGTGTTACTGAATGATGCCACTGTAATGATGTAACGTAGTAAACAAGGTCGCATTTCAATGAAAATCATGTCATATTTTATGTAACATAAAACGTTACCTGATAAATCAAATACAATGCCAGTGTCTTCTGGTATGAAGTTTATCAGTAGAACAGTATTCCCTATTTACAATTAGGCAGTATGAATTCACAAGCTGATCATGATCTACACAGGTTGGCAATTAAATTAGTTTTGTTTCATCATATCACCATCCATGTGTACTGTAAGCTACTTTTCATGGCAATGAAGTCGAGGGGTGCTACACAAACACCTGTGTTAATCTTACCCAGATTTTCCGCAATCAAGCAACATGATTGTCTGAGCCTGAGCTGTAGCACAGCTCAGGCTCAGACAATCAAGTTGCTTGATTTCAAGCACAATATTCAAGTATTTTTATGCCCCCGCCACCGAATGGTGAGGGGGGCATATAGTGTTACCGGCGTCCGTACGTACGTACGTACGTACGTACGTACTTAACGCTGGGTAAATGGCTTATAATTTCTGTTTCCTTGCTCGGATCTGCTTCACATTTCACACACGCATTGCTCCAATGGTCCTCTACTGCCCTGTGACAAATCCACATTCGTCCCGCCCCCGCTAAGCCCAGGGTCAAGGTCACAGACTTGGTGCTTTCAAAACCTTAACGCTGGGTAAATGGCTTATAATTTCTGTTTCCTTGCTTGGATCTGCTTCACATTTCACACAGCATTGCTCCCAATGGTCCTCTACCACCCTGTGAACAAATCCACATTATCGTCCCGCACCGCTAAAGCCCAGGGTCAAGGTCCCAGACTTGGTGCTTTCGAAACCTTAACGCTGGGTAAATGGCTTATAATTTTCTGTTTTCTTGCTCGGATCTGCTTCACATTTCACACACGCATTGCTCCAATGCTCCTCTACCGCCCTGTTACAAATCCACATTCGTCCCGCCCCCGCTAAGCCCAGGGTCAAGGTCACAGACTTGGTGCTTTCGAAACCTTAACGCTGGGTAAATGGCTGATAATTTCTGTTTCCTTGCTTGGATCTGCTTCACATTTCACACACGCATTGCTCCAATGGTCCTCTACCGCCCTGTGACAAATCCACATTCGTCCCGCCCCCGCTAAGCCCAGGGTCAAGGTCACAGACTTGGTGCTTTCAAAACCTTAACGCTGGGTAAATGGCTTATAATTTCTGTTTCCTTGCTCGGATCTGCTTCACATTTCACACACGCATTGCTCCAATGCTCCTCTACTGCCCTGTCACAAATCCACATTCGTCCCGCCCCCGCTAAGCCCAGGGTCAAGGTCACAGACTTGGTGCTTTCGAAACCTTAACGCTGCCTGCGTAAATGGCTTATAATTTCTGTTTCCTTGCTGGGATCTGCTTCACATTTCACACACGCATTGCTCCAATGGTCCTCTACCGCCCTGTGAAAAATCCACATTCGTCCCGCCCCCGCTAAGCCCAGGGTCAAGGTCACAGACTTGGTGCTTTCGAAACCTTAATGCTGGGTAAATGGCTTATAATTTCTGTTTCCTTGCTCGGATCTGCTTCACATTTCACACACGCATTGCTCCAATGGTCCTCTACCGGCCTGTGACAAATCCACATTCGTCCCGCCCCCGCTAAGCCCAGGGTCAAGGTCACAGACTTGGTGCATTTCGAAACCTTAACGCTGGGTAAATGGCTTATAATTTCTGTTTCCTTGCTCGGATCTGCTTCACATTTCACACACGCATTGCTCCAATGGTCCTCTACCGCCCTGTGACAAATCCACATTCGTCCCTCCCCCACTAAGCCCAGGGTCAAGGTCACAGACTTGGTGTGTTCGAAACCTTAACGCTCGGGTAAATGGCTTATAATCAAATATGCCTCGTTTTCTTTGGCTGCCAGCGGGGGCATTCGTGTGCCGACAGGCCACATTTCTAGTGTTATAATGAAATTGACAAATATTGGCAAGATTAGCACAGGCGGTAGTCAGAGCTCCAGTTAAGGTGCGTAATTTGACCAACTTGGGGTGACATTTTTATGCCCCCGCCACCGAATGGTGAGGGGGGCATATAGTGTTACCGGTGTCCGTACGTACGTACGTACGTACGTCCCGAAACCTTAACGCTGGGTAAATGGCTTATAATTTCTGTTTCCTTGCTCGGATCTGCTTCACATTGCACACACGCATTGCTCCAATGGTCCTCTACCACCCTGTGACAAATCCACATTCGTCCCGCCCCCGCTAAGCCCAGGATCAAGGTCACAGACTTGGTGCGTTCGAAACCTTAACGCTGGGTAAATTGCTTATAATTTCTGTTTCCTTGCTCGGATCTGCTTCACATTGCACACACGCATTGCTCCAATGGTCCTCTACCGCCCTGTGACAAATCCACATTCGTCCCGCCCCCGATAAGCCCAGGGTCAAGGTCACAGACTTGGTGCGTTCGAAACCTAACGCTGGTAAATTGACTTATAATTTCTGTTTCCTTGCTCGGATCTGCTTCACATTGCACACACGCATTGCCCCAATGGTCCTCTACCACCCTGTGACAAATCCACATTCGTCCCGCCCCCGCTAAGCCCAGGGTCAAGGTCACAGACTTGGTGCGTTCGAAACCTGAACGCTGGGTAAATGGCTTATAATTTCTGTTTCCTTCTTCGTATCTGCTTCACATTGCACACACGCATTGCTCCAATGGTCCTCTACCGCCCTGTGACAAATCCACATTCGTCGCCCCCGCCCCCGCTAACCCCCAGGGTCAAGGTCACAGACTTGGTGCGTTCAAAACCTTAACGCTGGGTAAATGGCTTATATTTCTGTATTTCCTTCCTCGGATCTGCTTCACATTTCACACACGCATTGCTCCAATGGTCCTCTACCGCCCTGTGACAAATCCACATTCGTCCCGCCCCCGCTAAGCCCAGGGTCAAGGTCACAGACTTGGTGCGTTCGAAACCTTAACGCTCGGTAAATGGCTTATAATTTCTGTTTCCTTGCTCGGATCTGCTTCACATTTCACAACGCATTGCTCCAATGTCCTCTGCCACCCTGACAAATCCACAAATCCTCCCATTCGTCCCGCCCCCACTAAGCCTCCGGTCAAAGTAACAGACTTGGTGCGTTTGAAACATTAACGCTCGGGTAAATGTCTTGTAATTTGTGTTTCCTTGCTTGGATCTGCTTCACATTTCACACACGCATTGCTCCAATGTTCCTCTGTCACCTTGTGACAAATCCACATTTGTCCCGCCCGCACTAAGCCCAGGGTCAAGGTCACAGACTTGGTGCGTTCGAAACCTTAACGCTCGGGTAAATGGCTTATAATTTTTGTTTTCTGGTTCGGATCTGCTTCACATTTCACACGCGCATTGTTCCAATGGTCCTCTACCGCCCTGTGACAAATCCACATTCGTCCCGCCCCCGCTAAGCCCAGGGTCAAGGTTACAGACTTGGTGCGTTCAAAACCTTAACACTCGGGTAAATTGCTTATAATCAAATATGCCTCGTTTTCTTTGGCTGCCAGCGGGGGCATTCGTGTGCCGACAGGCCACATTTCTAGTGTTATTTCTTCATCAAAAATGGCCCTGTGCAGGCACCGGGGCGGGATCAACTGATCCTGAGAATAGTGCTGCAGTAGCCATTGCTGGTCGTAAAAGGCGACTAAACTGGCTTAACGATTGGGTTCATACTTTCCGGAACCCACTATACCGGATTTGGCCCTCATGTACATTTTTGGCTTTCTTGTATGTGAGAGTTGAGTCAGGCTATGCCCCATATATAAAAGTAAGATTAGCGCTAATCCTATTACTTTTAGGGGATGGGATAAATGATGCTGGTGTGGCGAGGGCCTGGCACCAGATCATGTTGTTCTAATTTCAGGACTGAATATATATTTTGATTGTAAATATTGAGTTCTGAAGTTGGGATTTACCCCCCTCGGACAGGTGGATACGGGACACGACCCCGTTGACCCGTCTGCGTGTAGACTCCCTGAGGCTTGTATCTCTATGTCAGAAAATCGGACGTTAAACCCTATTCGCTCACTCACTCATCAAAAATGGCAATTTGGGAGTGCTTTAGAATCGTCTCATTGAGACGATTCTAAAGCACTCCCAACTTGCCATTTTTGATGGAGAAATAAGAAATTTACCTCCAAATTACGCATATTAACTGCAGCGCAGACGTTAGTGTATCACGAGTGTATCTCCCAGTCAATTAGCACACTCGGTTGCCTAATCATATGGAATCACTGATAGCAGTGTGCAAAGTAAATTGTTTTCGTATTGATGTAAAGAAATTGAAAAGTATTTAAAAATAATGCTTGTTGTTTATGAAAGTTCTAGTTTCGTTCGAAAAATATTTTATATTATATACCTACCCATGAAATACATAGTTATGCATTGTAAATAAAAGTCATGTTCTCATCGATGAAATAAACAACTTTCGGTGAAAATACGACTACTTCCGCTATCTATATTCATAACGCGCACCTGAAAGAAAACGGCGCAAATAGGCTGCAAATACACATTCATTACCGTATACAGTCTAAAAAACTGCTAATTTCCATGGAGCGGTATATAATAAATAGAATATTCATATTCGTCACAAAAATATGAATATCCTCTATATCTCTGTTTAGACAATATACAGGGAAATGCACAACATAAATTGTCTAATAAGAACAAAAGGGTTGAGCTACAAATGTGTATACATTCGGGTGCCCGAAACTGTCATTGCTATTAAATGATTCTATTTATTTGCTATGGTGATTATACTTCCCTGTTTTCTGTGACGTGGCTTCCGTATGTTTTGGCAGAAAGAGAAGCAGGCATCGTGGCCGCACTGTAAACTATGTGATCAGTCGTTCAAGTCACCGCGGAAATTTGTGCAACACTGTAAAACGCCACATCACATTGAGGTGCGTTAATAAACAAATACCAACTTTTTAACTGGTGCTTATGATGTGATAGGCACATAAAAATCAATATTGTCATTTGATTTTTATGTGCATAACATATCATAATTCCAGCACAAAAATATTTACACAATTCCCTAACATTTGATTGGCCCGTAGCAAGTCTCTGTCCAAAATTTATATCCCAGTAAACTCCCATGCCAAACTACTTTCTACAGGTGCGCTGTCGGTGCTTTCAATGTAAACAAATGGCTGCCGTCTGTCAAAATCAACACATTTTCTTGATGAATTTGTTTCAAATGCTGGATTTATAAGGAATGAATGGCCTTTTTGTGGAATTTATCGGGGATTTAAACTTGGAAAAGTCGCAGGAATACTGCCATTTGTAGGTGTTGACAGTATTCCCGCGACTTTTCCAAGTTTACACCCCGATAAATTCCACAAAATGGCCATTCATTCCTATAATGATTTTTAACGAACTGTTTATACACTCCGGAAACCTATTTTGTGCCATAAATTTGGGAGATAACTATTGAAAATTGTAATTTGGGGAGATATTCGGTGGATTTACGGTTGGAAACTTCGATTTACAGCGACGCCTATAATAACCAACTCCATTCTAAATTGAGAGATTTATGACCTACATCTGCCAAATTTGTATTGATCTTTTTAAGAACATAGGTTTTTCATCAACCCATAACATTAATTTAACTTAATTTGTATCTAATTATACTGTCGTCCCCAATTGAAAACAACACATACGTGTATTGGAGTGTATATATCTGATTTATAGTGGAACCCCTCTAAACCGGACCCCCTGGGAACCTCCCAAGGTGCCCGGTTTAGAGAGGTTACACTGCACTATTACATTTATGTACTTTCAGAACAAAGAAAAGTCCAAACTCTCTGAAGATGACGAAGATTTGAATGAAATGGTTACCTTGGATACCGTTGGGTTTGAAGACGATTCGGTAAGTGAACAATTGTTAAATATACTCGACAGTAATAAAACATAGGTTCTGATCATAGTAATGTTTTGATTTTATAACAACACACAGAGGATTTTACATTTCGATGTATCAATCTTCTGAAATGCTCACCTTGTTACATAATTATATAATTTATTATTGTTGTACATTCTCTATTTAAAATTCTTGAAAGTACAGAAATGTAAAATATCAAATTGATACAGTTACACCTTGTATATTTATTGCTGTTTGGTATATGTGTATTTTTTATTGAGGCACGTTCCAGAATTATTCTGTCCAAGATTCTTGATTTCCTTCTTCACCCTCTGTAATAATAATCTAAAATTAGAAGGGACAATCCAACAGTAATCCAATGGTAGTAATGTATAGGTAATATGGTTCCCGTTTTCAATAGCATGTGTTAATAGCATATTGTGTCTATATGTTGACGAAGACATCTCTGATCACCAGTTCAATTTAGGTAATTGAAACAATGTGATTTTGTACCTAAGAATATGTGCAATGTGCCAAATATTTTCAAACATTACAATATTTTCCATAAATTATGTCGAAGGTTGATGAAATGTAGAATTCCGCATTTGCTATGAAAATTTTGTCAATGTTTGTACAGAAACATATCAACGTTTGTAAATGTTCAAAATCACATGGCTCATCTCAATTTACTTTTTGCATGGTAGAATGAATAAGATGGATGTTTCACACTTTCATATTACTACTTATATACAATATATACACTACAGCAGTATGTTGCTGAAAGAAAAATTCCTTGTGGTTCAAATGAAAATCAAGCTGAGAAAAAATAATTTCCAGTAGCCGATTTCACCAACATTGCAAAGTGTACTTTTCTAGCAAAGTATACTTTGAGGGAGTGATCATTTATTTTTCCTGAAATGCATTATTTCATATGGAACTAACGACTGCAGATATATGATGATTAAAAGTATGCAGAATTATTATACTGAATTTATTACATTATCACAGCCAAAATGGCTGTGATAATGTAATAAATTCAGTATAATAAAACAATTAATAAATTTATCCTAAAATTGAAAATTTCTCCCTCAACGTATACTTTGCTAGAAAAGTATACTTTGCAATGTTGGTGAAATAGGCTACAGAAGTTGTCTCTAAATGGTTAATTTCCAATGTTCTACTCAATGCAGTTATATATACATGTACTATTGAATTTGAGCTTTAGAAACAATTGTTTGTGTATTAGGACACAATTTGTTTTGTGTCTTAACCCTTTCCCTGATAGACGACTTTTCACGCAGCAGAGATGTCTTTTGAAAACATTGTGGGAAAAGGAGAAATTGCTTGTAACAAGCAATTTCTCCTTTTCCCACAATGTTTTCTACTCTATCAGATAATTTAACCATCATTTGACCCAGCATTTGATTCTTTTATTCAGATGTTTTGGATTTGGATGAGTCGAAATATCGCAAAACAGGGAAAGGGTTAATATCCTGCTTTCTCAAGATAATTCAGAACTAACTAGCACTACCACCATATATAATAGTGAATTAATTCTGGAACTACGCCTGTAATGTTGACCTGGGCCCAGTTTCTCAAAACCTCTGTTAGCTTAACAGACTGTTAAATCCTTAACATTGTTAAGGATGTAACAGTCTGTTAAGCTAACAGAAGCTTTGAGCAACTGGGTCCTGGGTCCTGGTCAATAAAATTATGACAGTTATGGTGACACTGATTTAATTTCCCATACATTTGGATAGTTTTCTTGTTGGGACTGTTCTCTTTGAGAAATCAGTAATAAGTATAACCATGTTGCCATATTAATTTAATTACATTTATTGTTTCAATGTGTCTTAATGTCATACTTTTATTGACCATTCTAAGCAGGTACCATATTGTTTCTCATGGACGCACATGACCAATCATAAGTGTCCGCAGTAACTTTCAACTTCTGTAGTTTCCATAATTTTGGACCAATGCTGGTGTTCTGGTAATGAAACAAATTTTAATTTACAACGACTTTGATGCCTCTAGCAAAAGTGCTTAATAGATTAATCGAATATAATTTTCTAGGAAGATCTGTTTTGCATATTTTAGACAATAATTAGCATGCTCATTTTGCATCACATTCATGAGATTATATTAGGAGCAATATGGTAAATGTTTTGCATTTGTTATACATGTAATGTCAGGGCTCCAGATAAGGAATTAGTAATTGAGTATCGTCACTCTATCATTTCTGAAGCAATTGGGTATTTGAAAAATTTTAATTGGGTAAAATAAAATCACACTACTGTTTACACATTAACAGACAGCAATTATTGAATAGTTTGCTTCGAAATGAAAACATATCTTGGCATTTCATTAGAATTGTCTCCTTGGAGACAATTCTAATGAAATACCAAGATCTGTTTTCATGGAAAATGAGAAAAATATGCTATATTTGTGGTCTGTTTATTGTTTTCTGCAACATGATAAAGGTAACATAAAATCTTTATTGCTTTTTGATACTCGCTACTTCTGATTTCAATTGGGTTTTTGACAATTTTAATTTGGTATTTACGCAAATACGCACCTAATCTGGAGCTCTGTAATGTTATATTATATAGTCAGTCCCTATGTAATAATCTTCCCTACACGATACATGATCATTAGCAGTATTTGTCCAGCTCTAAATCTATAATGCACAAATGTATTATGTGCATGAACCAAATGTTTTAATAAAGCATACAAATTCAATACGATAGCCTAATGTCAAAACCACAAGCAGTCTACAGATCTATATATACACTATCGAAGTACTGTCTTTCTGTTCTCAAAATTCATTCCAAATTATGGTATTACATGTTACTTAAGATAGTCACAAGTAACATTGCTTCAATATGTATTGGTCAGATAGTGTTGAAAATCGACTAGTCATATATGTTTCAGTATGTTGTATGCCATAGATTTGCATTACACACCTGAAAATTTAATGATTTTACAGGCAGTTTGAGGTTTTGAAATTAGAATGTCTGTAAATTTAATTATAGGATATAACTACCCGTATATCATATAGACTTATAAAAATATAGTATCTGAAGAATAGCCCTATAAAAAACACAATTACCATTCCTATATATATATATAAGTATGTTCCTATAATCCTATATACACTATATCTCCGGTATATATAATTATGCTCCTACAGTGAAATCTCCAAACCGGAATCAGGCATTTGATCATTCTGAGACATAGTTGTGTACTATGCGATCACAAACAGGCATTATCATGTGAGATAAATGACCAACAAACCAGTCAAAAGTATGATCACAGATGTTTTCTTGGTGTCCGGTTTAGAGGGGTTTCACTGCATAATCCCATGTTCACTACCGGGTAATTATGTTCCTATAATACTATTACACTATACCTCATAGGTATATACACTGTTATTGGAAATTACTACATATATATTTATGCTCCTATTATCCTTTTTACTAGGCTCATGGCATGGTAGAATCCATTTATAGAAAATTTACAGCAAATGTTTCAAACTGTACATACATTTGTGTTAACGTGTATTTGGAATAGTGACAAATCAGATTATTAGATGACTTGTATGCATTTGACAATGATAAGGAGTGGAATTCCAATATTACTGTGTGCCTGCTTGGCCATAAGTAGAGGAGCCAGGGATTGACCACAAGTAGAGGAGCCAGTGTTTATGTAACTGGCTAGTACCTGACCAAGATGAAGATCAGTTGATCACAGACAGATTCGGCCACAGAGCACAGTCCTGCAATATTCACCAGAAACCAAGGTAAGAATTTATTGAAAAGGGGTCAGGTCACTAAACCTTGTACATGTACTTAACCGTCTGCGTTAATCTTGTTTAGATCATCAATATTTCTGAAGATGTATTGGCAATCTAAACTCTCAATCAAACAGTTTGATTGTCTGAGCTGTGCAGCTCAGACTTAGCCAATAAGGCTGCTTGATTGCAAGCACAATATTCAATTATTTTGAAATAAAAAAATTGACAAATATTGTCAATATTAACGCAGTCGGTAGCGTAGAACTTTGCTGTTTGTGGAAATGAATTTAGCTCACCCGTTAACAACAATTACCACTGTTATCATGAAATTTTCTCCCAGCTTAATAAAAATAAAATATCATACTTTTTCATATACAAGTACAAGGTTTCGTGAAATCAGTCTAGACCTCGGTAGTTGTTTGACATATGTAGATATATTCAGCATTGACATGTTTTCAGGGAAACAATACCTCGATACAATGCCAAAACCAGGCCCACATTATTTTGGAGTTGGTAATATTTTTACCAACTCCATTTGTTTTATCAAATGTAAATATATCCCACAATGCATTGTAAGCACCTGCTGTTACTGGTATAGGGACTGAAGAACAAGAGCATACAAGAACCAGGTAAAATAGTAAGTGATGGTCACTTGCAAATGCCAGCATGGTTTGACAAATTGCAAATCTATATGTAGATAGATTATTATATGTTAACCCCTAAGTCGGGGTGTCATTTCTAGGGTATCTGGTGATGTGGTTTCAAGATCATTTGATTGCTTATAATGCCGGGTTTTGATGACATGGAATGTGAGGACTGAGATGGCAGTGTGGGTGGCAGTGACTGTCTGCTTTATAAACCGGTTAGGGTTCCTCAGTAAAGAGAAGGGGTGTTTTTTACTGAGGGCGCTGGTGTTCTTGATCAACCTGGATGGGCTGGACCCTTGGTACATATGGAGGATCTTGTTCCTCATCGGGCGGGAGTTTCCTTTCTCCTCTTCATCCACTGGTGAGGGATCTCGCTCCTCTTTTGTGAAAACCAACCTTCGTTTCCTCGCTGATGACATTTCCTTCCTTCCTTAATCACAGTATCTGGTATGCACTCTTCGAAAATGATGTAACTAAGAAAACAAGTTAGATTTTGAAAATCGGTCCTCAAATAAAAAAAATATTTAAAAAAAATCTGTTTTTAGCCCCCATGTTAAATTCCCATAGGAAAATCGTTTTTTCGCAATATAATCAATATTTGATGGAATTTCATGAAATAAATTTTTTTGGGGAGGGTCACTTTTTGGTTATTGATAAAAAAAGTACTTACTTTTAAATATTATTTAAATTTAATGTGTTAAATAGCCAAAAGTTTGTCGGCAGCAAAACGTGGAACAGACAGTAATTCTCTGGGAGGATCTGTGGTTCATCACATCACAATTGTTCAATAGATGTGTAGTTATTTATATTTAGGAATACATGTATGTATGTTGAATATGTCTATCACAGTTTATATAGAGAGCTGCAAATCTACCTTGTGGATATATGATAAGTCACAGGTGACTGAACAAAATTACATGTCAGTATCGTCTCTAATATAATTTATATTAATGAATATATTAGAAACCTCGTCCTCAGGTGATGTTTTCTGGCACCTATGGTATAAATCTATGACAAAAAGGAGTTGATCGAGTTTCTCAGTAGTTTAGCTGCCATCAACCGGAACACTTGTGCACCCTGTTACAGACCTGAAGTTTTTGTTTTTGAAAAGCCATTAGGGTGGAGCCAGATTTTTAGTATGAATTTCGAGAACATGCTCAAGAAGGTGTTAGAAGCAGGGACCCTGATCAGACGTTGTAGATGTGCAGCCTGATCTACGAATACATGTGTTGCAAAGGCAATACTACTTGTTTGTCATGTTGCAATTGCAAATTTGTACAAATTGCTTTGAAATGTTTTTCAATTGCGGAATGAACAAGGTACACATCAGTTCAAGGCTTGCTGTGTCTACAGTGGAGTTTGAGAAACATTCTCAGTGGAGATCGGTGAAGGATTCTGCGGCCCGTTTCACTAAACTTCGTACGACTAAAATGTTCGTAAGTGCAAAATTATGATAGTCTGTAAATTGCACATCAACACTGTTTTCTTGTAAACAATTATTGGGTTTACATTTATTGAGCATAGGCTGCATATGCAGCCTATGCTCAATAAATGTAAATCCATCAATTGAAATTTCTAGACGATCCTAAATTTGCGCTTACGAACATTTTAGTCGTAAGATGTTTAGTGAAACGGGGCCCCAGAGCTCCAGATAAGTTTTGTATCTAAAGAGTATTAAACTTTAGATAGATTTCATTTAGTGTTTGCATTGTCCGTCCGTCACCAACCTTGTAAGTCGTAAAACTTTTAAACCCTAATAGCTGCACTCCTGAAATTTGGTATGTAGCTTCCTTATGATGAGTAGATGCGCAAACTTTATTTTGATTTTTTATTCGACCCCGGGATCATGGATTATCTCCCCCTTTTCCACTCAGAATTTGGCAATTTTGTTTGGTAACTCGTATAACTTTTAAACCGTAATGGCTACAGACCTGAAACTTGGTATTTAGCTTCCTGATGAGTAGATGCGCAAAGTTTATTTTGATTTGACCACATCCCCCCCCCCCCCCCCCCCCCCCCCCCCCCGGGTCATGGATTATCTCGCCTTGTTTCTTGTTTACTATCAAAGCGGTATGTGGGGCATCCGTGTTCTATGAACACATTTTCTAGTTAACCTTATTACATTATTTTCTCTACTCAATTTGAAAATCAATGCATATTTTCACATTGTTGTGAGTATTTTGTACTCTCACTTTTGAGAATCAATGCCTATTCTGCTAAATTAAGTGCTTAAAATACGTCAATACGCAGCTTATCTGGAGCTCTGAATGGTGGTTGTGGATGAGATGTGGGGTGGGGCTATTTTACACATTCCAGACTAAATTCTGACACTTTCATGGCAGGTTTCCATGGGTGGAAGCAGCATTTTAATAGACGACAGTACGAACTGGACCCACCCATGCCTATAAAACCTTCTGCACACTTTTTTCCAAAATCATACTGGAAAACAATTCTGCAAAAACCAGGAACCCACTTTTCAGACGTTTCGGCACAAGGCCTATATCAAGGAATCATTTTCTACTAAAAAGCCCTTGTGCCAAAACGTCGGAAACGTGGGTTCCTGGTTTTTGCAGAATTGTTGAACATATTGTATTATTGCGGAAAGATTACATACTGGAAAACACACTGTTTTGTTTGGTCGAGATTGAGCGCAGCTGCCATGTGCATGCATATTATTTAAGCCCCATTTTGTGAATACCTGTGGTGTGCATATACTTGCTAGCACACCTTCACGAGATACAATTTGGAATTTGATATTTCAGCCTGAGTAGCCAGAGATGAAGCAATATTTGATTCCTCGTCCTTGATTGTCATATGGTCATTTAGAATATGGTGCACATTGCCTCTATTATTTAAGTTTCCCTTAACCCATTTCAGTCTAAGGATACTATGATTTTTGTTTAAAAAATCTCATTATTTTGTTCATTCATCGATAAAGGTATATGTTGTTACCACTCATTTGAACCGTCTCGTCGAGACGGTTCAAATGAGTGGTTACAACATATACTTTCGAAAGGAAATAGGGATTTTTTTCTCTCAAAAGGTTCATACTACTAAAAGCGTATCCCATCTGTAATGGGTTAAACTTGTGTTATGCAGGGTGGGGTGGTAATGGTATACACGACATAATGGCAGAAGAGCTGATGAAATTTGGAAATTGACTGAAACTGGCTAGATATATTGTGTTATGGGGGTGGGGTGGTGATGGTATACAGGACATAATGGCAGAAGAAGAGCTAATTAAATTTGGAAATTGACTCGAAACTGGCTAGATAGCTTAGAAATTATGTAACTAAGAAAACAAGTTAGATTTTGAAAATCGGTCCACAAGGTCAATATAATCTATATTAGTACCAATTCTACAATTTGAAATACCGTACATATGGTGCTATAAGTGTACCGGAAGTATTACAGGACCGTCTCCCATAGAAGGGCGAATAAATGTGTAACATCTCTAACTGGACACCATGGGACCTAGGTCCGGCTTCGAGACAATCCACTGTAATCAGGTACATGCCATATGTGTCTGTGATTTGCAATCGTGAACACAATCGTTAGGGATATATGACAATGAAATGTATCAACGTTAACCCCTTAGAATGCGGGAAACGAATATTATCGTCTGTTATTGTTATCCCCTCGCCGATAGGCAAGATGGGATATAGCGTTAGTCCATGTACGTGCGGTGCCGTGCAGTGCCGTGCCGTGCAGTGCCATGCCGTGCAGTGCGTGCTTGCGTTAGTAACACCTTTCATTTTTCAATAACTTATGAACTGCTTCACCGATTTTGATATGTTGTCTTCTTTATCAGTAAAACATGGTTTAATGAATCTAAAGTGCTGTCAGATCATGGGTTACATGAGAAAAATGGAAAATATAAAATACGCAGACAACAAAATATAATTCAGCATTGGAAGGGTTAAATTTTTGGTTGTTGCTGGGACATAACACCCATTCGGTTTCTCTTCTTTGTTTTCATTCGGAGCCAGTCCGTAGAGGTTCCGCGCCGCTTGCAGACAGCGGGACATAGTCGGCACATTGATTCAGTCATCTGGTGATGAAATCTTGACAGATGCCAAAAATGTGTAGACCTTTGATTACCTTCTTTTTTTGCGTTTGACTGTCCAGAATAAATGAGGACACTGCCCGGTAAAATGTGCGTCATCTACCGGCTGCGTTAGGATTTCGGGTTCTGTCTGTATTGTAGTACATCATTATGTCGCTGCCTGCGCTAATCTTGCCAATATTTGTCAATTTCTCTATTTCAAAATACGTGCATATTGTACTTGAAATCAAGTGGGTTGTTTGTCTTAGCTGTGTTCAAATTGCTGTATTACCAGTTGGCATTGCCAATAGATGTTCCATAAACGTTGATAATCTGTAACAGTACAGGGGTGGATATGGAGGGGGGGGGGGGTTCTGTGGTTGCACCACCACCCCCCCCCCCCCCCCCACCCCGTTCAGCCACGGAGTTTACATATATCAAAGTTTACCACCTTTTGGAGTCTGAATTTATATGCCGTAAAACACAGTAAAGTGCATTTCGAAGAGCTCAAAAATATGACAACCCCCTAATTGCTAACGGGAGTAGATTGCAAGAGTTACCTTCGCAACTAGACCCCCCCACCCCCGTTCCGCAAATGCTGGATCCGCACCTGCACTACCACCGACGCTGATGTTGTAAAAGGCTGTAAAATATCAGCCTAGTTGGTAGTGCTATGTAGGCTACGCAAATAATAATTTCCCTCATACAACGTGTCACCGTATTTGATAGTTTCGAGCTCGTAACACTGCAAAACCTCCCGTACCGTCCATAGTGCAGGAGGTTTTGAAGAGTAATGTGCCCGCAACTGCAACTACGTATGTGACTGATCATTACCTCCACATAGTTTGACGGGGACATACACTGTTCGCCATTATGGTTCATAATCATCACTCGAGAAAACATTTGACAAACTCATTTTCAACATAAAGTCAGACGATTACGGTTATTTGTTATGTACTCTACATTAGTCGCCACCCTCCGTGTGTCTGTCCGAGATTGGATTTAAAGGTCACATTACGAAATGTTACTTATTTCCTTAAAAATGCTCTGAAAACAACAAAAGCGACCCTAACAACTGATTTCCGGTTCGTTTGTATTTTTTTTTTATATTGAGATTTCTCATATCGCACCGTATCTGACACCTATGCTGAGCCAGGCAATGAATTAGTCATCGCTTATCTCTCCTGTTTATGCGACCTACTGGCGCGAGGTGGCGCTGTAAAAATGATCGCTATGACGTAGCAGTAGTAGTTTCCCTGATTGATCGATAAAAGTTTCTTATAGAATAACGTGTGGATTTAACTGACATCATTTATTTGTTGCATAATTTCTTCGTTTTTATTCACGTATTATGTATTCATTTTGTACGGGCGGCGGGCGGGCGGGCACAGCTTGTCCACGCAATAGTGGGTGGCAGGTGGGGGCATGCGATGGGTAATTTAACGATCGGGGTTCATCCTTACCAGAATCCCGACTGGAGACCTGGTTTGGCCCTCACATACGTCTTTGGCATTTTGTATGTGACAGTTGAATCTGGTTATACCCCTTATGTGAGTATTACGATATTCGTAATCCCATATTAGGGGAAGGGGTCAAGTGACTTGGTGTGGTATGGACCTGGCACCAGGTCATGTTATTCTAATTTCAGGGCTGAATATATTTGTTCTTGATGTAAATATTCCATTCTGGTTTTGGGACCCCCCCCCCCCCCCCCCACCCAATGCAGCAGGTTAAATGGGATCGAACCCGTTTGCCCGGCCTTACATGACCTTAGCTGTTGATAGGCCGTTAAACACTAATAAACAAACAAACAAACAAAACGTTACTGTTTTCGAATATTCGAATTAATTATTTACATGGACAGTTTACATTAATGGACAAACGCTTTTCTATTTCTAATATATTTGTCTACTGTCTAAATTGTTTCAAATAACTAGAAAATGTGTGGACATGATGTTAAAAACTATAGATGTTTTCCAGAATAAAATAGTTGTTTTGCAAAATTGAGGTTACGTTGATTAAACATAGTTTGGTCCTATATGTGGCTGTGACTGGAGAAATCGGGTTTGTGTGATTTGTGACCAGTGTAGGGCCTTTTCAAATATCACACTCCTGTAGCCTAAACATGATCTAGATTGCTTTGTATTGTGTTTCACGTGTTGTGTTTGACCTCTCAGTCGCAGTGCCCGGGTGAGGCAATTAATTGCTCTGATAAATACAGCGGATGACACAAGCTTCAAACAACAACGGCGCCGCAGGCAGGGCTACTCTATGAATATTCCACCCAGCATCGGGGTATTCGGCCCTCCAGTGCATTAGACATGGTGACTCATTTATAATTATATATAACTAATATCGGGGGAGGGGGGGGGGGATAAAATAACCGGACGATATAAATATACATATTATACAGACTTCAGTATATATTTTGTAACTAGGTCATTCTGATAATTATACAGTACAACTAGTGTATGTATGTTACCAGCGCTCTAATAACTAATAAACTCTAGTTCTAAGGAGTCTGTTGAACTATTAAGCGTACTTATTACATTATGTCTAAATTTCGGCTGTACTACGCATACGTCATATGCCCACGTGACCGCTAAGGGAAATAACTGTGGTAACCAAAACAAGGAGAAGTTAGTCATGCAGTGGCGGCTGGAAAAACTGGCTGTCCAAAATATAAAATCCGTAAGTAAAAGAACGGCACATAATTGTCGGATAACTGTGAAATTTGTGTTATTCGATATATATACATGTAAGTGATAAATACACAAATTCGGCTACCTATCTATGTTACCGTCCAGGCGCGGATCCAGGATTTCGGGTTAGGGGGTGGGGCGTAACTATTTTGGAATACTTGACTATATTAGCGCTACGGGGTCCGGGGGCATTCCCCCCACGGATTTTTTTTGAAATCTACATCGCATTGTCTGCGTTCTGGCGCATTTTGGAGCAAACATATTGATACTGTCACAGTATGTTTAGACATGATTTTTGTCGCGCCCGCTTGCGGAAAGCGCGATATAGTCGGCCGTTTGGCGTACGTACGTACGTGTGTCCGGTTAAAGTTTTTGGTTAAGCTGTAAGGTTAAGTTTTTTGGTTAAAGTTTTTGGTTAAGTTTTTTGGTTAAGTTGTTTGGTTAAGTTTTTTGGTTAAAGATTTTGGTTAAATTATTTGGTTAAAGTTTTTGGTTAAGATTTTTGGTTAAAGTTTTTCGTTAAAGTTTTTCGTTATACTATATCTCTGCAACTGCTTTGCCCATTACCTTGAAACTTCACATGGGTGTTTATCATCATCTATATTTTCATTCTACCCCCATCCCGTGCTGTCCCTGTGCCAAATGTCAAGGTCAAATTACTTTGAAGTTTTTGGTTAAGTTTTTTGGTTAAAGTTTTTGGTTAAGTTTTTTGGTTAAGTTTTTTGGTTAAAGTTTTTCGTTATACTATATCTCTGCAACTGCTTTGCCCATTACCTTGAAACTTCATATGGGTGTTTATCATCATCTATATTTTCATTCTACCCCCTCCTGTGCGGCCCCTGTGCCTAATGTCAAGGTCAAATTACTTTGAAATTTTTGGTTAAGTTCTTTGGTTAAAGTTTTGGGTTAAGTTTTTTGGTTAAAGTTTTTGGTTAATTTCTTTGGTTAAAGTTTTTGGTTAAGTTTTTTGGTTAAGTTTTTTGGTTAAGTTTTTCGTTATACTATATCTCTGCAACTGCTTTGCCCATTACCTTGAAACTTCACATGGGTGTTTATCATCATCTATATTTTCATTCTACCCATCTCCCGTGCGGCCCCTGTGCCCAATGTCAAGGTCAAATTACTTTGAAGTTTTTGGTTAAGTTTTTTGGTTAAAGTTTTTGGTTAAGTTTTTTGGTTAAGTTTTTTGGTTAAAGTTTTTCGTTATACTATATCTCTGCAACTGCTTTGCCCATTACCTTGAAACTTCATATGGGTGTTTATCATCATCTATATTTTCATTCTACCCCCCTCCCGTGCGGCCCCTGTGCCCAATGTCAAGGTCAAATTACTTTGAAGTTTTTGGTTAAGTTCTTTGGTTAAAGTTTTTGGTTAAGTTCTTTGGTTAAAGTTTTTGGTTAAGTTTTTTGGTTAAAGTTTGTTGTTAAAGTTTTTCGTTATGCTATATCTCTGCAACTGCTTTGCCCATTACCTTGAAACTTCACATGGGTGTTTATCATCATCTATATTTTCATTCTACCCCTCTCCCGTGCGGCCCCTGTGCCCAATGTCAAGGTCAAATTACTTGAAGTTTTTTGGTTAATGGAAAGTTTTTGGTTAAAGTTTTTGGTTAAGTTTTTTGGTTAAAGTTTTTCGTTATACTATATCTCTGCAACTGCTTTGCCCATTACCTTCAAACTTCACATGGGTGTTTATCATCATCTATATTTTCATTCTACCCCCCTCCCGTGCGGCCCCTGTGCCCAATGTCAAGGTCAAATTACTTTGAAGTTTTAGGTTGGTTAAGTTTGGTTTTGTTTTAAGTTTTTTTTGTTAAGTTTTTTTGGTAAAGTTTTTCCCCTGTGCCCAATGTCAAGGTCAAATTACTTTGAAGTTTTTGGTTAAGTTTTTTGTTAAGTTTTTTGGTTAAAGTTTTTCGTTATACTATATCTCTGCAACTGCTTTGCCCATTACCTTGAAACTTCACATGGGTGTTTATCATCATCTATATTTTCATTCTACCCCCCTCCCGTGCAGCCCCTGTGCCCAATGTCAAGGTCAAATTACTTTGAAGTTTTTGGTTAATGTTTTTGTCGCGCCCGCTTGCTGAAAGCGTGATATAGTCGGCACTTTGGCGTACGTACGTGTGTCCGGGTAAACTTTTTGGTTAAGTTTTTTGGTTAAGTATTTTGGTTAAAGTTTTTCGTTATACTATATCTCTTTTTTTAGTGTCCATGCCTCACCACAAGGCGCGACATGCAGGCCGCGGCCATCTAGTTGATTGAAAACGTTTAAATTTTGAAACAATAAGACAACGACCGAAAAATGCATGGAATACATGCCAATAAACAATAAATTCACAACGCGAACGTAGGAACGTGCCGGGTCCGCCCAGCCCCCCCATCCCCCCTATCCCCCCTGAATCCGCCCATGCCGTCGGATTAACTTGACATTTCATATACTTATTTGTTATCATCCGTATTTTCATTCTACATTGCTCCCATTCGTCCCCTATGCACAATGTCAAGGTCAAATGACATAGGAAGTTGTGTTAAAGTTTTTGAGGGCTAGGTCCCAATAATACATGCATTATGTGGGCCCAGTTGAGGGGCACATCCTCCATCAGGCTTACTGATTTCTTGTTACGGTACATCGACTTTTTATTTGCTCATTTTGCTTATGCCTATACAGTATGCTTAAATGTGGCTGTGACTGGAGAAATGGGGATTATAGGTTTTGTGAGCTGTGTAGATTCTGAGCAAATAGCACACTCCTGTAGCCTGGTATTATTTAATTTTATAAGCATGACATGTGTTTCATTGATTGAATGGCGAGCAGTGCAGCTCCTGTTCAGACTGTGCGAAACCCATAAGCCCCATGTCTCCAGTCGCTGACGCTGTGACAGAAATGTAATCACATTTACATTTTAAACGGCCTAGATTTATCAACATGGATGTGTTGTGTGACGACCTGTCCATTCATCCAGTTTGTTTATCAGATCGACAAGAGGCTACATGTACACGATATCACGACATGTACATTCGTGTACACGTCCCACAAACAGGGTCGATAACTGAGATAAAGCACACTTTTACTGGCCGCTGCCTTAATTCATCCCGATTACCAAAGCGACTTTATCAACCAAACCGGCAAGCGCTCATTGTGAAGTGACAATAAGTGCCGAGTGTTTCCAAATGAAGCTGGTACTTCCTGTTGACTCGAGACAAGGGTGTATATCCGAAGAACCGCCGATATTTTCGTCGTTTTAACGCAAAAACATGTATGCCAGGGGACCGAGCGTGCCAGATGTAAGTGAAATATGTATTATGCTATCGTAATAAACCGATCACATGTCTGGTGTTTGCGCCAGATTAAAATAAAACGTCCACAAAACAAGGCCGTTTTGTCAGAACAATGATAATGTCAATCGGGCTGTTCCGGTTTGTAAACACACCCCACTACACACAGTCCGCCATTACTGACCTAGTTTCGCGAGTCCCCACAATCACAATGCAATTCCGCAACACAGCACTGCATTTCACACATCTATTGTATCAATAAATATGTTTAACTTGTGTGCTTGTCTTTATTCAATTTCATAGCTTGTTTAACTTCATGGAATGTGCAGATGTCGCAATTCACACATTGTTGGAGCAATGAAACATTCCTGGAGAAATAAGAGAAATTGGTGGGGGGACAGTGAGTGCTGGTGTGATCACAGCTACAAAGATGCAACTTGTAATGATAATTTATGTCTTGGGTGACGTATTGTCCCAGCCTGTTCCAGCATGACTTAATACCGCTAGTGTCATTACTGGGAGACACCCTTACGCGCCTCGTGGTTTGATTCGCTGATTCGGTCAATCCGCGAGGTGGAATAGGGTAGGTCCCAGTAACAACACCATTACCGATTTAGCTGCATGTTTTCCGCTGTATAGGCAATAGGTTGCATTATATTGCTACACCGTACAAATGTGCGTAATAGCCTTTACTCTTCGCACACTAAAATATAGAAAAAGCATGCAGGGTTATGACTTTCATACTTCGCTATATTGTTATTGAGAGACAATTCTACAATATGATACAAAAATATTACTATAAACTTACCTAACAACGTGTGAAGTAGCAACATTCTTAACTCGCTCTTCACGAAGTAGAAAGCAAATGAAGAACGCTTCAAATGCACATTTGGAAAGACAACTCTTGTCATAACTCTTATGTAATGCAGGGTAATGAAATGTAATTAGAGTTATGTAGTCAGAACTATTATCGATTCTACATGAACTACATAAGGTTTCCAGCTCGCATCAGGGCTCCAGATAAGCTTTGTGTCCAATGATTATTATACATACTAATTTCATAAGTTTATAATATGTATTTCGATATAAGATGTGACATAAACTCGAAATTGGTCGCGGGTAACAATGTCTGTATGACAGCTTGTGGAATTTTAATTGCTCTGATATTTCACACATTGTCATAAATTTATGTAAAATACAATTTATTCTAAATGATTTTCTGTAATAAGCAGAGTCGCAGTTCGAGTCCAACTCTAGTTGAAACTAGTAGTAGTAACCCACCACACGGCATGGGTTCGAATCAAGTTACTAGTACTCGAGTAAAGTTCAAAGGTCAAATTCTTTAACTCGAGTTGGAACTCTCCTTTTCCATTGTTACTCGAGTTGCTACCCGCGAGTTCCAATGAAAAACGCCCAATTTCAAAATACTAGCTAAATGTTGAAAATTTGAACGATGTCGAGCACTTCTTTACATGTGCACAGATAATTATCAATTTAGTACACGAATTAAGGCTGTTGGTGTAGGTAAGACAATTTTGTCTACTTGTATATTACGAGTTCTGGTTAGTGTATAAATTGAACTTGCGACGTGACAGAATATGTTTGTAAGAGTTTCTCCATCATGCGATAACTTCAATATTACTAGATCATGGATTAATTTCACTTGACTCGTGCAGATATTTGTGAATGCTCGCACAAACATTTACATGACCTTCACATCGCTGAATGGCGGCATACCGATGTCTGACTATATTAAATTGTCTCTAGGTTGCGCACAAATCCCATACAGCCCTTTTCTCCCACACCCAACATTTCGTTCAATGACTGAATTTTATAATTTCAGCCCACTCTGGAGACCATGTTGAAGGATCACTTTGCTCGGGCCCAGATGCACATGCCCCCGCCAGCACTCGCGTCCCGCTATGCTGTGGATGACCACCACGTGAGCCGATACCCACCCATGACGGTTCCCCAGCCGATGCGCAGTCCGCCCCCTGTACTGCAGTCTCCGCAGCAGTCTCACACAATTGTCTCCCCTCACTCACAGCATTCACTTATGCCAACTTACGAAGAACCAAGGAGCGTTGTATCCAGGTTCCTTGATGAAATTGTCCCCGAGCCAGCTGAAACAGATCCAGCATCTCGAGGTCAGGTTAGTCATCCAAGTCTGCCGCACAGAACTAGTCAAAGTGAATCTTCCATTCCCAGTGACATTGGTAGCAATATTGACTTGAATGAAGGCATTGCAGTGGACCATGGTGATTGTCCGTTGCCACCAACTGATGCAAACTTTGAGGCCATTGTTAATGAGAAACTTCAAAAAGGCTGTGGCTGTAGCATGGAATGCTACAAGAAGTATCCACATAAAGCTGTTTATGAACATATCTTGGACATTAGAGAGATGGGTAAATATGAACGGGAGCTGTATATCATGGGTGCTCTGTCGGAACTGGAAATCAATGACCTGGAAACTAATCAGCGTGGTGGGCAAAGACAAAGGGTAAGACATTTCTACATGCATTGTGGTGAAAAAGTTTGTCGCACAGCATTTATGGTGATCTATGACATTGGCTATGCTGCGTTGGAGAGTATCCGCAAGCATGTTAGAACGACAGGCGTCAGTCCACGCGTTCATGGAAACCTGGGTAAGAGCCACAAGACGAAGGATGAGGAAGCAGAAGCTGTGGCTGGAGTCGCTGGTGTTGCTGGGAAGGAACCAAAGAAAAAGCGGTTAAAATTGGATATAACTATGAAGGAAGAGGCGCTGGACCATCACACACTTGATCACCATGCTGTTCCTGGTACTTCCGGCGAGCAACACCGCAATGGTGATGAGGTGGTCGATCCGCTGCTTTTACCAATTCAATTGAACCCTGTGATAGAAGAGCAAGTCTCGCAAGTGCTGAAAGAAATTGAGCACATGGAAAAGGAAGGTATAAATGGTAACACGATCGACCCAAATCCAATTATGCCTGAGTTGAGTGAGTCGCAAAAGTTCCATGAGAAAATGAAGAAAGGTTGCGGCTGTAAATTGGACTGTCTTCGGAAGTTTCCGCCGTCGGTGATATACGGCCATATATTGGACATTCGGGAGATGTCGCGGGTGGAGCGGGAGATGTACGTAATGGTGGCGCTGTCGTCCGGGGATGAAGACCTGAAGGAGCTGACCCAGAAAGGCACGAAGCGATTGCGAATGCTGCACGACTACATGCATATGGGCTACAAGATATGCAAGTACACGTTCATGGTTATATATGATATCGGTGATCATCAACTAAAAAACCTCCAGAGACATATAGCTTCCAAGGGTATCACACCTCGGATACATGCAAGCAAAGGGAAGAAACCGTGGCATGCCATCACGTCCGATGACATCAAAAGAGCGTGTAATTTTATCAACAACTTCACAGAAATCGTCGGTACGCCACAACCATCGGCACCACGCGTAGGTCCAGATAACCAGACGCTGATTCTGCTTCCTATGGGTACGAGGAAAAAAGATGTTCACGGACGGTACACAGAGAGGTGCCATGAACTGGAGGTTCGGGCAGTGAAATATTCCACGTTCATAACAATTTGGAAGAAATGTCTTAAACATATTCAAATTCCAGAGCCCGACACCAAAGGGCGTAAAATAGAACCATTGAAGTGTAAAATGTCTCCTGATCGGATGTCCCTCGATGGCGGGATGTCTATCGACGGCCGTATGTCTGTGGACAGCCGTATGTCCGTTGATGGCCATATCACAGTTGATGGTCGGATGTCGGTGGGCATGGATGGTCGAATGTCTGTGGGTATGGATGGTCGAATGTCAGTGGGCCTTGATGGTCGTATGTCAGTTCATGATGGTCGCATGTCTGTTGATAGCAGGTTACCAGATGTAAGGATGCCCGATAGGATTTAGATTTACAATGTCATAGATCATAACCGTTATTCTGCGTGTGTGTCTCAACTAAAACTATCGGTGTGTCTTGTCATTTTGTACATCGCATACAACCTATTCCAACCAGTTGCAGGTTGTAGCTCCTTATTGTAAAACAAGTTTTATACCCGCAGGCTTAAATTAATGTCGTGTTCAGTGTGTACTATCTAAACTTGTAGTTGGTCAAGTGTATATTTGTGATGGATACAGGGCTCCAGATAAGGAATATGTAATTGAGTATTGTCACTCCATCATTTCTGAAGCAATTGTGTATTTCAACATTTTAGTTGGCTAAAGTAAACTCGCACTGCTGTTTACACATCAACGGACAGCAATTATTGAATGGTTTGCTTCGAAATGAAATGCGAAGATGTGTTTTCATGCAAAATAAGAAAAATATGCTATATTGGTGGTCTGTTTATTGTTTTCTGCAGCATGATGATAAAAGGTACCACAAATATTTTATTGCTTTTTGATACTCGCTACTTCTGATTTCAATTGGGTTTTTGGCAATTTAAATTGTGTATTTAAGCAAATACGCAGCTTATCTGGAGCTCTGGGATACATCATGATGTAACTGATTGTATTCTCTTAATTGGGCAGTTGCACGGCAAATCCAGCATTACATTTGTGATGAGCCATGGTTAGGACATTGACACATTGTCAGAATGTTTTACAAACACATGCCCTTTTTTAGGTGCAAACTTTCTATAATAACCAGACTGGGTTGGGAGTTCATATTTGAAAGAACTGGCCTCATGTGAGCTGTTCTTACCGCAATGTGTCCGTCGTCGTCCGTGCACATTTTCAAACGTCTTCTCCTCGGTAACCATTGGGCCTATAGTCACCCAACTTCATGGTCATGGTCCTTAGGTAGGGGGGATTACAAAATTGTTAAAATGACGTCATTACGTAATCCAAGATGGCCGCCGTCTAAAAATAGCACAAATTCTTCAAAAATCTTCTCAATAACCCGCCAACCGGATTTCGACAAAACCTGGTAGGAATGATCGATGTACACTGCTCTTTCAAAGTTGTTAAAATGGTGACCCCGGGGTAAAAAATGGACGTGGCCCGTGGGGTCAAATTTTATTTTTGACCGAATATGGTCATGTCATATATCAAATCGAAGGTATCAACGAGGCCATCACTCTGGTGCGTTTTTTGTCGAAATCGGATGGTTATGTTATCCAAGATGGCCGCCGAAATGTCAAAAGGTCGTTCTTTTATTAGAGATTTCAAGATACTTCTTCACATGAACCGCTTGGCCCATGGTAGCCAAACTTAAAAGTTCTGGTCCATGGGTGAAGCCTTTTCAGATTTGTTAAAATGGAGGTCATCGCTAATCCAAGATGGCCGCCGTCTAAAAATATCATACATTTTTAAAAAATCTTCTCATGAACCGCTAGCCGGATTTCGACGAAACTTTCTAGGAATGATCGATGTACAATGCTCTTTCAAAATTGTTAAAATGGTGACCCCGGGGTCCAAAATGGGCGTGGCCCATGGGGTCAAATTTAATTTTTGACCGAATATGCTCATGCCATATATCGAGGGTATCGATGAGGCGATTGCTCTGGTGCAATATTTGTCGGAATCGGATGATTATGTCATCCATGATGGCCGCCAAAAGGTCCATTTATTCAAGATTTTGAACGTCTTTTTCTCAGGAACCACATGGCCGATGCTGACCAAACTTCATAGTAAGTTAAGATCCTTGGTGAAGATTTGGTAAAATGAGTCATCGCTTAATCCAAGATGACCGCCATCTACAAAATTTTTTAAAACACATATGAACTCAATGTCACATTCTCCTCTGGTGTTCATGGAGTCAGGTGAGCGAATTTGGGCCATCATGGCCCTCTTGTTTCAGGTCCTGTGAACAATTTTTGGTCAAAACTGATTTCAGTTGTATTTTTGTTTTTTTTAAATAACTTCACTATATACGGTAATTATATTGGGCGTTACATCACGTTAACTAACAAAAGATAGAATAAATTTGTTAAGACTGTTCATGATTGACAATATTGTTCATGTCGTTACGTCTCGTATCTTGTAGATATCAATGCAAGTTACATTCGTATATATTTTAGAACAAATCCAACAAGTTTTCTAATTACATACATGGTCAGGTATTTCAATCTTTTTCACCATTCGGTAAGTGTTCATGCTCGGTGTCTATATTTTTCACCATTCATAAATACACGCATACATGTACATACCTCACTATTACTGTATCCCAAACTTACATTTATCAGTTGCCTATTTCACCAACATTGCAAAGTATACTTTTCTAGCAAAGTATACTTTGAGGGAGAAATTTTCAATTTTAACCTAAATGTATTAATTTTTATTATACTGAATTTATTACATTATCACAGCCAATTTGGCTGTGATAATGTAATAATAGTTCGATATGAAATAATGCATTTCAGGAAAAATAAATGATTACTCCCTCAAAGTATACTTTGCTAGAAAAGTATTCTTTGCAATGTTACCACACATTGACCAAATACACGCAGACTGATATCAAATTGTTATACCCTGCATTGACTTCTTTCTCTGGCGTTCCATTGGTCAGACAGAGTCAAATGGCTGTAACGAATGACGTCGATATAATGACACAGCTTAAAAGATGTCCATGCCCATTCTCTAGCATAAAACATTTTATTTGATGATTCGAATACCAGGCTAGTATCTTGATTTCGGGCAAGGGTTGGAAACGATAGGAATTCCGAGACGAGTCTTGGAATTCCTACATGTTTCCTAGCCTGATATCAAAAGACACTAGCCTGGTATTCTATATTAACTAGCTTTTACTGTGCCTAATTAAATTGTGTTTATATGAAGTTTAATTCTAATCTACATGTGCCACTGGCCGATATAGTGACAATTTATTGTGTTTAAACTTTAGAAAATATGTTTAGCCATTGTTCCACTGTCTTGACTGGTTTTTGTACTTAATTTATCTTACAAGTGTTTCCTAAAAGTTTAGTTCCGTTATCAGTATAAAACCATACTGGTAGCAGGGATTCCGCTGGCTATCGCCACTTTCGCAATTGACGATAAAAAATTCCAATTTTCGAATATTGTAATTTTTTATCGCCAATTGTTTATTTTTTATCCTATTGGTTTTTTGTTTGAAGTGGCGATTTTTTTATTTTCCCCAGCGGAATCCCTGGGTAGTTAGTGGAACTTTTGTGATCTAGCATTTCTGGACGACAATTTTACTCATTGTTTCAATTTCTACATGTTGGAATAAGAAAACCAGGCTATTGTGTTTAGATATCACGTTTATCAGGCTCGGCTAGGAACCGCGTAGGGATTCGGAGGCTAAGTCTGATCTTTATAAATTAATTCATCATTGTTTATCAATACTTGATTCTGGTGTGTGATATGAGTAATTGAGTACATGTATTGTATTTCAATATTTTATTTGGGTAAAATAAAATCACACTACTGTTTACACATCACATCAACAGGCAGCAATTATTGAATAGTTTGCTTCGAAATGAAAACATGTTTTGGCATTTCATTAGAATTGTCTCCTTGGAGACAATTATAATGAAATACCAAGATGTGTTTTCATGGAAACTATAAAAAATATGCTATATTTGTGGTCTGGTTATTGTTTTCTGTAGCATGATAAAGGTACCACAATTTTATTATTGCTTTTTGATACTCGCTACTTCTGATTTCAATTGGGTTTTTGGCAATTTTAATTGGGTATTTATGCAAATACGCAGATTATCTGGAGATCTGTGACTAGTTTAACCGTTAGTCCAATCATGAACCATTTCTAATGGGCTGCCAGTTGAGAATAGGGACCTTGCACCATTTGTGACCCGCGTAGCTCAAGATCAGACTGTAGCAGTCAGGGCCTACACTGTTCGCCATGCCATAATAGGCTAACTTTCTTCATCAGAGAGAATACTATTATTAGATTCTAACCTTGCTGAGTGATTGTGTAAGAGGATTAGTATCTCCAATTGTTGTAAGGTACATTTTCTCAGCCTGCAGCCTAATCCAAATCATGAACATACAGTTGTTGCACTGTGGGTGATGGGGGGTAGGGTAAGTATGGTCAATTATTAATTGTACATTCTCAATCTCTGTATAGTTCTATGTATATATACAGTGCAACCTCTGTACAACAGCCACCCATGGGAAGACGCAAACGTGGCTGTTGTAGAGAGGTGGATGTTGTAGGGAGGTTAATGCTGAATTAAATTTGTCGTCCGCTGTTTATTTATTTTTTTCGATAATTATCATCAAAAACATGCTTTGACAACATTTTAGAATCATTTCCAATGGAAATGATTCTAAAATGCTGTCAAAACATGTTTTTATTGAGAAAGAAGGCAAAAGTAACAGCAGATGACAATTTTCGTGCTCAGCAGTTTAAGGGTTAGATACAGAGGAAATCATCCATTTGGGATATACAATAGCGGCTGTTATAGAGAGGGTGTTGTTGTAGAGAGGTGGCCGTTCGGGGAGGTTCGACTGTACATTTAATCCAATTTCAGTGTAAGGATGCAATATTTTTTGTTTTAAAAATCTAATTTCTGTGTAAATGTATATATTGTTGCCACTCATTGGAACTGTCTCATCAAGACGGTTCAAACGAGTGGTAACAACATATACTTTCAAGACGAAATAAAGAAAATACTTGATAGGAAGTTTTTTGTTGTTTTTTTAAATCATGATACTATAATTGCATGCCATTTTGAAGGTTACTTTGTATATACATTTCATTCATTCGTTTGGCACACTGAACACACAAAGGTTTAATTTATTTAATAGCCTCACCGTGTGTATCTGGAAATTGTCGCCTGCTAACATTTTATATTTGGTCTTATTAAAAACCTAGTTTGACATGGTTCTGAAGTGCTGTCAAACCATGTTTTTGCTGACAAAGAATGGACATTGCAAATAATCAGCAGACCACAAAATTTTGGGATTTTCCCCACAAAGCAGCAGGTTAAAACGGGATCGAACCCGTTTGCCCGGCTCTTACATAACCTTAGCTGTTGATAGGCCATTAAACACCCAATAAAAAAAACACAAAATCCAATTCAGTATTGTAAGGCAACTGAACAGACAATGGGTTACATAGAGTTCATGTTATTGGTAAAATGATTAACCCTTGCAATGCTGCATTAAAATTTGTCGTCTGCTGTTTGTTTTTTAATTTCCAGTTTTCTCAATAAAAACATGGTTGGAAATGATTCTAAAGTGCTGTCAAATCATGTTTTTCTTGAGAGAAAAAAGAGAAAATATGACACAACAGCAGACGACAATTTTCGGTTCCCGTCTTGTAAGGGTTAAGCATAACAAATTTTGACTCTTCAATCCATTATGATAAACTACAGTATTACATGGTGCAATTTTACACACATATGGGTATTGTGTGTGTCAAATTGCACCGTGTGATGTTATAATTTACATCGTCTCGAGTGTTGCATTCATACAATGGGCACTCTTGTCCTCATCATTTATTAGCACCAAAATGAATGTTATTGTAGCTGGTGTGTGCATATGTGGTTTTAACCATTTCACCCCTAAATATACAACATTGATAGTTCCATGCTCTTTTTCTGGACTATTTCATTAATCAGATGAGGGGTATTATTTCAAAATCTTCAAATTAATGACAAACACTGCAGATCCTGATCAGACGGCTTGGCTTTATGGTCTGTATAGTTGAAACGGTTAACCCTTAGACCGCTACAACAATTGTTGTCTGCTGTTGCTTTTATATCTTGCCTTATTTCTCAATAAAAACATGTTTTGGCAGCACTTCAGAATCATTTCCAATGGAAATGATTCTGAAATTAAGATAGCGGGTGTAAGGGTTAATGCTGTTCTGTTCGCAAGGTGAAATTTAAGCTCGTGATTAATTTGCCCTGAAGTTTCTTCAATTGTAGATCCCATCTTTAAGACTGTATATTACTTTGTAGTCAAGAGCATACTTTAGACCCCAATCAATCAATTCCGGGTAAAATAAATTATGATTCTGCAAGCTTTGACTTGATAATCATATGATGAATACAGTGAAACCTCTCTAAACGGACACCCTGGGAGGTCCCCAGGGTGTCCGGCTTAGAGAGCAGGGATTCCGCTGGGGAAAAAAAAAAAGGAATAACCAATAGGATAAAAATAAACAATTGGTGATAAAAAAATTACAATTTCCGAAAAGTGTATTTTTTTATCGCCAATTGTTTATTTTTATCGCCAATTGCGAAAGTGGCGATCGCCAGCGGAATCCATGAGAGGCTTCACTGTAAATCAGGCATTCGATGATTCTGAGCCGTGTGTCCTATGCGATCACTAATAGACATTATCACCAGAGTTAATGACCAAGAAACTCATCAAAAATAAGATCACAAATGTTTTCTTGGTGTCCAGTTTAGAGGTTCCACCACTGCACAACCAAAATCATTTTACCTTGGCAGAGTGACCCAACGCATTATTCATTCATATTATTTATAGGCAAAGAGCTGTGCTTGTGTGCCATTGAACACCATTCCATTATATGTAACCATTGAATGCACCTTATAGCCCCCCCTGTCAATTTAATATATAGTATTTATTTCCCGGAAGTGCTTGTGAATCTGATAATGGAACAAGTTCTGTCACAAATATCAGGGTTTTGGGAGGGGGCCAAGTGATTCTGGTGTGGCGAGGACCTGGCATCAGATCAGGATTATTCTGATTTCAGAGCTGAATATATAGTTTTTTTATTGTAAATATTCAGTTCTGATTCACCCCCCCCCCCCCCCACCCCCCCCCCCCCCCCCCCCCCCATTTGTACATGTACCCGACCTTAAATGACCTTAGCTGTTGATAGGTCGTTAAACCCAAACAAACAAACACAAATATCAGGGAAATAAATCATGTATTTCAAAATGATCGTTGAATAAATCATATGTTCTGGGTTTTAAATTACATGTATAAGACTTTTTGACCGAAAATTGAGCCTCGACTTATAAAGCAAGTCGTCTTACGTGCGACCTGAGTTTGTAAGAAATAAAATTGTATATATAGATTGAAGGAAATGGTGACTTAGGACCTCAATAACATGTAGTAATGAACAATGGGGATCGTAGTCGCTTATTTCCCTTTGAAAATCTATTTATAGAGATCCTGTCTCCTATATTGTATTTTACGTGTATTTCTTACTGAATGGTACTAAAATTGAGTTTGCAATAAATTAATAATAAGTGTTAAAATATGAGTGCGTATGTGCCGTGAAACACGGTGCCGTGAAACATTTTTGATATCCAGTCAATACTATTTTTGCATTTTACAGCCATTTGTAGGTGTTAACGGGATAAATAGAATAGTAGGTTAGTGCCGTGAATGGGAAAAAATATCTGGCGCGGCACGGAAACGGGATGTGCTCGGCAGAGCCTCGCCCATCCCGTTTCCTGAGCCTTGCCAGATATTTTTTCCATTCACGGCACTAACCTACTATTCTCTATCACATTGCGCAAATATGTAGGATGATCCGGATCAACGCTAGTCGAAAACACTATAGTGGCTCCTTATCAGAACAAATTGAGCTACAATCGCCCTGTTTACAAACAATAATGACTTTGATTCCTCATTGGAGGCTCAATGGACAAAGGCAGCTAACTCCCTAATGGAGTTGGTTCCGTTATCGACCCATTCAATGTTGCCTTTGCGGCAAATTAGGCTAAATAGCCAAATGTACATGTATGGCATCATGTGGGCTCCGTGGTCTAAGGATGAATTTTCTCTAGTGAAATTGTGAGAAATCACAGAGAAGCGTGTAATATATCAAATTTATAGATTTTATTTTGGTGAAAACATGCCTTGTATGTATTGTACGTTTGCTAAATTATTTACAAACATTTCTGTATATCAGGTTTAGGATTTATAAAAGATTATGTGATTGTAAATTTAGATTAATTTTGCATTTATATTTGAAATCTTCCTATTGGAGAATATCACTGATGTTGGAGTCGAGTTTGGCTTCTAATTTCGTTGGATTTACACGGTAGCTTCATGTGTATTTCACTGATGGAATGGCAAGCAGTGAGCTCCCGAAACAGACTGGTCACAGTAGCCATAAAGCCTATTTTTCCACTTCACATTTAGGCAAGTGTCCAACATTTCAACTCCCTTGTTTCAAACCAATATATCCAGCTGCATGGATGTGACTATCCATATTGACGAGTATGGCTTGTGGTTAGATAGTCACATCTGTAACCTGTTTCACCAACATTGCAAAGTATACTTATCTAGCAAAGTATACTTTGAGGAAGAAATTTTAGGATAAATTTATTATTATTTTATTATACTGAATTTATTACATTATCACAGCCATTTTGGCTGTGATAATGTAATAAATTCAGTATAATAATTATGCATACTTTTGTAATCATCAAATATATGCAGTTGTTAGTTCTATATAACACAATGCATTTCGGGGAAAATAAATTATTACTCCTAGCAAAGTATACTTTGATGAAATAGGCTACTGGCTGTGACTGGAAAAATAGGGCTTATGGGTTTTGCGACCAGTGTAGATCCAGATCAGCCTGTACATCCGCACAGTCTGATCTGGATCTGCACTGTTCGCCATTCCTTCAATGAAACACCGGTTAAGCTACTAACAAGCAATATAGATCGGTATCGGGCTACAGGAGTGCTATTTGATCGGAACTAAACTGGTTACAAATGTTAGTCCCAGCCACATATGAGACGCGCCATGTGATTTTGCTGGTTTGAAACACGATGGGTGTTTCATTGACGCAATGGCGAACAGTGCAGATCCTGATCAGACTGTGCGGATGCACAGGCTGATCTGGATCTACACTGGTCGCAAAACCAATAAGCCCCATTTCTCCAGTAACAGCCAGATATAAACATAATACTGAATCATCTCCTAACTGGTCTACTTACACGTGCGATTTTGTACCTAAGAACATGTGCAATTTTTCATGAAACACATTTACAGAAAATGAATGCCGTAGACAGATGCCAAAATTTGCATAGCAACTGCGGAATACTATTCACATTTTGTGAAAATATCACATTTTCTGTAAATATATGTAATGAAAAATTGCACATGTTCTTGGGTACAAAACTGCAGGGCGTGTCTCATATGCAGATAACTATCTGATCATAAGCTACACCGGGCAACAACACGGTACGTCTTTTTGTCATAACGTGGTCACAAATGTATAACTACGCTATGCCTGCTGAGATTGGTAGTTGTTATAAAGAAAGATTCCTTGATTTTATAGCTCTCGTTATTATCTGTTCATATATATACAGTATATGTTAATGTGAATTTATGTGCAAGTGGATACTATAAAAAATAAATAAAATATATTGTCATGATTGTCCATCTATTGATTTGTCACCATGTACTAAGGCCTATCAAAAATAAAAACCTGTGGTGCGGGCAATGGTCAGGGCTCCAGATAAGGAATTAGTAATTGAGTATTTTCACTCCATCATATCTGAAACAATTGGGTATTTCAATATTTTAATTGGGTAAAATAAAATCACACTACTGTTTACACATCAACAGACGGAAATTATTGAATAGTTTGCTTCAAAATGAAAACATATCTTGGAATTTCATTTGAATTGTCTCCTTGGATATCTTGGAATTTCATTAGAATTGTCTCCTTGGATATCTTGGAATTTCATTAGAATTGTCTCCTTGGAGACAATTCTAATGAAATACCAAGATGTGTTTTCATGGAAAATAAGAAAAATATGGTATAGTTGTGGTCTGTTTATTGTTTTCTGTAGCATGATAAAGGTACCACAAATTCGTTATTGCATTTTGATACTCGACTACTTCTGATTTTAATTGGGGTTTTGGCAATTTTAATTGGGTATTTACGCAAATACGCAGCTTATCTGGAGCACTGAATGGTCCAGAAAAAATTAGTTAGGGAGGGTCTACTAGACAGCTGTATGTGCCAATATGGTGGAATAGGTTCACTGTTTGGTACAATTGTTGTTATTGCTGCAGGCACACGGACGGCAGCGCCTAAATTATGCAAAGGACACCTTAAGCACACGAATGATCAATTATGAACATTTTCTTCTTAAAACGGCCAAAAGTACAACCGGAGCGGACAAAACCGTTTGATGAATTTTCTATGCACAAATCTGGATCCATGTATCCAAAACATTACAATGGATTTTCAAATGAATATACAAAAAAAGGTTTGCCATCATGAGACCAGGTAACATGCGCAAGCTACCAGTCGTTAGGTCCAATGTGAAGGTCACAGTTGGAGGTCAAAGCATTAAGCTGTACACATACACGAACCAAGGTCAAGGTTACAGACAAATAACATTAACGTTGGGGGTTAATTTCCTCTAACATTTGTTTCCTTTCACAGACTTTATAACAAATTCACCCACTATTCCTCTGTTGGTCCTATATAATGCTATAAGACTAGGTCAAGGTCACAAAGTTGGTGCATTTACAAAACTTAATATTCTTATTGTCGGAACTTAATATTTCAAACATGCAGTTCTCCTATGGTCCTGTATCATGTTGTGACAAATGCGTGTCCTCCATCCCCTTAGCTGTTGATAGGCCGTTAAACACTGATAAACAAACAAACAAATAATCATCCTACATCCGCTGATAATCTCAAGGTCACAAAACGTTGCATTCCTCTAATTAAAGTCATTTGTGTTTAAATGAGATATAACAAGCTTCTGTTTTCGCGATATGCTTATGTATACATCATTTATATATCAAAGAAAACAGATTTTACAGTAATCCGACCAGTATGTGCCATTCTTTTACGGATTTCATATTCCGGACAACCAGTTTTTCCAGCCGTCACTGCATGACTAACTTCCCCTTATTTTGCTTACAACAGTTATTTCCCTTTGCGGTCACGTGGGTATATGACGTATCAGTGGAACTTCCGAAATGTATGCATAATAGGATTATTACACATAATAGTTCAACAGACTACTTAGAACTCCAGTTTATTAGAACGCTGATATAAATATATGGGACTGTACTGTACTGTAAATCAAAGTACTGAAAGTACTGAACATAGGGTACTACAAGATTAAACTAGATTGATTGATTGATTGATTGATTGTTGGTGTTGCAGTTTCATTAACCCTTAAAGGTACATGCCCACTCAGTAGGTACAAAATGTTCTTTACATCAGACATCATCTGAGACATTTCCTGGCAAAATAAACATTCATGTGCCATTATCCCACGTACTGATTGGCATTATTATACATTTTATATCAGACGTAAATTTACACACTGATATCAGGGGCGATAACCGTGTTTGCTTAAAATGTTAACGGACTACTATTTAATCTCTGTATTTATTTTATGATGTGCAATGATCATACTTTAAAATTGTTGAAAATATTATTTTTTCAGGTGACGCATTTCTTTAGTATAAATAATTAAAAAATATCATGCCTCATCTGCATATGAAAATAGCCTGATACCACCGCGCGTCACTATCAGTTATACACTTATTTAATTCCTATAAATTACATTTTGGGCTTACTGAGTGGGCATGTACCTTTAAAGCGCTGGAAACGACAATTGTCGTCTGCTGTTTTAAATATTTTTATATTTTCTCCTCAAAAACATACTGAGACGATTCTACTGCGCTGCCAAAACAGGTTTTTAAAGAGATTAAAATATACAAAATGAGCAGACGGCAATTTTATTTTTCAGCGTTTTAATGGTTAAGTGGTAAACTATTGATATGGCACAACTTGAAGTACAGTATGCACTGCTACAGTATGTACCAAAACATTCAACAACATTACAGATTATGCATAGCAATATCAGAAAGATACGTAACACATATACAAGACATCATCAATTCAAGTATACAGATTCCAGATATCTATGATCATTATAGATATATTGAAAACTGATTGAAGAGCAATAGTTACAATAATTCCGCCACGGAAGCGGTGTCGCGCCTGAAAATGCCTTATCGGTACATGGCCAAGTTTACTTCTGTTTTGTGAATGAAATAGTTGGCCCCGGATCGAGTATATTAAAACATACAAATGACGTCATTGGGGAAACCGCTGACAAAAAATTTCAATGTATGGAAGCCCAAACTTGTTAGATTTGTTGTCGTATTTCAGTACTTGCATTAATATGGGTATTCATATAGGCTGGATGTGTTATACTGTCATTAATTTGTTCCCTGACTGTAAGTTATCACCTTAAATACTGACTTATTGACCCCCTTCCCTGAACGTAGAATTGACACTTATGTTGGCGTGTATTGGCCACCATAGACAAATGTCAATCAGGCCGAATTAGGGAATATCACTAAAATCCGCTGTAAATGCATCGATAGAGAGAGAATGAGGATTACACATCAGTTAGACCGACACGTGCGAGTTTTGTTTCGCACAGGTGTTGTGTGAGTTTAAAAATAGGCTGTCGGAAGGTCAAACTTGATGTAGTTTGTGTGTTAAACGCGTCGCTTGTTTCTGAGAGTATTCAGAGGGGAGTTAACTCTGTTACTAAATTTAGCGATGACCGCAAATGGGGACAAATCACGCGCGTCAAAATAATCCGATGTATTTTTTTACGTAGAACATCCGTTGTTGATATTGTGCAGTGCAAGTAGTTTTTATGCCACCGGGTTTCGAAGAAACGGGTGGCATATAGTGTTTGGAGCGTCCGTCCGTCTATCCGTCCGTCAAACTTTTCGGTTAACCACTTTGTCACAGTTTCTCAAATATGCTGCAGGTGGCATCCGCGTTCGACAGACGCATTTCTTGTTCATAATATTATTTTCAATTAGCGGTTGCGTATGACAGTTAAACGTTGAGTAACACAATACATTTTGTTGTTATGGTTGCTCCAAGATATCACTACCTACCACCGCATCGAGGTGGGTCTGGGGCGTGGCTAACTTTCGGAGGCGATCCCTATACATAGGTGTATACCCTATGTAAAAATATAAGAATGACCTAGTCACAAACTACATACTGAAATGCGACAATGGGTGACAAAATGGACATACTGTGCAGCTGTAGGATACCAGTTTGTAAAAACATTTATTTATGTTTACATCGTCAGGTTACAATCTATGTTTTCCCTGATAGTACTTATATATAATGCTAAATCAGACGGGCAACAGAGTAGACACTTATCAGAGCTGTCGGGTGCATAGATTGATCTGGTGCTATGCTGGTCAAACTGTCAATTCTTGTAGGCCATTGTCCACTTACAATGAAACAATGCTGTACATGGGGTCAATTGAGGAAAGCCCGGGGTGACAGCAGTGGGGAAATTAGTCGTTCTAATTACCACGGGCGTGGTGTTGTAGTTTGAAGATTGTGTCGACATCCGCTGTACACTGCGACTGAGAAGGCGCAATAAGCCAAACACAACACGGGGCTCATAGTGCGTTTGCGACCAGTGTAGATCCAGTTCAGCCTGTACATTTGCACAGTCTGAACAGGATATGCACTTTTCGGCATTCCTTCAATAAAACACACTAACATGCACTCTATATCGTATTTAGACTACAGGAGTGTTATATTTGATTATGACCTACACTAGTCACAAATCACATAAACCCCATTTCTCCAGTCACAGCCACATATAGGACCAACCTTCGACGTAACCCCCATTTGACAAACATTTTCTATTTATTTGAAACAAGTCGGTAGGAAAATAGATTAGAAATAGTAAAGAATTTACTGTACATGTGAACATTGAATATATACTTTTAATTCTTTGTATCTGTCAACGAACGAAATATGTGATTTAGTTATAGTTTAGTATTCTAAAACAGTATTTACGGAAAAATAATTTACACAATTTTAGTCCTGCAATATAACATTCATCCATGTATAAAAACAAACACATCAAGATTGGATTTTCGGAACTGTAGAAAGCACCCTGGTGCGCACAGTGTATCTATTCTACCATGTCTGTCAAATTGGACTCAACCAATCAGCTTGGCATAGGTGTGGCCTCGCGGATTCAATATACACCTGCCGCATTATTGTTGACATCCGTTTGAACGTAGCTTCACACGTCTGTCACTGACTAGGACAGATAAACAAAATGGATTCAACCAATCAGCATATGGTGTGGCTTAATTGAATTCAGAATACACCTGTCCCAAGATCCACTTCCCTATTTGCCTGCGGTCAAATCATCGGATAAGTTGTTTCAAAGTATAATGACCTCCGGCGGCATCCGTTTGAACATAGCTACACACGCGTGTCACTGAGTATTTCAACTCGAAATTGTTAAAACACAAGTATGCTGAAGTGACGCATATCTGCACAGCATTGCACTATCAATTTACGAAATGTCGGACATTATGTCAGTATTTTGTAAAAAAAATACCAATTTAACGTTTAATTTCACATTTTTTCTGATTCTGGCTCTGCTGTCTGTTTGACCGTGAATTACAACCGACTTCCGCACAGATAGTCGTCATCGACGATTGCAACCAATCCAAGTATAACTAAGCGAAGGAAAAAATAACGATTAACGTATATATTAAACGACAAAAACGAAGAAATTATGCAACAAATACATGATGTCCGTAAATCCAAACGATATTATATAAGAAACCTTCATCCACCAATCAGGTAAGCTGTTCTACTGCTACGTCATAGTGGTTATTTTTACAGCGCCACCTCGCGCCAGTAGGTCACAGTAACAGGAGAGATAAGCGATGACCAATTCATTGCATGGCTCTGTAAGGTGTCCGATAAGGTGCGATATGAGAAATCTCAATATCACGAAAAATAGAAACGAACCGGAAATCGGTTATTAGGGTCGGCGTTGTTTTTAGCACGGTTTGAAGAAAATAAGTGATAGTTTGTCATGTGACCAATAAAGCTTGCAATTCTCTTATGTGACAATACTCCATTACTACTTCCTTATCTGGAGCGCTACATTTACAAGTCCGCCTGTAAATTTTACAGGTGAACCTGTTTGTTTGATTGTTCAATGCTCAACGGCCTATCAACAGCTAGGTCATATAAGGCCGGGCCAACGGGTTCGATCCCGTATTTAACCTGCTGGTTAATGCGGGATCGAACCAGTTGGCCCGGCCTTAAATTACCTTAGCTGTTGATAGGTCGTTAAACATCAATGCACAAACTGCTACAGTGGACTTGTAAAACTGTATAGGTGTAGTTTAAGTTTTGACCCCGTTCATACACCATACACCATAGGAATTATTATACAAATGTGCTGCTGTCTGATAAATGAGCTCTTCGATCAGCGCAGCCGCAAGTCGCCATGTGCATCTGCAGTCTGATCAAGATCCAGTTCCCTATTCAGTAAAGTAGTCTAGCTTATCATGCTGGTAGTGGTTATGACTGGAGAAATGGGATTATGGGTTTTGTCACCAATATAGATTCAGATCAGCATGTGCATTTAACAGTCTGATCAGGATCTGCACTGTTGGCCAGTCCAACAACGAAACCCCCTAATAAGCAATATGGAACGTTATCAGGCTTCGGGAGCGTGCATTTGACAGGAGCTACACTTGTCGTAAATCCCATGCGCCACATTGCTCCAGTCACAGGCACAAATCGGGAAAACAAGTAAATTTTAACCCTACTCGGTGATCAGGATCTGACGCAAGAGGGGGAGGTTTGCAACACAGTTTGAAGTAAGGGACCGAGGTCTATAAATACATTAAATATACCTAAAAACATCAATAATTGAAAAAAAATAGCTAACAAAATTCTTTACTACATTAATGTAAAGAATTTGTTTAGCTTATTTTTTTTCACTTATTGATTCTTTTAGGTATTTATAGACCTTGATCCTTTACTTCAACCTGTGGTTTTCAATTGTTGGAAATGTCGCCAGGTAAATGGTAGTACTCCTGGGCGGATCCAGGCGGGGGCGTGTCCGGCGTACGCCCGCCTCTAAAATGTGCCGAGTTAAGTTGTTTACCCACTTATTTATGTGAAAAGAGCTGACGACTTTTCTTATTTCTCACCCAAAATGTATGTTGTTACCACTCACTCAATTGAACCGTCTCGACGTGTCGGTTCAGTTGAGTGGTAACAACATACTAGTATACTTTTGGTGATAAATGAGAAAAAAATTCATAACAAATTGTTTGCATTTTAGGAAAGTTGTAGATGCGAACACTAACTCTTGCAATCTACTCCAGATGATATGGGAGTAGATTTTAAGTTACTGTTTGCAACTAGGAAAGTTTACGACGATGTATGTTTCATTTTCAATTGAGAATCCACGCCCCCTCTAAATATAAATCCTGGATCTACGTCTGATATAAAATGTACAATAACGCCCATCAATACGTGGGGTAATGGTGAATGAATGTTTATTTTGCCAGAAAACGTCCCAGATGATATATCCGATATAACGAACGCTGTGTGCCTCCTGCGTGGGCATGTACCTTTAATAGTGATCGGGCCGGTGCTACCAGCATGTTACTGAATTTAGCCTTTTGTCATTTGCGTTCAGAGTATACCCAGATATTCCTGCACTTTCGCTCAGTCTGATCAGGGTCTACACGTTTCGCCATTCTGTCAGTGAAAATAGCATATCGATCAGGCGTTATACTGGGTACACATGTTGCAAACGATTCCTTCTAATAAATGAATTTGTTTCGCTATGGAAACGATTGTGACCGAACTGTTGTTAGAGAATCGTATACTGTGTACCGTCTCCGAGTTTGTCACGTGGCTCTGTCCGATTATGATATTAAATTTATTTATTATTTATATTATAGTTTAGGGTTGGAATTGGCTCGAAGACCTTCCATACCTGTAGCCTATTTCGCCAATATTGCAAAGTATACTAATCTAGCAAATTATACTTTGAGGGAGAAATGTTCAATTTAAGGATATATTTATTAATTTTTATTATACTGAATGTATTACATTATCACAGCCAAAACTGGCTGTGATAATGTAATAAATTCAGTATAATAAGTATGCATACTTTTAATCATCAACTATATGCAGTCGTTAGTTATATACGACATAATGCATTTCGGGGAAAATAAATGATTGCTCCCTCAAAGTATACTTTGCTAAAATGTATACTTTGCAATTTTGATGAAATCGGCTACTGGGGGCCGTTTCACTAAACTTCGTACGACTAAAATGTGTTCGTAAGTGCAAGCCCCGTGCAGGCACCGGGGCGGGATCAACTGATCCTGAGAATAGTGCTGCTAGTAGCCATTGCTTGTGATAATGTAATAAAGTCAGTATAATAAAAATAATAAATTGATCCTAAAATTGAAAATTTTCTCCCTCAAAGTATACTTTGCTAGTAAAGTATACTTTGCAATGTTGATGAAATCGGCTACAGGTGCGACATTATGATGGTCTCTAAATTTCATATTAACCCTTAGACCGCTATCTTAATTTTGTTGCCGTCTGCTGTTTAGTTTCCATTTTTATCATCAAAAACATGCTTTGACAGCACTTCAGAATCATTTCCATTGGAAATGATTCTGAAGTGATGTCAAACCATGTTTTTATTGAGAAATAAGGCAAGATATAAAAGCAACAGCAGGCGAAAATTGTTGTGAGTAGCGGTCTAAGGGTTAACAATGTGTTCTTGTAAACAATTAGTGTGGATTTACATTTATTGAACCTATGTATATCCATCAATTAATAATTGAAATTGAAATTTCCAGACGATCCTAAATATGCACTGACGAACATTTTAGTCGTACGAAGTTTAGTGAAACGGGCCCCTGGACATATAAGTGCAAAAAATGCCTATTTTTTAGTATTTTATGTGATATATACTGTGGCTCAGCTGGGACATGGACATATTTCTTTTACTTTCGCGTGCGCACGCGATAGCTTTCATTGGCTAACCTATCGCGTGCGCACGCAAAACCTATCGCGTGCGTGCGCACGCGAAAATAAAAAATATGTCCATGTCCCCTCTGTGCCACCGTAGATATATGCTTTTGCAAGGCGACATATATGAGTGCCGAAATACGGTCCTGTACTTCCGCACACTGTCCCGGTGCACGGGAGGCGTGAAGAAGAGGGGGTATAAACTGGGTAGGATCTGGCACCAGTGATGCATCGCAAAACGGGTCCAAAGTAGAACCAATTGATACGGTACTTGATACACAGCTTGGTGTCATATGCTATAGTCGGTAAAAACACGTGCTATTCTCGTCCACATCGAGACAGCTCCAAGTCAAGCCGGGAGCAGGGGCCAGTTTCACTAAACTTCGTACGACTAAAATGTTCGTAAGTGCAAAATTGTGATAGTCTAAATTTCTCATTAAAAATGTTTTCTTGTGAACAATTATTGGATTTACATTTATTGAGCATAGGCTGCATATGCAGCCTATGCTCAATAAATGTAAATCCATCAATTGACATTTCCAGGCGATCCTAAATGTGCACTTACGAACATTTTAGTCGTACGAAGTTTAGTGAAACGGCCCCCAGAAGCAGAAGCAGACAAGGGTAGGCAACAAATTCGGCTGAGCTTGAGCTAACTTGCTGTTATGGTTAAACTTTTTTTTTTTGTCTGGTTGACTTTCATAAGAAAGTGTGATAACCGAGATCCTGACCTACCGAGGCAGAGACTTGAACCCTTGGCCGTCGGCTCCCCACGGTGTCCATGTACCACCACGCGTTAACATGTGATATTAAAGGTACATGCCCACTCAGTATGCACAACATGTTCTTTACAGGAATTAAATAAGTGTATAATTGTGTCACTATTCCACCAGTTCTAAAACTTACGAGTGCCCGATAAACAGATATAATCATTTAGTAACATTTATTTTACTGATAGTGACGCGCGGTGGTATCGGGCTATTTTCATATGCAAATGAGGCATAATATTTTTTAATTATTTATACCAATTGAATGCGTCACCTGAAAAAATAATATTTTCGACAGATTATAAAGTATGTTCATCGCACATCAAAATATAAATACAGAGAATAAATAGTAATGTCAGTTAACATTTTAAAGAAACACGGTTATCGCCCCTGATATCAGTGTGGACAATTATGTCTTATAAGAAATGTATACTAATGCCAATTAATACGTGGGTTAATGGTGAACATAGACGTATAATATATTCTATGTATATATGGTGAATGAATGAATGAATGAATGAATATGCCAGAAAATGTCATATGTACAGAATATACAAAACTATCTGTCTCACTATATTATAGCATACTGAGTGGGCATGTACCTTTAAATTATTTGTATGCGATACAGTGTTTATATCGGACCAGGAGCTACACTGGCCAAATATACATATGCCCCGTTTTACAATTGTCCAGACTTTCCCATGCTACCTTAACTGATCATGTCAGGTTGTATCGGCGCTTGCTTTACTCGCGATACAAACACGCTTATTGCTTATTTCACCAAAAGCGCCGAGGGTTTCCCAGGACGAGGCTTCATCTGACAGACTTGGGCCAAGTTGGGCAATATTGCGAAGATATTTTTGGTGTTTTCGCTGCCAACATGTTTTCTAGGATGCCCAATATGCCTGCTGTAAGTGCCATGTTTATTATAATATCATTTGGACCCGACCATGTACCCGGACGTTGGTCCAGCAGGGTCTATTTCCCGCTGAATACGCGGCCTCTCGGACCCTTTTTGCTTGGGCTATAAATTGATCATTGTAATTGGCTGTTCCAGTTACTCCCCCGTGTTAAGTTTTGTTTACCTCTGGTCAAATTGTGTAATTGTCAACTACTCGCTACACACTTCCTGAATTAAATCAGGAAATTTAAAAATGTCCGATTTCATTAAAACGTATTACTTTTCTTTTCTTAAGACAGATGCCAGTGTGACTAATCCAATTGCACATTTTGTATTTTCAAACAACTGCAAATGAATGATGGTATTAAAATTTAAATCCAGCTTTTTATAATATAACGTTCAGTGGCGTAACCAGGCATACGTACCACGTGCGTATGAGAAAAAATAAAAGAATTAAAAAAATAAAGGCTTATTTTTCGGGGGGGGGGGTGGGGGGGGGGGGGGGGGAGGATTGCTATATTGAGGCATTTTGTATCAAACGTACATGTCGATTACAAACAAATAGTGCCGTAAATAATGCAGGAAAACGCGTTGGATAAGATCTCCGTTTGAAAGAAATTCAGGGGGACCATGCCCCCGGACCCCCCTAGCAGTCTCCCTCACTTAGCTCGGTCGACGAGTGAGCCCCGATGTTCTACCATTTGATACGTGTGCGTATCAGAAATTTGTCCCTGGCTACGTTCCTGACGTTTATAACATTTTTTCTGGCCAACATTCAACCATATCGGGTTACTTGTGAGTTGTCACTTTTTTTTATAAGCACGCTCGTTTTGAAAAAAATAAACGGTTGTATTATGGCATACCACTGTCTGTCGATCGGTGTCTCGCCAATGTGAAAGTGTTTGCTCGAGCTTCTCTCCAATACTATTACGTCTGCAGCTACGATACCATTTTTGCACGCTGTTCAGCCAGTGGTGTGCACTGTAAAATACAAGCTGCATGTTTTCCGCTCGCTTTATATCAAGGTGTATGATAACGTGGTACTAACAACAACAAGTACCGATTCAAAGTACATATTCTTTTATAGTGCCCTTATTACGTAACGGATTTTGATGAAATGTGGCGCATTAAACACGTCTTGTTAAGCTGCATTTGGTGGTCTCTGTATTTTCGCCCAAACTTACGTCGTTTTTGTGAAGAATCGGTTTCCGTGTCTCTGACACGGAAATCGATTCTTCGCAAAAACGACATGAGTGTGCCAAACTCCATAGACCACCAAATGTAGCTCATGAACACGCGTTTGCTGCGCCATATTTCATAAAAATCCATTGCATATTAAGGAAAATATCATATAATACCTACTTTGGAGTGGGCGACATTGTTGTTGTTGTAACCACGTGATCATGCACCTTGTATATGCAACAGGTTGCATTTTATCGCTACACCACAGCCAACGGTTGTAAATTGTGGAATCGCATTTATATTGCGCACACTATAATATAGCAATAATCTGCAGGGCGTGGTCGTTCATACTTCGCTTCAAATGCAAATTTCGACATACTATTCCGTCATAACGCTTTTGTAATGCAATGCAATGTAATTAGAGCTATGTACTCAGAATACCCAACATTGACCTACTTTTGTTCGTCATTTGCTGAATTAGTTTTCTTGGTTGAATTTTCTTATGTCATGCTTCATAATCAGTCTTCAATACTACTGTTAGGTCTGCAGACTTTCACACTGTGGCCAATCATTGGCATGCATCATATACCACTGTAAAACACACGGCATTGATCTACTTTTGCTCTGCCTATACTTATTTTTCTAGGTTAACGGTTTTGATCAAGCTTCTATCCTCAATTCTACTATGTTTGCGGATGCCAACTTGCAGACTGATCAGCCAGTGCTGTACATCACCTACCACTATAACACATGGCCTACACATGACATTGACCTACAGGGCTCCAGATAAGGAATTAGTAATTGAGTATTTTAAGTTTTAATTGGGTAAAGTGGGTGGAAGGTGGGTGCAAGCGATGGGTAATTTAACGATCGGGGTTCATCCTTACTGGAATTCCGAATGGAGACCTGGTTTGGCTCTCACATACGTGAGTATTACGATTATTCGTAATCCTATTTTAGGGGAAGGGGCCAAGTGACTTTGGTGTGGTATGGACCTGCCACCAGGTCAGGTTATTCTAATTTCAGGGCTGAATATATTGTTTCTCGATGTAAATATTCAGTTCTGATTTTGGAATTTTCCCCCCAATGCAGCAGGTTAAAACGGGATCGAACCCGTTTGCCCGGCCTTACATGACCTTAGCTGTTGATAGGCCGTTAAACACCAATAAACAAACAAACAAACAATAATTGGGTAAAATAAAATCACACTACTGTTTACACATCAACAGACAGCAATTATTGAATAGTTTCTTTGAAATGAAAACATGTCTTGGCATTTCATTATAATTGTCTTCTTGGAGATAATATACTAACCCTAACCCTTCTAATGAAATACCAAGATGTGTTTTCATGGAAAAATAAGGAAATATGCTATATTTGTGGTCTGTGTATTGTTTTCTGTAGCATGATAAAAATACCACAAATTTTCCATTGCTTTTTGATACTCGCTACTTCTGATTTCAATTGGGTTTTTGGAAATGAAAACACATCTTGGTCAGGGTTCAAGCTAGCCTTTAAAATTAGGGAGAAGTTTTAACTAAACATTTGAGAAAATAGACCATTTTTTCCAAATTTTGTATGTTATATAGTGAAAAACTTCTCCCTCAACTCAAGGGAGAAGTCAGACAATTTAGGGAGAGAATTTCGCCCACTTCACCCTGTAAAATGATCCCTGCTTGGTATTTCATTAGAATTGTCTCCAAGGAGACAATTCTAATGAAATACCAAGATGTGTTTTCATGGAAAATAAAGATAGACCAAATTTTTCATTGCTTTTTGATACTCACTACTTCTGATTTCAATTGGGTTTTTGGAAATTTTAATTGGGTATTTACGCAAATACGCAGCTTATCTGGAGCTCTGCACCTACATTTTGATCAGATCAGTTCTGAATGCACATTGCTTCCACATACAAATTGTCAATTACATTCCTGTGTATATTATTTTGTTGTTGAACGGACGTAAATCCCCAATATGCAATTTCAATTGCATACAGTCAAACAAACAGCTGGCAAATTTTACGGAGTGCATGTGTAGCCCAAAGTTAAGATCCTGATAACATGTAGAGCAGAGCTCCAGATAAGGTGTGTATCGGTATATTTTACGCACATATTTTATCAGAATACGCATTAATTATCAAAAGTGAGAGTACAAAATACGCACAGCAATGAAAATCCGCATTGATTTTCAATTTGAATAGTGAAAAGAAAATTTACTTAGTTGAGCTGCAAAAAGCAATGCAGCGCAAATAAGTTAATTTTTTAATTTTCTACATTTTTTTATAATTTTTTCGCTGCTTAATAAGGAGGAAAATCAATAATACATTTGTGAAAGTAAAATACGCATTGAATTTGAAATATGAGGGTATACAACTCTTTAGATACAAAACTTATCTGGAGCTCTGGTAGAACCTTTGATCTTGGTCGGTAGACCAAGTTTGTTTTTGAAACAGGTCTTGTGAATGCTATGCTTGTCTAATAATGGGAGGGCATTACGTTAATTGGCAATTATCTCTTTGTTTCAGCCTTTGCTGGAGAACACAGCAGCATCACGCTTTAGCAGAGAGAACCCATCACGTTTTCCCCGGGAGGACACAGTCATGCGATTTCCCCGAGACGATGCTGCCCAACGTTTCCCACGGGATGATGGAGCACTGCGCTTCAGTCGCGATGACATGCCACGTTTCCCCAGAGACGATTTGCTTCAGCGCTTCCCGAGAGATGACCCGATTTCACGCTTTCCTAGAGATGATGTAACCCCACATTTTCCACGAGATGACGCATCACAGCGATTTCCACGGGATAACACTTCACCACATTTTCCTCGCGACGTCACTTCACCACACTTTACCCGCGACAACACTTCACCACATTTTCCGCGCGACAACACTTCACCACATTTTCCGCGCGATGACACATCTCGCTACCCCCGAGATGACCCAATTCGTTTCCCCAGAGATGACGCACCACATTTCCCCAGAGAGGAGTTGAAAGCACGCTTAGCCAGAGAAGACCCTTCTCGATTTCAACGAGAGGAACCAACTGCACTATTTCCTAGGGATGACCCATCACACTTTGCTCGTGATGGCCCCAGTTATCGCATACCGCCGCTGACCGACCCTGTCCAACAGGCTTCACAGGCTGTGTTCCCCAACCAGTCGATGGCAACGTTCGAGGAACCAAAGAGCGTTGTGTCTAGGTTTCTGGACGAAGTCAACAACAGTGATACGGAGACGACGCCACCGTTGGCTGCTCCGACTGAAGCTCCGGAGGAAGATCCACTGGACGAGTCACATGCGAGTGATGATGAGCAAGATGCATCACTGCCGAAAGATGGGCCAATTGATGTGGAAGTTAAGGCAAGATTAGCAAAGGGCTGCGGCTGCACTATGAACTGTTTCTCCAAGTTCTCGTTTGACTCCATCTATGACCATATATTGGATGTTAGGGAAATGGGAAAGTGTGAAAAGGACTTGTATGTAATGGGTGCATTGTCGGAACTGGAAGTCAATGATTTAGAAGAAACTAAAAAGGGAACTCCGCGTCAGCAAGTGAGGAACATCTATATGCATTCTGACCAGAAGATTTGTCGTGCTACGTTTCTGATGCTTTATGATCTTGGGGAGAGAAAACTTCGAAATCTAAAAAAGCATGTGATGACAATTGGTGTTACACCACGGATACATAAAAATCTAGGTAAGACATTCAAGAAAGACAATGATTTAGGTAATAAACAGTCAAAGAAAAAACGTAAATTGTTTGAGAGTCCTGAAGTAAATGATGCTAATGGGCAGAGTAAAAGTTTTAAATTTGCGATTAGTCCACCTGTAAACAATTCAAATATGCTTGGTCAGTCAACATCTTCATCAGCGGGCCCCATTGCCTCCACATCCGGATCGCAGATGATGGACAAGCCAAGCAGCTCTATGATTGATAGGCAGGTGGCACAGGCCCTCGATGAAATTGAACAAATGGAACACCAGGGTATAAGGGGAAATGTCCCAGATGCGGCCGCACCAGCCGAGTATGAATTGAAAGTTATAGAAGACCTTCAAGCGAGAATACGAAAAGGTTGTGGCTGTAAGATGGACTGCTTAACAAAATTTCCATCGTCTGTCATATGTGAACATATTCTGGATGTTAGAGAAATGTCGAGAAATGAAAAAGATATTTATGTTTTGGTAGCGCTCTCACAAGACCAAGAAGAATTTGATGAGTTTACCAAGAAAGGAACACCGCGTATGATTGTCACTCACACTTACTGGCATATGGGTCATAAAGTGTGCAGACCCTCTTTCAAGATAATTTACGATGTTGGAAAAAAGCGCCTAGAAAGCTTGCAACGGCATCTTGTGGAGAAAGGAATTGTACCTCGGGTGCATGCTAGTACCGGGAAAAAGCCATGGAACTCTGTATCGCAAGATGATCTGAATCGGGTTTTGAATTTTATAAAAAATTACACTGATGTTGTTGGCACCCCGCAGCCTGGTGCACCAAAAGTTGGTCCAGAGAAACACACTCTGATTATGCTACCTATGGGTACACGCAAGAAGGACACATGGAAATTGTACACAGAACGGTGTGACGAACAAGGAGTTCGTGCTTTGAAATATTCCACATTTATATCGGTTTGGAAGAACTTATTGCCATATATCAAATGCCCAGAGCCTGAGAAGAGTCCACACAGCAAAAAAGCTCTCGATTTAATGTAATCCTGTTGAACATAAAAAAAAACAAGCGAGTCAATTACAGCACAGAGCTCCAGTTAAGCTTTGCACATATATCTAAACTCTAAAGAGTAGTGCACGCCTTGTTTTGAAATTCAATGCATATTTTATGTATACAAATAGTTTATTGAAAGTCCAATATAATGTAGGTGCTGAATGATTTTCTTATGCCACAGCATATGGTTTGTTAGCTATGTATATTTTAAAGATCATTTTTTATGCCATATTTGGTAATCAAAATGTTGTTTTGAAATTATTGTGACCCGTCTGTATATGAGTTTTGAGTGCCTGTTAAGAAATGAAAGCGAAGCCAGAACTCGCATTGGCCACTGGAAATATATCTAGTCATGGTAGAATGTTGTATATATGTATTGTATATGTGAATATTGACAGGGTTAGATACAAAGTAAAAAAAAAAACAAGTACCAACACCCGGGCCTGGTTGCTCGAAGCTTCTGTTAGTTTAACAGACTGTTAAATCCTTAGCATTGCTAAGGATTTAACAGTATGTTAAGCTAACAGAGGTTTTGAGCATCAGGACACTGCTAATTACCCCACCCACTTGGTCTCGTACATTACCATCTTCTATTTATAGAAGGTGGGTATAAATATGGCTATTATAGAAAGAGCCCTCTCTTTTCCAATTCGCACAAACACAATAAACATCGATTAAATGTATGAAATATGTCTCTGGCAATCGATAAAGGTATTAGGTGTGTGCATATACTCACTTCAAATCGCTTTTTCAAGTATTTATTGAGTTATTCGCGTTTTGATTACCCCATCCAAAGCGAAAGTTGCGTGTACGAAAGAATCTCACACAGAATCGGAGGCCGTCCGGCGTGGATTATCGGTCATATTTGGCCGATAGCTGATCGCCAGCTCAAACTAAAGTGGTGCACCATGACCATATACATTAGAAACTCCAACCATACAAAGTTCGTCCAATTGTGATCGTTCACCGATCTAAAAAACACTTTTTTGTCTAATTTCGTTCATTATCTGGAACCGGGTCAATGCACCATCTGCCATAATACAACCGGAAGCGTCTATGTAAAGAACATCTCTGATTGGCTAAATCTAAACTGTATGACGTCATTCAACCTATTTCGGGATTCCGGAAGACATAATCTGATAGTACTCGAATCATGAATGAAAGTAGAAAAAATGTGTTTTTTAGGTCGGTGAACGATCACAATTGGACGAACTTTGTATGGTTGGAATTGCTAATGTATATGGTCATGGTGCACCACTTTAGTTTGAGCTGGCGATCAGTTATTGGTCAAATATGACCGATAATCCACGCCGGACGGCCTCCGATTCTGTGTGAGAAACTTTCGTACACGCAAATTTCGCTTTGGATGGGGTATACAAAATGCGAATAACTGAATAAATGCTGGAAAGAGCGATTTGAAATGAATATATTCACACACCTAATACCTTTATCGATTGCCAGCGACAGAAATCATACATTTAATTGATGTGTATTGTGTTTGTGCGAGTCGGAAACGAGAGGGCTCTTTCTATAATGGCCACAATGTTATCCACCTTTCTTTATATAAGATGGTAATGTACGAGACCAAGTGGGTGGGGTAATGGGATTTTTTTTAATAGGCATTTTTTTTACCTTAGCTGTTGATAGGCCGTTAAACACCAATATACAAATGCAAATGGTTTGTATCTTTTACTGTATTATATGTCATGTGGACATGCCATGTTTTACAAACGTTGTTTCGTTGTTACTGCTTTTGTTATTTGTATGGTCAGCTAGTTACTACATAGCTTTGGTTCTTACAGACTATTATTCTGTGCTGAAGATTCTCTAGTAACACTACAATTACTGTACATGTGATGGTGTACAGTGCCACAGTGTGGGATCATGTGATTTCATTATCGAGAATTGTCATGCTTGTTTTGTGGTCACGATGAAAGTTGTTTTGAAATCTTTCAAGAATCATGTACCGTTTATTCATCGTCCCTGTGCTTGTAACTTTTATCTATATTGACCACTTGTTTGTTCAGCAAAACGATCATAGTGTTTCCATCCCACTGGTCTATCAGATGAGACTTGTAACTGAGAACCAGTCTCTTTGCGACCGCATATAAAATGTGTGTACATGTATATATCACCAATTACAAGCAGATGAATTAACCCTTAGACCGCTACTCACAACAATTGTCGCCTGCTGTTGCTTTTATATCTTGCATTATTTCTCAATAAAAACATGGTTTGACAGCACTTCAGAATCATTTCCATTGGAAATGATTCTGAAGTGCTGTCCAAGCATGTTGTAAATTATTCTAAAGTGCTGTCAAAGCATGTTTTTGATGATAAAAATGGAAAATAGAAAATAAACCGCAGACGACAAAAAAATTAAGATGGAGGTCTAAGGGGTTAAAAGCACACACAGCCACACCTTCCTGATAACAGATCATGAGATGACCCCACACCCTGGGTGCAATCAATGGGACATTCATGGTTCAATATCCAATGTTAACCATTAGGTTCTTGGATGTGTAACTATTTCTATCCAGTGTAGAACCTGGGGGTCGTTTCACTAAACTTTGTAAGACTAAAATGTTCACGAGTGCAAAAGTATGATAGTCTGTAAAGTTCACATTAACAATGTTTTCTTGTAAACAATTATTGGCTTTACATTTATTGAGCCTATTGAGCATTTTAGTCCTAGAAGTTTAGTCAAACGGGTCCCAGATCTGTTTCTGCACTCCCGGTCCAGTAGTCTGATTTTGTTCTGTATACTGGGGCCCGTTTCACTAAACTTCTTAACGACTAAAATGTTCGTAAGTGCAAATTTAGAATCGCCTTGAAATTTCAATTGATGGATTTACATTTATTGAGCATAGGCTGCATATGCAGCCTATGCTCAATAAATGTAAATCCAACACTTGTTGGAGAAAACAAGAAAACATTGTTAAAGTGAATTTTACAGACTATCATAATTTTGCACTTGCGAACATTTTAGTAGTACAAAGTTTAGTGAAACGGCCCCCTGGTTCTCAAGTGTGACTGTCTTTATAAACGTTTTGCGGACTGAATGGTGTGCAGGTTGGGACTTTCACTGTTGCAATAAGTCAAGTTGGTTGTTGCTGTGACTGGAGAAATGGGGCTTATGGGTACCAGGATCTATATTGCTCGCCATTCCATCAATGCATATCTACAAAGATCAGTGTAGCTTCTGATCAAATAATACACTCCTGTAGCCTGCTAACTATATGTATTGCTTGTTGGAAGCATGACAGATATGCATTGATGGAATGGCGAGCAATACAGATCCTGGTCAGTGGCTCACCTGGATCTACACTTGTTGCAAAGCCCATAAGCCACATTCTCCAGTCACAGAATCGTGTGTCATTCCTTCTTTATTCACTGTTTCTACACTCTGCACTGGCGTAAACTGTTTGATGTCAAACAAAGCACAGGTTTCCTGAAGATACGCCACTCGGTGCATAAACATATTTTTTGTCCAGTAACCGGCGCAAATTCCTTGCACTGATTACTAGACAAACTGTTTATGCAGTATCTTCTGCATGTTGCTGAATGGGAATCCGACACCTGTTTCGACGTGAAACACTTTACGCTGACACAGCATTCAGAGTGGGTGGCAGGTGGGAGCACGCGATGGGTAATTTAACGATCGGGGTTCATCCTTACTGGAATCCTGACTGGAGACCTGGTTTGGCCCTTGCATACGTCTTTGGAATTTTGTATGTGACAGTTGAATCTGGTTATACCCCTTATGTGAGTATTGCGATATTCGTAATCATATTTTAGGGGAAGGGGCCAAGTTACTTGGTGTGGTATGGACCTGGCACCAGGTCCGGTTATTCTAATTTCAGGGCTGAATATATTTGCTCTCGATGTAAATATTCAGTTATGATTTTGGGATTTTCCCCCCAATGGAGCAGGTTAAAATGGGATCGAACCCGTTTGCCCGGCCTTACATGACCTTAGCTGTTGATAGGCTGTTAAAAACTAATAAACAAACAAAAAAACACAGCATTCAGCACCATTGATACGGCGGTCCTACATCTGGGGCCCGTTTCACTAAACTTCTTATGATTAAAATGTTCGCAAGTGCAAAATTATGATATTCTGAATATTTCACATTAACATTGTTTTCTTGTAAACGATTATCAATTGAAATTTCCAGACGATCCTAAATTTGCACTTGCGAACATTTTAGTTGTACGAAGTTTAGTGAAACGGCCCCCAGAACTGTACACAAGTTAGCTATCTTCTAGTGTTCCCTCTGTCTGTGTATTTCATGAATGTACACCTGAAAATAGTTATTAACCCTTTCAGCCCTAAGTAACTGTAATGGATTTTGATATGTTGATTTTGCAACCAATCCAATAATCACTAAATGATTTTCAGACAAGTCCATTTATGAAAAGGAGGTGTTTTTGTTCTCAAAAATATTAAAATTACTTGCAAAAAGTGCAGATCCTGATCAGACGGCTTGTCATGAGCCGGCTTGTCTGGATCTACACTGTTTGCCAATACCGCTAAACGGGTCTGTAGTGTTGAAAGGGTTAAATTGAAATATTGGGAGTTGAACATGTTGTTGAGAATCGTACTATTGTATATAATTATTATTGTGCATAATATATGTAATGACTGTTGATTGTTTTTGTTCTCTTGTTTTTCTTGAAACCTTTTTAGTAGCTGTTTAGGGATGGGCCGTGACTTAGGGGATATGGCATTGGACTTCAATATTGGAGGTTGTGAGCTCAATTTTCACCATAGGCATGAAAAATACATGTACTAACATAGTATTTTCATCCCACTAGTCTGACGGATGAGACTTTAAACGTGGTCATGTCTCTATATAACTAACCTTAGCTGTTGCTGGGACGTTAAATTCATTCACTTTTTAGCAGCTGACTGGTGAACACAGTTCATGCAGGATACTCCTTTGCACTATGACGTTACAAGGTCAAGGTCAAATGACTTTAAAATTTGCGTTAAAGCTTTTACATACCTTATATCTCCACAACCCTTGATTCAAACTTCAAATAAATACACTCCGAGACCATCATGCGGGCCGCGTCCATCTGGTTCAAGAGTGTGTTCCAATATCTATTTTCTTGATCGGTGTTCGGGCCGCTTATTTGCACTATGAAGTTACAAATGAGTGGTCACAACATATCTTGTATGTATAAAATTTACACAGAATATATGTTGAGACCACTCATTTGTAATTTTATCACAGAAAAAAAAAATTACATGCATTTACACTGTAAATGCCATGCATTACACTGTAAATGCATGTAAGTTTTTATGCCACCGGGTTTCAAAGAAACGGGTGGCATATAGTGTTTGGACCGTTCGTCCGTCCGTCACACTTTTCGGTTAACCACTTTGTCACAGTTTCTCAAATATGCTGCAGGTGGCATCCACGTTCGACAGACGCAGTTCTTGTTTTTTTCTGTGATAAAATTATTTTGGTTTTGAACTGGTTTCACATAGTGAACTTCAAATGCATATTTGACTTCGTGAACAGTGTGTTTCAATTAACCCTTGAATACAATGAATGTGTAATTTTGGGGGATCAGTTATGTGTATCAACGCTATACTTTGTGCACATCTACATGTGATAGACTCGGAATTGTGAATGAAAGAATCTTTCCTGTAAAAAAACAAATTACCATCCCAAACCACCTGCTTTACATCATTTATTTTAACAGGAAGAATTATTTCCAGGCTGCAATTGCTTAACCCTTACATCGCTATCTTAATTGTTATCTGACGTCGCACTGCAATGCATCACATTTACTGGTAATATACTTTGTGTTGTCCGTCCCATCATGCATTATAGGTGATTTTACAAATTAAACCGTACATACATATGCAGGCCCGTACGCAGTGGGGTGCGACGGGTGCGTACGCACCCCCCCCCCCCCCCATCCACCCCCCCCCCCCCCCCCTAAATTTTGCTATTTTTCAAACAGTAATCTCAACAAATCTTGAAATGCATTAATATACAGGTAATTTGCATGAAAATGCCACCGTTGAAATCCGAATGTAAATGACATAAAATGCAGGAGAGTGCATTTCAGGCCATTTAGGTTTAAAAAATCTCAGGGGGGTGCGTCAGGGGCGATCCCCATGTAGTCACCTCCCTAGCGTACTCGCGCCACTACATGGGGCTCGCCTCTGACGCACCCCCAATAGAAAATCCTGCGTACGGGCTTGATCTGGCATAATGAATCGAACCAGAAGCAATATTTAGATATGATGTTACTGAGCTATGGCTGCACGTCATCCGGATTAGCATACATGATACATTTGCTACACAGTTGCAGTGACTTCCATGCCAGGATACATGAATACGTCGTAATTGATGGAAATCATAGCAAGCACTGCTGCTGTCTGATAACGAGTTATAGAGCACTGGGGCACCATACCCGGATAAGTCGATCGCATGTTGAAGTAAAGGACTCGAGTCTTTAATTGCATTAAATATACACAAAGCATTTATTTTTTGTCGCGCCCGCTTGTGGACAGCGCGATATAGTTGGCACATTGGCATACGTACAAAGTGCGTCCGGGTTAAAGTTTTTCGGTTACCAAAGCCTCGGCGGGCGCGACATGTGGGCCGCGGCCATCTACTTGTTTCAATTGCTGATACATTTAGGTATATTTATAGAATTGGGTCCACTACTTAAACCTGTGAACACACCTGATAAATGGAATGGTCTGAAAATCATTTTCGTCACTATATTGGATTGGTCGGAAAATTAACATATCGCAGTTGGACTGTCAATTCAAGTTATTTAAAACTGAACAGGTTAACATCCCATTAGATAACCCGAATTTTCTGTCTGTAACGCTGTGCCATCACGTACACAACCGCCTGCGTTAATTTTGCCCTGATTATCAACGTTTCTGAACATCTATGCATGTGCATGGTATGGTTTCATGCTACGACAACTAGCCTGCACCATTGCTGCAGGCTAGTTGTAGCATGAAACCCGACAGGAGCACGTTTTCCGGACGAGCTACTGGCACCCGTTGTTGTTCTCCTAATGAACGCCCAACAAACAAGTGGTGGGTGGAAGGTGGGAGCACGTGATGGGTAATTTAACGATCGGTGTTCATCCTTACCGGAATCCCGACTGGAGACCTGGTTTGGCCATCACATACGTCTTTGGCATTTTGTATGTGACAGTTGAATCTGGTTATACCCCTTATGTGAGTATTACGATTATTCGTAATCCTATTTTAGGGAAGGGGCCAAGTGACTTTGGTGTGGTATGGACCTGACACCAGGTCAGGTTATTCTAATTTCAGGGCTGAATATATTTTTTCTCGATGTAAATATTCCGTTCTGATTTTGGGATTTTCCCCCCAATGCAGCAGGTTAAAATGGGGTCGAACCCGTTTGCCCGGCCTTACATGACCTTAGCTGTTGATAGGCCGTTACACACTAATAAACAAACAAACAAACAGACAAGTGACGTTGCTCCAACAGGACAACGCTATGTGTCGCACAGCTCGAGTCTGCACGCCCTACCTCCACCAGCAGGTGGATGTTCTTCCTTGGCAGCAATGCCTCACGTCATAAGCCTCTGTGACTCGTTGGATCGTCGCTTTAGACGTCGACACGTTGACCCAGATAGCACTCATTTTTGAACATGAGTGGAACGTGATACCGCAGAATGAACCCAGACACCGTCTCTGCATTGCTCGCATGGATGTAAATGGTGGTCATACTACTGACTATTGACTCGTGTGTGACCGTATGGTGATCCCTAAGTGATTCACAACGATCTGACGTCAGCATCTGGTGGTTAATTTGACATTCTGTTGACAAAATCAAGTAAAATGCATGTTTACAAAAATAGTTTACACACTCAAATGTACGTATCGTTTCTTTTGTGGCTAAGTATAGTATTGACATGTAGCAGACTTTGTTGGAAGGACTGGACTGGCCGGGTAACGGAGAAGCACACGGGTAATATATATGCATGTAGAAAGCGATGACACTAATCGGTGAACATTTGATTTAAGTGTCGGTCTGTGCTGGTCACTCGTAAAAGTTTAAGCTGTTTGCTACCTACTTGGTATGTAGTGTCCTTATGATGCGTATACTTTCGGTTTTTGTTCCGATTTGACCACCGTGTCATGGATTGTCTTTCCCTTTTATACTGTTTTTCTCATTTCCTGACAATGCGGTAGGTGGGGCACCGGTGTTATATAAAGGATAGCAGAAGTTTCTCGACCACTGAGACGTACATATACAAATCCCACATGGGTGTACAATCCGCGCCGACATAAACTGTTTTCACTTCGAACATATCAGGGGCGGATCCATCATTTGGGGAACGGGGGGTGTCTAGTTGCGAATGTAACTCTTGCAATATACTCCCGTAATTAGGGGGTTGTCCTGTTTTGAGCCCTTCGAAATGCACTTTCCTATGTTTTACGGCATTTAAATTCAGACTCCAACTGGTGGTGGTGATCTATGTAAACTCGGTGGCTGAACAGTGGGGGTGCAACACCGGACCCCCCCCCCCCCCCCCCCCCCCCCCCCCCCCCCCCCCCCCCCCCCCCCCCCCCCCCCCCCTAGTCATAAAAAATATGACCCTGGTCGTTCCACTAGGTTCCAGCAAGCGAATGAGTACAACTTGGACTACCCCCCCCCCCCCCCCCCACCCCCCCCCCCCCCCCCCCCGCTCCCCTCCAGATCCGCCCCTGCAAATGCACTGGTTTCCTCACGAGATGCCACCCATCTCTACTTGCAGGTATCGCATTAACTGTAACACATTTTCATCTAGTAACCGGTGCAAATTGCTTGCGCAGGCTACTAAACGAAAATGTGTTGATGCGGTATCTTCTGTATGCAGCTGAGTCGCGGAGTGCAGCAGCAGTGCATCCTGCACACTAGTGCATTAATTAATTAATTAATGGGCACAACTTTGAAGAATGGTGAAAAAACACAGCAGCATATGCTACATGTTGCTGTTAAGTTCATTGTTGAATGACTGTATAATCAATCAGTCGAATAGCGGCTAAATAACTTGCATACGGACATAATCGGACGGTCTTTGTCGGTCATCAAAGTACATGAAATAGTGAATATATTGAGCGTGTACCATTTCCCCGCCGAACTGTGGTATATTCCCGTCTACCTTAACGGATTGTTTTAGCCGTGTTGGCGCTTGAATTGATCTCAGCAGAGAAACGCTTATTGACTATTGCACGGAAAACGCCGAATGTTACACAGAGCGGAGCGACATCCCACAGACTTGAGACAAGTTGGTGAATTTTGAGAAAGTCAACTACATATTATTGACGATTACGCCTCAAAGATGTATTCCAGAATGTCAAATATGCAGCCAGTAAGTGCATTGTGTGTTACATAAGCATGCTATCGAGGTAATATTTTGAGAAAATGGTTGTGAATAGATTAATTTTTGCTGCAAACACGGCGTCTCTTTGCCGATTTTGTCACAACTATAAATTGATCATTTTAATTGGCTGTTCCCGTCACTCCCCCGTGTAAGTTGTGTTTACCTCCAGCTTGGCTGTGGTTCAGATTGCGAACGTCGGTCATTTGCTGTACATGGGTGATATTTGGTTACTGCCATCTATCTGATTAAAACAGCACCTCTAAAACTGTGTTTATCCAGACTAAAAAAAATAATATATATAATGTTATTTACATGCCAAGATATTTGTATCTGCATAATTTTTGAAGAATAATTTCCTCCATCAATTCAATGCTTCAAAAATGCCGCAAGTCTGCAGCAGTATACTGTCATTTCGGCTAATTTTACGCATCGGCTAATTCCCATAAAATCTTGGTTAGTGTGAGTCGTAGTAAAGTATCTTGATTTTGGAATAAACAAGTTTATTAAATGATACACTACGTCACAATTTTATCACATTCCGATAGTTCTTAGATGACAGTAGCTGCTGATTAAACACCAATAATAATAAATCAAATCTAGGTGGGTGTGAATTGTGGATCGAGTTTGAAATGGGGTTCGGAAAATGTGTTTTATTCCTACATATTCCTACATACAATTTCATCGTCTATACTGGTGGGCTACCAGATTCCGCCAGCCAACAGTTGCCACCAGACCCCCTGTTTCTGGCTAGTGTAAAGGTTTTGTGATTTTTGCGTTTCTAGATTCCGAGATCACATTAAAACTGAGCAGAATGTAAATAAAATCAAGTTTGGCTATAAAGTCTTAATAATTTACCTGTAGTAAAATAGCTCACTTGGAGAACTTTTGTTTCTAGACATCACGGGGGTCGCGAGATCTCTTATATTTTCAAGTACGGAATTTGTATTGTCAAAGACTCGTCATCTTTCATCAACAGAAGATGTTAATGAAGTCCGTTTATTCAATTTTCAGTGAGTCAAAATTGTCGGAATCCGGCATGGAGTTTTGTTACTAACGCTGTTCTATTTTTAGTCGCCTTTCTGATGCAAATCTGGATGACAGAGTTTGATCAACTGTTTTCTCATTATATTGAAATGTACAATACATGTAAAATTCCATTGAACCTAATCGCGCAAATAAAACTTAGGCTGAGCTGGTGACCCAATTGCCAACCACATTTCAGTGACTGGTTAAAGTTATATTTCCACATTTTCTGTAATTATTAACCCATTAGTGACGGGATACAATTATAGTAGTATCAAACATTTGAGTAACAACTTCCTTAATTTCATCTCGGAAGTATATGTTGTTACCACTCATTTGAACCGTCTCAATGAGACGGTTCAAATGAGTGGCAACAACATATACCTATGGTATATGGAGTAATAAAAACTTTCTTGATATTTTTTCAACTAAAATCAGTGTGTCGTTAGGCTGAAGTGGGTTAATCTAGGAATACCATTACATTTTTCCAAATCAACAAATCTCATGATAGCAGTTTTACTACTGAAATAAGTGGGCTGGCGGAAACTTACAGCTCCTGCATTTCCATGTGTTGTTTAAGTCTGCCATACAGTATGGATGTCCGACCTCCATTACGGGGTAAATGCTATCCAAATGTACATATTCCGAGTTAATTGTGTATTTTATTCATTCCAGCCATTGATGGAGGCTGCACGCTACCCCCGTGATGACCAACAGTACCGTCTCCCGCCGGTCACCATTCCGACAGTCCCACACATCCAGCATCCGCTACCGCCGCACCCTGCCTCTCTCAACCAGGTCATGCCAACCTATGACGAGCCAAAGAGCGTTGTTTCACGCTTTCTGGATGAAGTCAGCAACAATGAAGAGCCTCCGATGGGCCTACAGATGCATCTACCGACTATTTCACACCCAGTAGCAATATCTCATCATGAACAAATGACACACCATTCACATCTGACTCTCCCATCGCCAATTACACAGCACACATCAATTACACAGCACACACCAATTACACAGCACACATCAATTACACAGCACACACCAATTACACAGCACACGCCAATTACACAACATACACCAATTTCTCGGCATACTCCAGTGACACAACTTACACCAGTTGCACAACTTACACCAGTTACACAACTCACTTCAGTTACACAGCTTACACCAGTTACACAACATACGCCAATTGCACAACCGACACCAATTACACAACATGCATCAATTACCCAGCCTGCACCAATTACACAACCAACATCAATTGCACAGCCACCAATTACACAGGCATCATCAATTATACAGCCAGCATCAATTACACAGCCGACACAGCAGCAGCATGCTACTGAGGCCCAGATCCAGATGGCGAGGGAACAAATCGGCCTACTGCCACTGTCCCCTCCAGTTGACGGGGAAACTGGGCCGTTGCCTCCCACAGACGGACATTTTGATGAATTTGTCGAAGACCGTTTGGGCCGTGGCTGCGGGTGTAGCATGAACTGTTTCTCCAAGTTCCCATTTCAAGCAATCTATGACCATATATTGGACGTTCGAGAAATGGGAAAGTATGAAAAAGATCTCTACATCATGGGGGCATTGTCAGAACTTGAATGCAGTGATCTAGAGGAAACCACAAAGGGTACGCCACGACAGCAAATAAGGCATATATATACCCACTGTGGAGAGAAAATTTGTCGTAATACATTTCTCATGCTGTATGACATTGGTGATCAAAGGCTTAGGAACATTAAAAAGCATGTCGCTGAGACTGGTATATCACCAAGAATTCACAAGAACCTTGGTAAATCACTGAAGAAAGACAATGATTTAGGTAATAAACAGTCGAAGAAGAGACGTAAAACAGCCGATACTGTAACAGCAAATGGTAACCAGGGACATGAAGCAGATATTAATAAAGCACAACTGCAACACCAGCTCTACCAACAACAGCCGCAGCACCAACAACAACACCAACTTCTACAGCCACCATCACAGCTGCCACCGCCGCCTCCACCACCACAGCAACAACCACCTCCGATGAAAAAGCCAAAGATGAGCGAACAAGCAGAGAATCTGCCGGGTCCGTCCACATCTACCTCGTCTCCGTTACTGAGTCCCATCGCCACTACCTCGGGCCTGCGTGGTTTGCATATGCTCGATGGGAAGGCAGATTCCGTCATTGACCAGCAGGTGTCTCAAGCACTTGATGAAATCGATCGTATGGAAAATGAGGGTATAAGTGGCCCAATCACGGATCCAAATGCGGTAATGCCAGAGCAAAGTGAATTGGAAGATATCCATGCAAAGGTTGTAAAAGGATGTGGGTGTAAGATGGACTGCTTGCGCAGATTTCCTGCATCCGTTATTTATGACCATATATTGGATTTACGAGAGATGACTCGGACTGAAAAGGACATTTACGTTCTTGTAGCTCTTGCTCAGGAGCAAGAAGAATTTGATGAGCTTACCAAAAAGGGGACTCCTCGACTGCTAGTGAACCATACTTTCTGGCATATGGACACGAAAGTTTGCAGGCTAACATTTATGTTGGTGTACGATATTGGAAAAAATCGTCTTGAAAGCTTACAAAGACACCTTGTGGAGAAAGGAATTGTACCGCGGGTGCATGCAAGTAAAGGAAAGAAGCCGTGGCATGCTGTAAGCTCGGATGATGTCAAGCGGGTTGTTAATTTCATAAAGAATTACACGGAGGTCGTGGGGACACCACAGCCAGGTGCCCAGAAAGTTGGTCCAGAAAAGCAGACTCTAGTTATGTTGCCCATGGGTACGCGTAAAAAGGACACATGGAAGCGGTATGCTGAACGGTGTGGAGAATTGTCCGTCCGTGCTCTGAAATATTCAACGTTCATCACGATTTGGAAGAATGTGTTGCCGCACATCAAATGCCCAGACCCTGAGAAGGGACCGCACAGCAATAAAAAGCCATCTAACCTTCCATATTCCCCCTGAGGAGTGCTTGGTATTTATGGCTGTAACATGAGAAATGGAGTTTATGTAGTTTGTGATCAATGTAGCTCTCGGTCAAATAGCACACACTCCTGTAGCCGATAACCTTCTATATTGCTTGTTAGAAGCACAACAGGTGTTTCATTGATGGAATGGCAGAGCAGTGCAGATCCTGATCAGACTGTGCGGATGCACAGGCTGATCTGGATCTACACTGGTCACAGCAAATGATTTGGATCTTCTCTAGTAACAACACCCATACGTCCCATTTCTCCAGTCACAGCCACATTTAGCCCTTGAAGGCAGGAAACAAATTGGTTGTCTGCTGTTTTGTTGTGATTATTTTGTTTGCCAAATGGTGATACAAAGGCCCTTAGGACATGTGACCAGCAAGGTTTCTGGTCCTCATTGTACTCTATAGACTGATTAACCCTTTTTACCCCTAACTATCGAACATTGGCTTTCCATTATAGGTGCCCCTGTAGGCACCGGGCGGGATCAACTGATCCTGGATATATGCTGTCAGTAGCCATGCTTGTCGTAAAAGGCGACTAAACTGGCTTAACGATTGGGTTCATACTTTCCGGAACCCACTATACCGGATTTGGCCCTCGTGTACATTTTTGGCTTTCTTGTATGTGAGAGTTGAGTCGGGCTATGCCCCATATAAAAAGGTAATTAGCGCTAATCCTAATTATTTAGGGATGGGATAAATGATGCTGTGTGGCGAGGGCCTGGCACAGATCAGGTTGTCTAAATTTCAGGACTGAATATATATTTTGATTGTAAATATTGAGTTCTGAAGTTGGGATTTACCCCCCTTGGACAGGTGGATACGGGACTCGACCCCGTTGACCCGTCTGCGTGTAGACTCCCTGAGGCTTGTACCTCTGTCAGAAAAGCGGACGTTAAACCCTATTCACTCATTCACTCACTCCATTATAGGTACATGCCCACTAAGTTATAGGAATTAAATAAGTATATACTTGTGTCACTATTCCACTATGCCCGCTGTACAGATTAACCATATAGTAATATTTTACAGATAGTGACTCGCGGTGGTATCCGGCTATTTTCATATGCAAATGAGGCATGATATTTTTTTATACTAATTAAATGCATCGAAAAAAGTAAATAAAGAGAATAAATAGTAATGTCTGTTAACCCCTGATATCAGTGTGGAAATTTAAGTCTGATATAAAATGTATAATAATGCCAATCAATACATGGGGTAATGGTGTTGAATGTTTATTTTGCCTGAAAATATCTCTGATACAAAGAACATTTTGTTTCTATTGAGTGGGCATGTACCTTTAATGATAATTCTATTAATGAGAGAAAATGTGGATTATTTTTTTAGAATTTAACAATACTGACAAATGCTCCCGGCCTAAAATGACCATAGCTGTTTACAGGCTGCTTTAATTGTGGAATTCTTCATTTAAAATGCATGCTTTCACAGTACATGAGAAGTATCATAATTAAAACAATTATCATGTACAGTATAGTATATACACGTTTGTGTAAACAAATAAAAATAAGTTAAAAAAAACAACAGCAGACATCGATATAAATGTTTTGTATGGGCCAATCCTTTAACCCTTTGAACCCAAAAGCCCGCTATAACGGTTTATGCCATAAGTGTAGATCCAGATGAGCCGGCTCGTCTCGTCAGGATCTGCACTTTTTTTAAGTAATTTTCATACTTTTGAGAATAAAAAATACCCCCTTTTCATAAATGGAATAGTCTGAAAACCATTTTGTGGCGGTTGGATTGGTTCATATCAAAATCCATTCCAGTTACTTAGGGGTGTAAGGGTTAATAATAGGGCTGATGCTTTCTTCACATGTGTTGAAGTTGAAAACTGTTTTGTGCTAATACGACAGTCCACAGTACCTTTCAGCTGATTTACATTACTACAAAGCATTACAAATTGTCAAAATGTCTTGATCTGTCATGCCAAAGCATACGATGGTATCCAGCGCTCCAGATAAGGAATTAGTAATTGAGTATTTTCACTCCTTCATATCTGAAGCAATTGGGTATTTCAATATTTTAATTGGGTAAAATAAAATCACACTACGGTTTACACATCAACAGACAGCAATTATTGTCTTGGCATACCAAGATGCGTTTTCATGGAAAATAAGAAAAATATGCTATATTTGTGGTATGGTTATTGTTTTCTGTAACATGATAAAGGTACCACAAATTTGTTATTGCTTTTTGATACTCGCTACTTCTGATTTCAGTTGGGTTTTTGGCAATTTTAATTGGGTATTTACACAAATACACAGCTTATCTGGAGCCCTGTCCCAACCTTGATAAACCCTTTGTTGTATGTCGAGTCATTTGTGACCTCCAACCACCTAAGACCCCGGATGTGTGCCCAGACAGACACGCAGTCCAAGCACTATAGTAGCCTATTTCATCAACATTGCAAAGTATACTTTACTAGCAAAGTATACTTTGAGGGAGTAATCATTTATTTTTCCTGAAATGCATTATTTCATATAGAACTAACGACTGCATATATTTGATGATTAAAAGCATGCAGAATTATTATACTGAATTTATTACATTATCACAGCCAAAATGGCTGTGATAATGTAATAAATTCAGTATAATAAAAAATAATAAATTTATCCTAAAATTGAAAATTTCTCCCTGAAAGTATACTTTGCTAGAAAAGTATACTTTGGGGAGTTGATGAAATAGGCCCTGTATTGCCCCAGAGCTATAGATAAGATGTGTATTAGCGTGTTTTAGCTGAATACGCATTGACTATCAAAAGTGGGAGTACAACATAGGCACAGCAATGCGAAAAAACGTATTTCTTTTCAAAATGGGTAGTGAAAATACTGTAATAAATTTGAAAATTCACTAAGTTGAGCTGCAACTTTGCTTTTTGCAGCTCAAATAAGTGTATGTTTAAATTGGATACATTTTTTTTATCATTTGTTCCCTATTTAGTAATGAAGAAAATCAATAATCCATTTGTAAAAGTAAAATACGCAATGATTTTGAAATCAGGGGGTATAGTACTCTTTTAGACACAAAGCTTATCTGGAGCTATTTTGCCCTGTACCTTCAACATGTTATAATTACAAGTACATGACAATGCACATGATCCTCCATATTAATGATGTTGTAACATTGCTGTTGTACTTGTGACAATGCATACTGTAACATAATAACCCTAAATATTCGGACAGAATTTGTTTTGGAAAACCCATATAACATGGGGGTTTCCCAAAACAAATTGTATCCAAATAGATTGTTATTGTGATAAACAAGTACAACCATACTCACCTTAAATATATGGACTGTCTTTGCTGTGAGGTGGGAGCATGAGATGGGTAATTTAACAATCGGGATTCATCCTTACCGGAATCCTGACTGGAGACCTGTAGCCTATTTCATCAACATTGCAAAGTATACTTTACTAGCAAAGTATACTTTGAGGGAGTAATCATTTATTTTTCCTGAAATGCATTATTTCATATAGAACTAACAAATGCATATATTTCATGATTAAAAGTATGCAGAATTATTATACTGAATTTATTACATTATCACAGCCAAAAAAATTGGCTGTGATAATGTAATAAATTCAGTATAATAAAAATTAATAAATTTATCATAAAATTGAAAATTTCTCCCTCAAAGAAACTTTCTACAAAGTATACTGTATAATAAAAATTAATAATTATCATAAAACTCCCTCAAAGTATACTTTGCTACTAAAGTATACTTTGCAATGTTGGTGAAATAGGCTACTGGTTTGGCCCTCACGTACGTCGTTGGCATTCTAGTATGCGAGAGTTGAATCTGGTTATACCTCTTATATGAGTAATATAATTGTACTAGCCTGTTCCTTTAGGGGAAGGGGCCAATTGACTTTGGTGTGGTATGGACCTGACACTAGCTCAACTTATTCTAATGTCCGTGCTGAATCAATTTTTTCTTGATGTTAATATTTCGTTCTGATTTTGGGATTTTCCCCCAATGCAGCATGTTGAATACGGGAGCGAACACGTTGGCCCGACATTACTATAGGAATGAATGGCCTTTTTGTGGAATTTATCGGGTTATAAACTTGGAAAAGTCGCGGGAATACTGGACGAAGGCCGGAAGGCCTCGTCCTGTATTCCCGCGACTTTTCCAAGTTTATATCCCCGATAAATTCAACAAAAAGGCCATTCATTCCTTATAATTCCAGCATTTGAAATAAATTCATCAAGAAAATGTGTTTATTTTCCGTTTTCTTAAGAATTATTTTAACTGCGCCTGACTGTTACGGAATACGGAAAGTAGTTCGGCATGGAGTTTACTGGGATATAAATTTTGGACGGAGACTTGCAACGGACCAATCAAATGTTAGGGTATTGTGTAAATATTTTTGTGCTGGAATTATAGGCTGTTAAACACCATTAAACAAATTCTTGCTGTGAGAACCAAATATTAAAGTGTGTTTCCTAGAATTGTGTTCGAAATTTAGGGTCATTGTGATGGGTATTATAAGATATATTCTCCAACCCATAAAGATAATTGGCTTCTGAGCGATGGCATTAATAATTTGTGACTATAGAAATGTTGCTTATGGATTTCGCGACCAGTGTAGTGCAGTCCGAGCAGAATCTACCCTATTCGTCATTCCATCACTGAAACATCCTTCATGCTTCTAACAATCGATATTGGTCGTTTTCAGGCTACAGTAGAATGCAATATGATAGCTACCCTTGTAACAAATCCCATAAGCCCCATTTATTCTGTCACGGCCACATGTTGGTAGCCTATTTCACCAAAATTGCAAAGTATACTTATCTTGCTTTGTAAGTTCATTTTGAGGGAGAAATTTTCAATTTAACCCTTAGACTGCTATCTTATTTTTTTTGTCGACTGGTGTTTATTTTCTATTTTCCATTTTTATCATCAAAAACATGCTTTAACAGCACTTTAGAATAATTTACAACATGCTTTGACAGCACTTCCTTCCATTGGAAATGATTCTGAAGTGCTGTCAAACCATGTTTTTATTGAGAAATAAGGCAAGATATAAATGCAACAGCCGACGACAATTGTTGTGAGTTAAGGATAATGTTGTGAGTTAAAGCTACGGGTTAAGGATAATGTGTAATGTTCTTTCTTAGCTGTGGACCCATAATGCTACAAAAAATTAATAAAAAATTAATGTTTAGATTCTCATCCCCGCCCGCCCCTAATAAAACCAATTTTTTTTTTTAAATAAAAAACATTTGGTAAAATTTACGAGAATGATGCGGCCCGCGTTTTATACCGCTCCCACAGCTTTTTATCTGAGTGCTTTACGTAGCGCAATACAGCAACCCCAGAACCCGCCCCCTCGAGATTAGCAATACTTCAATATGAACATGTTATTACAAAACACTGTTGCATGCAACTGTGCATTGCCATTCAACACCTCGTTTTAGTATTGCCTGAAAATAAAAAATAAAAGTGTTCCACCCGCCCCATTTTTCCCCAAAATTTGGATGAGAATCTAAACATTAATTTTTTGTAGCCTAATGACAGGTTTTGAATATGTGTAGTCTCGATTTTCCACCTTTGACGAAAGGCATGGAATGCTAGGTTGGAGCTAGGATTTTGAAATTAGTAGCCAAAATGGACTGATAAAATGAAAAAGGATAATACTATTTGACATTTGCTCCAATATTTGTAAAAACGTAGTGCATTTTCAAATAATTTCTGAAATTATTAGTAGCCAATACCGGTATGTAAATTTCTGAAATATTAGTACCGTTAACCACTTTGGCTACCGGTAGCACCAACCTAGGCATATTATTTCATAGATCGCTTGTAATATACATGTATGTCTGTGTACCTACATTGTAGAATCGACTAAATCCAAATTTATGTTGTGCCATATGTAACAGGGCACCATTCATTTTCTGGCAGCTCCATAACACTGTGTGGTGACAATTCAAGCGATGCCATTGTATGTTGGTGTTGCCCAGTTTTCCACTAGCTGGACATCTAGTCAAATTGTATTTGTGATTATTATTGCGGAAATGGAGCTATGGCTTATGTCCCTAGCACACACGTGCAAGCTTGTATGGATCTGTAGCCTATTTCATCAACATTGCAAAGTATACTTTACTAGCAAAGTATACTTTGAGGGAGTAATCATTTATTTTTCCTGAAATGCATTATTTCATATAGAACTAACAAATGCATATATTTCATGATTAAAAGTATGCAGAATTATTATACTGAATTTATTACATTATCTCAGCCAAATTGGCTGTGATAATGTAATAAATTCAGTATAATAAAAATTAATAAATTTTATCATAAAATTGAAAATTTCTGCAATGTTGATGAAATAGGCTACTGTACTGTTAGTACGGTATCGTGACATGTGTTGCAATGGTTCGATGACAGACTGTCCAGACCCTGATTTGAATACACAGATAACAAACTGATCTGTGTTTGTTGCAGTAACAAATGAAAATGTGCTAACTATGCTATACAAATACATTGAGCCAAATACCACAAACTTACATCATGTCTATAGTGTACATGTATTTCTTGTTGTGCTTCACATACAATGTATTTTATATAGTAGACCACCCCCCCCCCCCCCCCCCCCCCACCCCCCCCCCCCCCCCCCCCCCCCCCCCCCCCCCCCCCCCCCCCCCCCCCCCCCCCCCCCAATTCCTCCTATATTTTAAATCAAATTCTTTTTGTTTTCAGTCGTCTCAAAATGAAAATTTCTGTGTTTTTATGCAATTAAAGTGCCAAAACTAATTCAGAAAATGGCATAGACCTGGGGCATGTACAATGTATTAGAATAATTATGGTAATGAAGAATGGCGCTACATGTCCAATGTGGGCACAGATCACGTTTAACTCTTTCACTTTTTTTCAAAGGAATGGTCACATCATAACTTGTTGAGAAATAAAAATAGAAAATAAAATGACCATATAAAGCGTATTCCGAATGTTGAGATTACAAATGCCAGTAGCCTATTTCATCAACATTGCAAAGTATACTTTACTAGCAAAGTATACTTTGAGGGAGTAATCATTTATTTTTCCTGAAATGCATTATATCATATAGAACTAACAAATGCATATATTTCATGATTAAAAGTATGCAGAATTATTATACTGAATTTATTACATTATCACAGCCAAATTGGCTGTGATAATGTGATAAATTCAGTATAATAAAAATTAATAAATTTTATCATAAAATTGAAATTTTCTCCCTCAAAGTATACTTTGCTACTAAAGTATACTTTGCAATGTTGATGAAATAGGCTACAGGTCAGTCCATTTTGTCGGTATAGTACACAGCCATATATGGCACAGTGCAGTATAGTCAGTATAGTACACAGCCATATATGGCACAGTGCAAGGGCTATCCCTATGTTCATGTAACAAGTCGCAAGATGCATAATTAATTAGTACCATGTGATGCATTCACACTTTTTGTCTTGTAAATAACTACCTATGTGTGTTCGTTAATGTACAAATATTATTCATCCCATGCAAGCGATATGCCCAAAATTATTTTGAGAATTTCCATGAAATAGCTAATCGAAATTTTCACTTTTGTTTTGTGCATTATTGCCTGCTGACCCATATTTTGTCTTATGCATTAAGTTGGGTTTGTCCTGGAATAAATGTAATGGCAATAATTGTGCTAATTGTAAAGAACATTTCTTCGCTGTAAGTGAATTATGATTGAATATTTATATTTCTCGAATTATGATTTGTAATGAAGCAGAGAGACAATGTTGTGTGATAATGATCTGTGCATCTGTCCATTTGCAGTGTTTATTTTATCTCTGTTACGACTAATATGAAATGTGATGATTCAAACAGACTGTCACAGAATCTGAAAAACATGAGCAATACGTGTGACTGGGGACTGGGGCTTATGTGATCGAATATCACTCCCGTAGCCTGATAACGATCTATATTGCTTGTTAGCATGACAGGTGTTTTATTGTTGGAATGGCGAACAGTGCAGATCCTGATCAGACTGTGCGGATGCACAGGCTGATCTGGATCTACACTGGTCGCAAAACCCATAAGCCCCATTTCTCCATACAGCTATTTATACACAAGTTTTCCCAACTGTAACTTTGATAGCAGCAGTGTTGTATTTGGCTGCAATGCCTGGGTTGAATTTCATCCAGTCTATTATTATTATACCTATGTCTAGTAACTTCGTTTTGATCGCCTTACTGTAATTGGTTTGGCTGGTTGATGTTGCTAGCAAACAATTGAAATCCATTGTAATGAGAGATTGCAGTACTTACTTCCCTTTGTTTGTAGAGCGATCAGGTTCATATCACATGTGTGTCCATAAATCCTATAGTCTGGTATGGGTTTACACTATTTTCACACTTGGCAATGTAAAACCAAACAGCATGGACCTGATCATCAGACTAATACGCAGGTTGATCAAGTTCCACATTGTTTGTAAATTTCTTGATGGAATAAATGCTAAATATACATTTTAACCTGATCACTGGTTGTCCATAAGAATGTTGGAACCGAAAATTGTTGTCTGCTGTTGTTTTATATAAAATAAAAAAATTGATTCAGCAGTGTAAATGTTAATAATAGAATACAAAGGGAAATAGGTCGCTACAATCTCCCGTTGCTGATGTAAATTTGTAGCAGTTTGGTGCTTTCGGTAAAAGGAATTTCATGTATGGAACAACCAATCCTCAATTAAAGCCCATTATTTCGATGTAAACATTTCGTTCTGATTTTGGGATTTTCCCCCAATGCAGCAGGTTAACCCTTCGACTGCTATCTTATTTTTGTTGTCGTCTGCAGTTTATTTTCCATTTGTATCATCAAAAATATGCTTTGACAGCACTTTAGAATCATTTACAACATGCTTTGACAGCACTTTAGAATCATTTACAACATGCTTTGACAGCACTTTAGAATCATTTCCATTGGAAATGATTCTGAAGTGCTGTCAAACCATGTTTTTATTGAGAAATAAGGCAAGATATAAAATAACAGCAGACTACAATTGTTGTGAGTAGCGGTCTAAGAGTTAAATGCGGGATCAAACCTGTTGCCCCCCCCCCCCCCCCCCAATAAATTAAAACCCACATACGGACACGTGTGAAATACTCAGACCTAGGTCTCGGACAATGGCCCGTGGAATAAAAGTTGCCCAAACAACTTCTATAGAGTATGTTGACTATAATGTATAGCCTATAGACTATATGATGGAGTGCAAGCATGTCGCTATAATAGTGCATCTTGGTTCTCAAACATAAATATGCAGTGTGTGGCTTAGTGGTATTGAAGCCGGTGAATATAGTGGTATTGAAGCCGGTGAATATAGTGGTATTGAAGCCGGTGAATATCCATTAATTTTGCAGACCGTTTGTTGGTTCTGGTCGGGAGTTCGAACCTCACAAAACACATTACTTTTGTTGATAGTATTATGTTCTTTTTATGACTGGTTGGTGGAGAGGGAAATATGTGAAACGGCAAGGGTGCTCATTATTGCTGTATGACCTCGATGTGACATGATCACCGAGAACATACTACCAATTCTTCATGTATGGTAGGCATGTCAAATGATTAGACATGTACATGTAACTTATACAGGTAATACATGGGATTTAGTAATAAACCCATTGACCCAGCCTTAAATGATCGTAGCTGTTGATAGGCCGTTAACCCCCAACAAAGATAGGCCGTTAACCCCCAACAAACAAACAAACAAATGAAATGTGCATTTAGTTATGAATTTTATTCAATATCTTGCATCTTCCTTGGGAAATAAAAATCACTTGGCTCCTCGAAAATGATACAAGTGAAGTATGTACCAGTAGCCAGTGGGTTTAGTATGCAGAATAAAGGGTCAGTTGAATCTGGGGGGGGGGGGGCAAACTCCTTAGCTGTGACTGGAGAAATGGGGCATATGGGTTTTGCGACCAGTGTAAATCCAATCAGCCTGTACATCCGCACAGTCTGATCAGGGTCTGCACTGTTCGCCATTCAAACAATAAAACACCTGTCATGCTAACAAGTTACCTCCTTTATGAAGTTATCCCCCTTCCGCTGTATCCATATATTTGAAGTAGTAAGTGATGTGGCTTTCAATTGACGTTTCTTGTTCCATAGGTGTAATTATCCTATTGACTTTAATAATTATGTGTGTCTAAATTGTGTGTGCTTTTTTCATTGACAAAATACCATCAATAAACCATTTGTAGTTTCTTCCTGTTTATTTACTTCATTACAATGCGGGAAAACGAATATTGTCGTCTGCTTCTTCCTGGTTATTTACTTCATTACAATGCGGGAAACGAATATTGTCGTCTGCTGTTCTTGTAGACTATAGTCGCTGCTTTTTCCGCCGTCGTCCATGTCACCAATGTCAAAAAGTTTGTACAAGTTCCTTTATCGTGATATAACTTTAATATTTCTTTATGTATTGCTTCAATATTTGGACACTTGATGTATGTGAGCATAAAAACCACACTCGATGCTTCAGGTCATTGAGCATACTATGTACTGCTTGGAATCTATTCATGATCCTTCACATATGCGTCTGCTGCATGCAACTAAACCGACTGGGTGGTGTACTTTTGACAACATGTTCATGTACTATCAATGTAGTGGGCGGGGTGGGGAATCCATGTTCTGTGAGTGACATATTTCTAGTTGTAGTTCTTGTCTCACCCACTTAACGATTTGGATTCATCCTTACCGGAATCCCGACCAGAGACCAGTAGCCGATTTCATCAAAATTACAAAGTATACTTATCTAGCAAAGTATATGAGGGAGTAATCATTTATTTTTCCCAAAATGCATTATTTCATATAGAACTAACCACTGCATATATTTGATGATTAAAAGTATGCAGAATTATTATACTGAAATTATTACATTATCGCAACCAAAATGGCTGTGATAATGTTACAAATTCAGTATAATAAAAATTAATAAATTTATCCTAAAATTGAAACTTTCTCCCTCAAAGTATACTTTGCTAGATAAGTATTCTTTGCAATGTTGGTGAAATAGGCTACTGGTTTGTCTTTCGTGTATGTGAGAGTTGAATCGTGTATGTGAGAGTTGAATCGCTATACCCCTTATACAGTATTATGATTGTTCGTACTTTTAGCATCTATATGTTTAGGGGAAGTGGCTTTGACGTGGTTTGGACCTGGCACTGGGTCAGGTTATTGTAATTTCAGGGCTGAATATATATTTTCTCTATATATTTCGCCAAACTAAACTTCATCAATAGTTTCCACATATTGGTGGCTAACCACCATGTGTATTTCGGGTGACATTGACCTCTGTATGCTCGCTTTACCTTCCCGCCCCACGAGCCGGAAGACCTCGAAATGTGCATAGTAGAGGGTCTGAGGTTTTGGTTTCTAGGTTTCGCCAAGATGTTTAGTCCCATATCACGAAATCAACTTCCTACAAACTATGAATAGAGAACGGGGTGGTTTGAACATCTCGAAGTTGAATCTTATCATTGCTTGGATTCATACATTTTAGTGAAGCGAGATGGCGTTGTACAGGCGCCTTTTACCAACCAGATCGGCACATGCCGAACATGATTTGTGGTTGTGACTGGAGAAATTGGAGTTGTGACCAGTGTAGCTCCGGGTAAAATAGCACACTCATGTAGCCTGATAACGATCTATATTGCTTGTTAGAAGTATGACGGGCGTTTCATTGATGGAATAGCAAGCAGTGCATATTCTGATCTGACTGCGGGGTTCCGCAGTCTGATCAGAATCTACACTGCTTGCCATTTCACAGCCACATTTCAGAGAGGCGCAGATCCCCGTTTCAGGCGGCATGCGTGTCATTTGATCCATCTGACATTGAAAATGGATAAAAATAATGGATGCAGATGACATATTCGTTGTTGTTTCACGTCGAAATATGCGTGGTCAATGCCATTTAGTGCCAACAGTAGGGATGTTTTGCACTGGATAGATGGAGGATACACCATGATAAAATTAGTGGAATTAAGGTCACATAACCGAAATATGTGCTGCTCCTACGGAGAGTCGTGCTCACTGTGTACGGACACATATCTGTAAATAAAACCGTTCTTTCTTGTGAGGACTTATCTGGGTCTATTGTTCGCAATGCACTGCTCGAGTGTGTATGATCGGCAGTGTTCAAGTGCCTAATAAGTCAACTGTTGTCATGACACCGTGCTCGGTGCGATTAGGCGGCACACGTCGGGTATCGTAGTCGGGTTGTTCATTATAGGAATGAATGGCCTTTTTGTGGAATTTGGGAATACTGGACGAAGCTTCCTGCGACTGCGACTTTTTCAAGTTTATACCGGATAAATTCCACAAAAAGGCCATTCATTCCTTATAATTCCAGCATTTGAAATACATTCATCAAGAAAATGTGTTTATTTTACGTTTTCTTAAGAATTATTTTAACTGCGCCTCACGGTTACGGAAAGTTGTTCGGCGTGGGAGTTTACTGGGATATAAATGTTGGACAGAGACTTGATAGTTATTACATGGTTGAAGTCGTGCTGTTTTTAAACGTTTAATATGTTCTAAAATATGAATAACAATAAAGCACAAGTCTATACAATTCTAGTGACGGAAATTCCGCATAAACACTGGCAACTGCAGGTGTTGACACTACAATAACTTCATTAACTGCCAGTATATTTTTTACAATGTTTTTCTGCAAATTGAAAACATGTTAGGATTATTAATTTGGTGGGTTTCCACCAATGATATTTGTCTGTTCAAAGGCAATCCAGGCGGAACCATATTTCATGCAACAATTTTCAGTCTGGGTGGAAGAAAAAAAAGGTGTGGTCATTCAGGCTTTGTAATATCAATAATTAATCAACATATTACTGTCAAAGCGGGTTATTACAAGGGCTAACTGCGAAATGGCAAACACGGAACAAAGAACGAGACATATTAGCTGGCTTGTATAACATATGTAGAGATGCAAACTTAGAGATTATATCTGGCATTGTTATCACAAATGATTTGAGAGCCATTGTCAACATCCCTGCAGTAATATATATACATCTTCATAACTTTATCCAGAATGATATTTGTTTGATCATTAATAATAAAATACACATTTCTACCGAAACATATTTCGACAATGTAAACACAATATTTAAACTGCAAATTCCCTGCATGTTAAAATGAATACAAACATCAATTGATTGGACAAGTATGACTATTCCAACAGTTTACATGCATTTACCGAAACATTTATAAAATAATATACTGACCTATAATTATTTATATTATTGTGTTTTGTAAACAAGCGCTACTATAATATTAATATACGCATACATATTCAAATTGTAAAATGTGACCCATCATCTAGTTCAATTATCATCATCACAATTGTATGCCGGACAACGTGATTCCATTACCTTCTTAACCGCTCCGGGCGATATACCTGGGCATTTGATGGGGGGGGGGGGGGTGGGGGGGGGGGGGATCTTGGGTATCACGGCAGAATTTGGCTTTCTTTCATGTTAACCTTTTCAACACTACAGACCCAATGTGCATGCTCACGTGGTTAGAACAACAACAACAATGGCTGAAAGTGCGCCCACTGCAAAGTAAGTATTATTTGATAGTTTCCTTAATATGCAACGGATTTTGATGAAATATGGTGCAGCAAACGTGTCTTCGTGAGCATCATTAGCTGGTCTCGGGACTTGGCACATACTTATGTCGTTTTTGCGAAGAATCGATTTCCGTGTCAGTGAATATGGTATTCACGGAAATCGATTCTTCGCAAAAACGACAGAAGTTTGGGCCGAGACCACCAAATACAGCTTAACAAGACGCGTTTGATGTGCAATATTTCATCAAAATCCGTTACATAATAGGGACAATATAAAAGAATACGTACCTGGAATCGGAGGCGCTTCTGGAAGTTTCAGTAATTGTTGTTGCTGTTGTAAGTGAGTATGCACCTTGATACCTGTATCTAGTGGTATTGGCAAACAGTGTACATCCATATGAGCCGTCTCACTGTACATAAGGGGTGCTGCATGGCAATGGTGTGTGTGTATACCAGGTCGTGCTTGATAGATGCTTGTGTAATGTTGTGTATCTAAAATAGTTGCACATATGCCGATACTGGTCACAATAATTATTGGGACCAGATTGATATCACACCAGGGCCTCTACTCCTCGTTAGAGCACATATGGCTCTACATCATCATGTTGTTTCACTCACAGGTGGAAAACACGTGACAGGGATCGTCAAATAGTTAAACAATTTCCTTATTATGTTTAGAAACCAGCAGAAAGTCGGAGAAATAAATTGCCATGAAAACAAACCAAAAATGCCTCTAATGTCCTATTATTAGAGTTCACGATCACAATCTTTGTGCGTTCACAAACTTAACTTTGGGTCGAAATTTGTTATAATTTATGTTTCCTTCTACGTCAGGTCTTTATATTTCACGCAGACAACAGGCCTTGCTCTAAATCTAATAGATGTCCGACACGCCGTGTCAAATCCACGACCCTCAGACCCCATAACCTGCCACCCGCGATAACCCCAAGGTCAATCAATATCACTTTCTTAGAGCATTCGCAGATATTTCGTTTTACACATCTTCTTGATATTTCGTTTCAACTAACCACTACCAGGCGCGCTTCGTTGTCTTCTGACAACTCTTGTTATGTAATTATATACTGAATAGTATGATGGGATTTTCCCCTGTCCGTACAGGTGAAATACGGTTTCGACCCAGTTAGCCCAGCCTAAAATTATTTTAGATGTAACATCATGTTAACAGGCCGTTATTTTAAACACAATAAGATAAATAAATTCACTAGGCCGGATGGCTGAACCATTGCAAAACATGATTGTCCTCCGCCCTGCACATTGATTCATGTTGCTGCATGTTTATCGATTTGAGGTGTTTGTGTACCGGTTTAGCATGTGCGTTGTACACCAAATACCGTGAATACGATTGTTTTCTGTTTATGGCAACCCGGTTCCACCATTCTACCTTAATGTGTTAAGTCACTTCTCGTGTCGTGTCGGCGCTTGTCTTTTCTCTGGGTACAGAAACGCTTATTGTTTTCAATACGAAAAACACCGAGGCTTTCGAACAGAGAAGATATTCAGATAGACTCGAGACAAGTGGGAATAGCAAGAACGAAAACCAGATATTTTCAACCCGATTTTTCCCAACATGTATCAAAGAATGGCGAATATACACGATGTAAGTATCTTGCTTATATTATCACGTTGACGTATGTATCGGTCCAGGAGCAAGAGCTGCTGGGTTTATCATTTACTGCCACATGACCTTTATTTGAGGCCGGTTTTGTCAGAACAATGAATCGATCATGTTAATTGGCTGTTCTAGTGCCTCCCTCCATTAGTCGTGTTGGCACCTCTGTATGTGTGGCTTCTGTACACTTCTGTCAGAATCATACTGACCATACACAGTCGGGGCACCCAACCACAGGAGTCCGACCGACTCGTTTTGTAATATGGGAAATGTGTATGAATAATATTTACTGAAATGTACTGCTATTGCTCAAACAATCTATGGACCCCCTGTGGACCTAACAACCATTTTAATGGCAAACTAATAGAGCCCTACCTGAACAAATGCCATTAATTCACAATATGAATAATGGTCCGTCAAGCTACACTATCACCATCACCGAAAATGCAAATTGTCTCATTACCATATACATACAGCGAGTGTAGGACATAAATCCCCACGGACATAATCCCCCCCATGTTTTTTGACACGGGAGAAACCCCCCCCCCCCCCCCCCCCACCCCCCCCGTCTAAAATACAGGTAGGATATTATGTATACCTGTATTTTAGATGGGGGGGGGGTGCGGGGGGATTTTGTCCTCCTGTGTCAAAAAGCATGGGGGGGGATTATGTCCAGAGGGGGGGGGGGGGGTGATTATGTCCGTATCCCACATACAGCTGATGAAAAGTTCAAATGAGATTAAATGTGGCCTACCACATTGTAGGTTGTAATGTTGCACCTATCAAAGTTTTACCATTTACCTCACGGATGGGCGGGGGGGGGGGGCCATACACAGGAACCAGTCTCAACGATTCTAACGAACCAACAGAATTTATTATGTTTTTACCCCGTAGCAAGACCGTTTCCAAGTAAATCGGTGTCCTTAATTGGACGAAATATTTATGATTCATTCACATAGTTGGCCTTGTGATTTTAGTGGTCCATACAATTCATATAGGAAAAATCGTCATACGCATTTATTTCTTGAAATTGACAAATCACACATTTTTCTTTGCCTATGCCGTCGGGCAAACTGACATTTATGTAGCTGCCGACCAAGTTTTGGTATTCATTATGTATGATTACAATTGATGATCTATGATCACATGTTGCACTTATTCTAGGGGCCTTCTTGTCTACATAGTGTGCTAATATTATGTATTTATTTTCTGTTTCAGCCGTCTATGGAAAGTGCCTTGAAGGATCACTTCTCCAGAGTTCCGCTGCACTCTCCTCCAAGCCGCTACCCCCTGGATGACCCACACTACCGTCTACCGCCAGTATCGGTGTCATTGCCAGACCCCGCCCTCCGGAACATCCCTCTCTCGATACCAGACCCTGTACTCCGTAACACGGTGGCCGTCTCTCCTAGTCTGTCAACGGAACCCATCCGCAGCCCTCCACCGACATTCCAACACCCTCTGTCGCATGTATCGCTCGCACAAGTCGCACCGACCGTATACGATGAACCGAGAAGCGTTGTTTCAAGGTTTCTGGATGACGTAAGCACGAATGACACGGCTACTGTGACATCGCTGCCCAGCCAGACACAATCCCACATGATACAACCAGCGCAGATTCCGAGTCAGATACAGCCGAGTCGTAGCACTGTTTCAAACGAGAACAATATTGCACTTGGAGGTGGTCTTGGCTTTGAGAACGATGAATCGGGACCGTTACCGCCGACTGATGGCAATTTTGACAAGTATGTTGAGGAGCGTCTAGAGACGGACTGCGGCTGTGGTTCCCTCTGCTTCTCCAAGTTCCCGTTCCAGGCTATATACGACCACATATTGGATGTCAGAGAAATGGGCAAATATGAAAAGGACCTGTATGTAATGAGCGCGTTGTCCGAGCGTGATACGCCCGACGATGAAGATGTGGCAGGTGATGCTCAGCGAACTCTCCGTCCACGGGTGAACCACGCATACAAGCATTGTGGCGAAAAGGTCTGTCGTGCTACCTTCATGATGCTCTATGATGTTGATAAGAACACACTCGAGAGCCTTAAAAAGGTAGTAGAAACAACCCCAATGTTGCCAAGGAATGGGAATATTGGTGGAAATATAGATAAAAGTAAAGATAATGTCCTAGATGACGACGAACACGAGGAACCTGCTAAAAAGCGAAAGTTGACGCCCGATTTTATGAATAGTATTCCTGGTCCTTCATCTGCGAACACTTTCTCGAATCCTGTTGCGTCAACATCGGGTTCGCACATGCTGGGTAAGGGCAATTCCTCGCTTACAGACCAGGTATCCGTCGCTCTCAATGAAATTGACCAAATGGAGAAGCAGGGCATTAATGGTGGCAACACTGTGGATCAGAAGCCAATGGTACCAGTCCTGAGTGAATCGGAGAAGTTTCACCACAAGGTAAAGAAAGGGTGTGGATGTAAACTGGATTGCTTGAGAAAGTTCCCTCCGTCTGTAATATATGGACATATTTTGGATCTTCGTGAGATGTCTCGTGTGGAAAAGGAGATCTATATTCTGGTGGCTCTGGCACAAGCTGATGAGGATTTTGAAGAAACGACGAAGAAAGGAACCAAACGTCTCCGTGTAAGCCACAGCTATTGGCACATGGGGAACCGGGTGTGCAGATACACGTTCATGTTGATATACGATATCGGTAAACACTGCCTGGAGAACTTACAGAAACACCTGGCAACCAAAGGTATTGTACCGCGTATCCACGCTAGTAAAGGCAAAAAGCCCTGGCATGCAGTGACGCCGGATGACGTTAAACGGGTTTGTAACTTCGTCAATAATTTCACCGATATTGTTGGGGCACCACAGCCAGGGGCCCCAAAGGTCGGGCCTGATAATCAAACTCTGATCATGTTGCCTGTGGGCACGCGGAAAAAGGACACATGGAAACGGTACACAGAGCGGTGTCTGGAGATGTCTTGTCGCGCGTTAAAATATTCCACGTTTATCACAGTTTGGAACAATATGCTGCCGCATATCAAATGTCCGGAGCCAGAGAAGTCTCCGCAGAATAAGCGGGAAATAAAGCCCAGTCCTACGATGGTACCCCAGCCGAGCAGCATAGACCCGTCCGTGTACGACAATAGGAAAATGGACCCGGTGATTAACATGCAGATGTATGAGCGAAAGTTTGACGCAAGTGCTTACGAAAGGAAATACGATCCCTCAGCTACTCTACCTGGCTACGACAGAAAATTGTAACCAGGCTAGAACATGGTCTTGTGATTATATACATGTAATCAATTTCATTCGGAATACCTTTTTGGTTTATATGTATTTTCAAAATATTTTTTTTCGTATTTCCTTTATTTATACATGGTCTATATTTTTATTTGCTTTAGAATTACCTCTCTTGTCATCTCAATATGTCGGATCAAATTCACTCGAGTTCTGACTTTTGATCATGACTCCTGTCATATACAATAAGTTTGGCTTTTTCTCTGTAGAGCAAAGAGGCATATAGTGTTTGGACTGTGTCCGTCAGTGAGTCCAGATATGGTAAGAAGTTTGCTGGAGTTCGCCAATCTGCGACCGGCAGCATATGCACAGTCCACGTTTTCTAGTTTGTCGCATCTGCTTTAGAAGGCGCGACTATAGTCGCCGCTTTTTCCATCGTTGTCTGAAATGTCAAAAAGTTTCTACAAGCTTTGTCATCATGCTATAACTTTAATATTTCTTGACGGATTGCTTCAATATTTGGACACTTGATACATATGAGTATTTGGAACACACTCCTGTCGCCATTAACATGACCTTGACCTTTTTTTATCTTCACATGTTTGCGGAAACATTTGGCCATTTGTTTGCGTCAAAAAGTTTGTACGTGTTTCTTCATCATGATATAATTTTTAATATTACGTGACAGATTGCTTCAATATTTGGACACTTGATACATGTGTATTGTGAGCATTTGAAACACACTCATGCCCCCATTAACATGACCTTGACCATCACATGGATGAGTTGTGGAAACATCATTTTTTTAATGTCAAAAAGTTTCTTCAACCTTGACCTTTTTCGTGTTTTAAGCATACACTTATCTGAGGTTTTTGTGATGCTTACTTTAGCGCATGCCCATGATCATGTTACAGGCGATGCCGCTTTCATGGCGGAATTCTTGTTGATCAATATCAGGCAAAGTTGGCAATGTGACGAGGGGGATAATTTCACGCCGGCGTAAAATGTTTCTCGTCGGAAAATGCACCGGTTTCCCGACGAGATGTGACTGCTCTACTTGTAGCTATCACATAAACATGTTTCGTCTAGTAACCGGCACACATTTCTTGTGCCAACTACTAGACAAAAGTATGTTTATGCAGTACCTTCTGCATGTAGCTGAATGAGAATTTGTCAGGAATCCGGTGCCTATTTCCATGTGATTGGTGCGTTTTGATGAGACTGGATATACACTGTTTGCAAACATTGGGAAAGCTGTCCGTAGTGTTGAATGGGTTAAATATTTATTCAAATATATATTTAAAGACAGCTCAAATGTACCTATTTACAACTGAATGTTTATGTACAATCATGAATGTATCGACTATCGGTAATGATAGTTCCTTCACGTAGGTACCATGTACCGGTACGTCGTGACTAAGACTGTGGGTTGATTTGTGCCCGATATTTTGTTGGTAAGTGACGTCTGGTTACAGCTAACTGGCGGAATATGCAACTGGAATTAGCTTTCCATCTGGAATTGAACTTTCACTACTGTAGAAATGGGGCTTGTGGTCTTTGTGGCCAGTATTGACCTAGATAATCGTGCAATCTCATCGGCGTCTACATTGTTCATCATTTAGTCGGTGAAATGTTGTCATGCTTCTAATGAACTGGGGCTCGTTTCACTAAAACTTCTTACGACTAAAATCTTCGTAAGTGCAAATTTAGAATCGTCTGGAAATTTCAATTGATGGATTTACATTTATTGAGCATAGGCTGCATATGCATCCTGTGCTCAATAAATGTAAATCCAATATTTGTTTACAATAAAAAGTTGTTAATGTGACATTTATAGACTATCATAATTGTGCACTTACGAACATTTTAGTCTTGCAAAGTTTATCGTGAAACGGCCCCCAGGTGTGTAGATAACTATCAAGTGACATGATGGTATCAGATAAAGAGCTCAACCAATCACAAATATGATGAGCCTCCTTTCTCCAGTGAAATTATTTAAATGGACAGGGTCTTTGGTATTTGCAGAATGAAACCGTTCTGTTTAGATTGAGGTCTTGTAATGAAGTATGCATCAACTCGCTGGATTTGTACATATACACACTGAGTGTACTACACATGTATATGACATGTAAATAGTTCCCTAAACTAATTTGTGACAATTTTTAATGTGAAGCATGATTTAAAGCTGGATAATTAAATTATTTATATTATGGGTTTCATCCTTAATGGACATTATAAAAGTAATAAGATTTATATTGATTTTATTACTTATGGCAGGGCTCCAGATAAGCTGCGTATTTGCGTAAATACCCAATTAAAATTGCCAAAAACCCAATTGAAATCAGAAGTAGCGAGTATCAAAAAGCAATACAAAATTTGTGTTACCTTTCTCATGAGTGGGTGGCAGGTGGGATGTGATGGGTAATTTAACGATCGGGGTTCATCCTTACCGGAATCCTGACTGGAGACCTGGTTTGGCCCTCACATACGTCTTTGGCATTTTGTATGTGACAGTTGAATCTGGTTATACCCCTTATGTGAGTATTACGTTATTCGTAATCCTATTTTAGAGGAAGGGCCAAGTGACTTTGGTGTAGTATGGACCTGCCACCAGGTCAGGTTATTCTAATTTCAGCGCTGAATATATTTGTTCTCGATGTAAATATTCCGTTCTGATTTTGGGATTTTCCCCCCAATGCAGCAGGTTAAAATGGGATCGAACCCGTTTGCCCGGCCTTACATGACCGTAGCTGTTGATAGGCCGTTAAACACCAATAAACAAAACCTTTCTCGTGATGCAGAAAAAATAAACAGACCACAATTATAGCATATTTTGCATGAAAACACATCTTTGTATTTCATTAGAATTGTCTCCAAGGAGACAATTCTAATGAAATGCAGAGATATGTTTTTATTTCGAAGCAAACTATTCAATTGTTGCTGTCTGTTGATGTGTAAACAGTAGTGTGATTTTATTTGACCCAATTAAAATGTTGAAATACCCAATTGCTTCAGAAATGATGGAGTGACAATACTCAATTACTAATTTCTTATCTGGAGCGCTGATTTGGGGAGTGGGGCTAAGAGTCTGGTGTGGTGAGGACCAGGGGCCCGTTTCACTAAACTTCCTACGACTAAAATGTTCGTAAGTGCTAAATTATGAGTCTGTAAATTTCACATTAACACTGTTTTCTTGTAAATAATTGATGGATTTACATTTATTGAGCATAGGCTGCATATGCAGCCTATGCTCAATAAATGTAAATCCATCAATTCAAATTTGCAGACGATTCTAAATTTGCGCTTACGAACATTTTAGTCGTAAGAAGTTTTAGTGAAACGGCCCCCTGGTCCCAGGTCGGGTTATTCTAATTTCAGGGCGGAATATATATTCTTCCTGCAAATATTTCGGTAATAGTGACGTCACAAAATGTCATTCGGAAACCATGTGATCCCACACCCTGTTTATCATGGTGTACAGATGTACAGTGAATTTCCAGGCCATTAATTATCTTCACATTTTGTTTCACTTGAAATTATTTCAATTTTCCCTTATTGCGCATCCAAGTTCCAAGTACACATTTTCTGTTTTCAATAAAAAATAAGCAAGCCTAAATCATGTGATCAGCATGTAAGCGGCATTTGAATACACCATGATCTGTCTGATATTTGGTGAGTGGTTGGTCGAGCGAAGTTGACGGTGTAATTTAATGGTGGGGTTCCTCCTTAATATAGGAATCACGATTTTCCTGGTTTGGCCCTCGGGCAGTAGCCATTGCTTGTCGTAAAAGGCGACTAAACTGGCTTAACGATTGTGTTCATACTTTCCGGAACCCACTATACCGGATTTGGCCCTCATGTACATTTTTGGCTTTCTTGTATGTGAGAGTTAGTCGGGCTATGCCCCATATATAAAAGTAAGATTAGCGCTAATCCTATTACTTTTAGGGATGGGATAAATGATGCTGGTGTGGCGAGGGCCTGGCACCAGATCAGGTTGTTCTAATTTCAGGACTGAATATATATTTTGATTGTAATTATTGAGTTCTGAAGTTGGGATTTACCCCCCTCGGACAGGTGGATACGGGACACGACCCCGTTGACCCGTCTGCGTGTAGACTCCCTGAGGCTTGTACCTCTATGTCAGAAAAGCAGACGTTAAACCCTATTCACTCACTCACTTGGCCCTCGGGTATGTTTTTATCTTTTGCTGTTTTGTTACCTGGGAGTTGAATTGGGTTATTGCCCATTATAAAAGTAGTAAGATTATTACTGATCCTACTGCTTTTGAGAGGGGGCCAAGTGATTCTGGTGTGGCGAGGACCTGGCATCAGATCAGGATCCTTCTGATTTCAGGGCTGAATATATAGTTTTTGTCATTTGTACATGTACTTGAACATGTACTTGTACAGGTAATATATGGGATTTAGTACTAAACCCATTGTCCCGTTAAATGACCATAGCTGTTGATAGGCCGTTAAACCCCAACAAACAAACTGTCTGATATTTGTGGCTTTATTTCTTCATCACCTACACTAATGGATTCAGCCCATCTAGCTCTTGTGTAACTGATATCTTGGCAACTTGAAATGAGTAAAATTGACCTGTCCATATACGTACATGTATTTTGCATAAATGTAGATTGTAATAATTTTTATTAATTGCATTTTTGGTGCATTATGTTTCATATTATTGTATTGTAATATCTATCTATTGTTATGTTTTGTGTCACATGTTTACGAATACACAGAAATATTCTACACTGAATACTTGTAGTTGTATCTATAAATAATTCCAGCACAAAAATATTTACACAATTCCCTAACATTTGATTGGCTCGTAGCAAGTCTCTGTCCAAAATTTATATCCCAGTAAACTCCCACACTGAACTACTTTCCGTAACCGTGAGGCGGAGTTAAAATAATTCTTAAGTAAATGGAAAATAAACACATTTTCTTGATGAATTTATTTATAATGCTGGAATTATAAGGAATGAATGGCCTTTTTGTGGAATTTATCGGGGATATAAACTTGGAAAATTCGCGGGAATACTGGACGAGGCCTTCACTACCGCCTGCTCTAATCTTGCCCATATGTCTCAATTTGTTTATTTCAAAATACTTGAATAATGTGTTTGAAATCAAGCAGCTTGATTGACTGAGCCTGGGCTGTGCTACAGCCCGGTCTCAGACAATCAAATTGCTTTATTGGAAGTTGGTATTGCCAATATATGTTCAGGATGTTGAACTTAATCTGGGCCAGATTAACGCAGGCGGTTATGTACACGTGTGTGTAGCTGTATTTGCATACCCACAGTCACTACAGATTCTAAGAGTGGACTCCCCCCCCCCCCCCCCCCCCCCCCCCACCCCTGCTTGTATGCTCCACACTTGCCCTGGAGATGGCGTATGGGTTTTTGCGACCAGTGTAGATCCAGATCAGCCTGTGCATTTGCACAGTCTGATCTGCACTGTTCACTATTCCATCAAGGAAACACCCATCATGCGGTCAATGAAACACCCGTCATGCTTTTAACAAGATCATTATCAGGCTACAGGAGTATGCTGTTTGATCAGGAGCCAGACTAGTCACAAATCCCATACGCCCTATTTCTCAAGTCGCAGCCGGATATAGTCTTTGGACAGTGTGTTTGTCCGTTTGCCAGAGTTTCTCCAATCTTCCGATCACATGGCATGTCGACTTTCTTCAAATATGTCGCTGTGGGGGGTGGGGCAGGTGCTTGGTATTGTATGTCCTAGTATCAAAGTATGGAGTTCATTATAGGAATGAATGGCCTTTTTGTGGAATTTATCTGGGTATGAACTTGGAAAAGCTGCGGGAATACTGGACGAAGCGATAAAAAATTCCAATTTTCGGGAAAAAAAAAAAAGATTTTTTTTTTTTTTTTTTTTTTTCGAAAATTGTAATTTTTTATGGCCTCGTCCAGTATTGCCGCGACTTTTCCAAGTTTATATCCCCGATAAATTCCACAAAAAGGGCCATTCATTCCTTATAATTCCAGCATTAGAAATAAATTCATCAAGAAAATGTGTTTATTTTCTGTTTTCTTTAAGAATTATTTTAACTGCGCCTCATGGTTATGGAAAGTAGTTCGGCGTGGGAGTTTACTTGGATATAAATTGTGGACAGAGACTTGCTACGAACCAATCAAATGTTAGGGAATTGTGTAAATATTTGTGTGCTGGAATTATTGCCATTTGAGTCGATGTAGCAGGTTAAATGCGGATCGAACCTGTTGGTCCGACCTTGAATGACCTTAGCTGTTGATAGGCCATTAAACACCAATACATAAATTTAAATCAAATCGATAATTATCTAACTTGTTATTCCATCTGTGGGGAAATTTTATAACATCAACATGGTACGTTGAATAGTGCATTTTTCTTCTACTTTAAATCGAATTAAACTGCAAATGTTAGAACCTGGACTGCACCTGATTTGTTTTCACTACTCTTTAGAACATACGTTTGTATAGAATACGCTTATGGAGATGGAACACTATGGAAGGAAATGCTGGAACACTATGAATGTTATCTTATCTGCATGAAATGTGACTAAAGTGATAAGACATGACTGGCAGATTGTTTTGGTTAAATAAACAGCACAGAATTATTTCCATTGGAAATTACTCTAAAGTTCTGTCCAAGCATGTTTTAATGAGAAAAAATGGAAAATAGAAAACACACAGACAATAAAGTTTAATTCAACACTAGAGCACAGTCAGTGGCGCGCCATCATAGTATGTCAACTTTTCACAAACGCTAAGTCGAAAAGGGAGATAATCCATTACCGTGGGGTGGGCCGAATAAAAAATCAAAATTAACTTTGCACCTACACACCATAGGGAAGACACGCACCAAGTTTCAATTCCATACATATTACGGTTAAAAAGTGTTACTTCGTACAAGAAACTTGACGTACGTAAGGACAGACGGACGGACACGGCGACGAAAAAAAAATAAAAATGGTTACATGTATAATGTCCATGTAAATAGTGAAACGCCATCCAGGTCTGTGTTTATTACAATCCGTATTGACAATTGTGTATGCAGGGCCATGAATTGGTAAAGTTAATATGAAACCCGACACGATCAATACGGCCTTGTTAGCGAGGCACACAGTCGACAATACAGCTTTATGGCAGATACACAATTGAACACCATTCAACCCAGTTACTGAATAGAATATACTGACGGTTATATAAACTCTTTGCATGCTGGGAAATTTGTGGGCTATAAATTGTTAAAAAAACATAGCATTAGCTGTTGGCAGGGCGTTGATCACCATTAAATAAATAAACTGTCGGTCTCACCGACAGTCCATATGTACATGGCCATAGCTGTGGCTTGGACGTTAAACCCATTCACTTGGGAAGTGAGCCACATAACGGTCACACGGTGGGCGGTAGTTGTGCTAAAGCGATGGGTAATTTAACGATCGGGGTTCATCCTTACCAGAATTCCGAATGAAGACCTGGTTTGGCCCTCACATACGTCTTTGGCATATTGTATGTGACAGTTTTAAAACGGGATCGAACCCGTTTGCCCGGCCTCACATGACCTTAGCTGTTGATAGGCCGTTAAACACCAATGAACAAAACAAAATAACATAAAGGTCACAATGAGGTATCGTAGTTCGTTATTTCCCTTTGCAAATCCATTTATAGATCCGGTCCTATGTTTTATTTTAGCGTTTATTTCTTACTGAATAGTGCAAAACATTAAAACTGCGAACAGGATAGAACCAGGGTCTGAGTCTACAATATGAATCTGGAATATCATGCAGTTCCGGATGAGACTGTGCAGATATGTAGAATAATCGGGATCAACACTAGTCGAAATCATTATAATGGCTCCTTTTCACATAAAATCGTGCGAGTCGCCTTGTTTACAAGCAATAAGACCATAACATATACAAGTTGGACCACAGGCCCGTACGCAGAGGGGTGCGTACGCACCTGAAAATAGTGGTATTGGCAAAAAGCGTAGATCCAGATGAGCCGGCTCGTAACGAGCCGTCTCATCAGGATCTGCACTTTTTGCAATTAATTTTCATAATTTTGAGAACAAAAACACCCCATTTTCGTAAATGGACTGGTCTGAACATCATTTTGTGATGATTTAGATTGATTTCAAAATTAACAAATCAAATTCCATTCTAGTTACTTAGGGGTGAAAGGGTTAATCTGCCGAGGTCTGTCCATGGATGTGCAAAAACAATGTTTAGCCCTTCGCGCCGTCGATAACGCACCCCCCTAAAACAATTCCTGCGTACTGGCCTGGGGGCCGTTTCACTAAAGTTCTTAGGACTAAAATGTTCGTAAGTGAAAATTTAGGATAGTCTGGAAATATCAATTGATTGATTTACATTTATAGAGCATAGGCTGCATATATGCAGCCTATGCTCAATAAATGTAAATCCACTAATTGTTTACCAAAAAACATTGTTAACAGGAAATTTACAGACTCATAAGTTTGCACTTACGAACATTTTAATCGTACGAAGTTTAGTGAAACGGCCCCCTGGACCGTATACTATTAATAAATTAAAAGGGACAACTACTAGTAACTAGCTACGATCCCTCATTCCGGTGGCGCCAGCTAGTGTTGACTTGTCGGCATCAACAAGTGTGGACGTAAGTCAAAATGACATCCTGATATAGTGGTCGGAACTTTACAAAATCAAAGTACTGAAAGTACTGAACATAGGGTACTACAAGATTAAACTAGATTGATTGATTGATTGTTGGTGTTGCAGTTTCATTAACCCTTAAAGGTACATGCCCACTCAGTAGGTACAAAATGTTCTTTACATCAGAGACATCATCTGAGACATTTCCTGGCAAAATAAACATTCATGCGCCATTATCCCACGTACTGATTGGCATTATTGTACATTTTATATCAGACGTAAATTTACACACTGATATCAGGGGCGATAACCGTGTTTGCTTAAAATGTTAACGGACATTACTATTTAATCTCTGTATTTGTTTTATGATGTGCAATGATCATACTTTAAAATCTGTCGAAAATATTATTTTTTCAGGTGACGCATTTCTTTAGTATAAATAATTAAAAAATATCATGCCTCATTTGCATATGAAAATAGCCTGATACCACCGCGCGTCACTATCAGTTATACACTTCTTACTGAGTGGGCATGTACCTTTAAAGCGCTGGAAACGACAATTGTCGTCTGCTATTTTAAATATTTTTATATTTTCTCCTCAAAAACATACTGAGACGATTCTACTGCGCTGCCAAAACAGGTTTTTAAAGAGATTAAAATATACAAAATGAGCAGACGGCAATTTTATTTTTCAGCGTTTTAATGGTTAAGGGGTAAACTATTGATATGGCACAACTTGAAGTACAGTATGCACTGCTACAGTATGTACCAAAACATTCAACAACATTGCAGATTATGCATAGCAATATCAGAAAGATACGGTAACACATATACAAGACATCATCAATTCAAGTATACAGATTCCAGATATCTATGATCATTATAGATATATTGAAAACTGATTGAAGAGCAATAGTTACAATAATTCCGCCACGGAAGCGGTGTCGCGCCTGAAAATGCCTTATCGGTACATGGCCAAGTTTACTTCTGTTTTGTGAATGAAATAGTTGGCCCCGGATCGAGTATATTAAAACATACAAATGACGTCATTGGGGAAACCGCTGACAACATTTTCAATGTATGGAAGCCCAAACTTGTTAGATTTTTTTTGTCGTATTTCAGTACTTGCATTAATAAGGGTATTAATATACACTGGATGTGTTATACTGTCATTAATTTGTTCCCTGACTGTAAGTTATCACCTTAAATACTGACTTATTGACCCCCTTCCCTGAACGTAGAATTGACACTCATGTTGGCGTGTATTGGCCACCATACACAAATGTCAATCAGGCCGAATTCAGGAATGTCACTAAAATCCACTGTAAATCCATCGATAGAGAGAATGAGGATTAAACATCAGTTAGACCTACACGTGCGAGTTTTGTTTCGCACAGGTGTCGGGTGAGTTTAAAAATAGGCTGTCGGAAGGTCAAACTTGATGTAGTTTGTGTGTTAAACGCGTCGCTTGTTTCGGAGAGTATTCGGAGGGGAGTTAACTCTGTTACTAAATTTAGCGATGACCGCAAATGGGGGCAAATCACGCGCAACAAAATAATCCGATGTATGTATGTACGTAGAACATCCGTTGTTGATATTGTGCAGTGCAAGTAGTTTTTAGGTTTGAGGCGGCTTTCAGCTGCGCCGAAAACCTATTGTATTCGTTGTTTTTTTTTGTTTTTTTTTATTCAGCCGTTCAGTCTACAGCCCAAACCGCTAGTCGGATCGACTTCAAATTTTGCATGCCGATTCGGATCAATTGTGAGCAGAGACTTAGAGATTTTCAGAAATCTCTTAATGCCACTTTCCACGAAACCGGAAGTGACGTCATACTTTCTATAACTTCCTTATTTTCAAACCTATTTCAAAAATTCTTTTTGCATTGGAAAGCTGACAAAATTCTCGATCTCGAATTCGCTGACAGTTCTCGGCTATCTGGTCAAATAAGAGAGCTATAGGCATTTGAAGTTGAAAAATATACATACTTTTCAACGATTTTGCCGAGTTTTTGCCGAATTTCGGCTGATAACGGGTGGTCTTTACAAACGTTTTCCAATTTGTACAGTAATGTCAGCAACATAATTTCTTGCCAGTGTGATAGGGGAGTGTCAGGCGCATAAAAGATGATAATTTTCAGAGCTCTATCTTAACTACTTCCGGTTCTATTGGATGTCAAAGATGAACGTCTTTTTTTCAAGTTTTCAAAATAGAGCAAACGGATGTGACGTCAGCTTCGTTATTTATCAATAGATTTCAAAATTTCTTGCTGCGGTCGATATTTCAGTCCTTTAGCTAAAACTTTTCCCGCTTTGTGCCCGGCCTATGGTGAAAAACAAACGAAAACTTCACTGGCGGAATATTGCACATATTTAATTTCCGTTTTATTAGGTGTATTTACAAATGGCGTAAACTGCAATTTAAGGGCGATAACTATCGAAAAATAATCATCCGCTGACTTACGGGCTCCCTCCATCTACACCAAACCGCTGTTCGGATCGACTTCAAATTTTGCATGCCGATTCGGATCAAGTGTGAGCAGAGACTCAGAGATTTTCAGATATCTTTTAATGCTACTTTCCACGAAAACGGAAGTGACGTCATACTTCCTATAACTTCCTTATTTTCCTACCAATTTCAAGAATTCTTTTTGCATTGGAAAGCTGACAAAATTCTCTATTTCAGCCGCATGAAAGATGATAATTTTCAGAGCTATATCTTGACTACTTACGGCTCTATTCGATGTCAAAGATGAACGTATTTTTTCAAGTTTTCAAAATAGAGCAAACGGATGTGACGTCAGCTTCGTTATTTATCATTCGATTTCAATTGTTTTTGCTGTAGTCGATATTTCAGTCCTTTAACTAAAACTTTGGCTGAGGATCGAACCCGGTATCTCTCGCTCCGAGTCCATCGCTCTACCTCTAAGCTAACCGGCCCCACATCGGTGTAATGATGCGAACACAACAATGTTGGACTGTTCATTCTAAAACTTCAGAAATTCTTTTTGCAACCGATAGTTTACACCTTGGTCTAAAGCTTAGTTACACATGAAATCAATGTTTGAGGCTCAAACCGTTGATGCAGCTCAAGCTGCTCTAGTTCATAATATTATTTTCAATTAGCGGTTGCGTATGCCAGTTAAACGTTGAGTAACACAATGCATTTTGTTGTTATGGTTATTCCAAGATATCACTACGGACGTGCCCATCGAGGGGGTCTGTGGCGTGGCTAACTGTCCGACGCGATTCCAATACATAGGCTTCCCTATGTAATCAAAGTACTGAAAGTACTGAACATAGGGTACTACAAGATTAAACTAGATTGATTGATTGATTGATTGATTGATTGATTGATTGATTGATTGTTGGCGTTGCAGTTTCATTAACCCTTAAAGGTACATGCCCACTCAGTAGGTACAAAATGTTCTTTACATCAGAGACATCATCTGAGACATTTCCCGGCAAAATAAACATTCATGCGCCATTATCCCACGTACTGATTGGCATTATTATACATGTTATATCAGACGTAAATTTACACACTTATATCAGGGGCGATAACCGTGTTTGCTTAAAATGTTAACGGACATTACTATTTAATCTCTGTATTTATTTTATGATGTGCAATGATCATACTTTAAAATCTGTCGAAAATATTATTTTTTCAGGTGACGCATTTCTTTAGTATAATTAAAAAATATCATGCCTCATTTGCATATGAAAATAGCCTGATACCACCGCGCGTCACTATCAGTAAAATAAATATTACTAAATGATTATATCTGTATAGCGGGCACTTGTAACGTTTAGAAACTTGTTAGATTTTTGTGTCGTATTTCAGTACTTGCATTAATATGGGTATTAATATAAGCTGGGTGTGTTATACTGTCATTAATGTGTTCCCTGACTGTAAGTTATCACCTTAAATACTGACTTATTGACCCCCTTCCCTGAACGTAGAATTGACACTCATGTTGGCGTGTATTGGCCACCATAGACAAATGTCAATCAGGCCGAATTCAGGAATGTCACTAAAATCCACTGTAAATCCATCGATAGGGAGAGAGAATGAGGATTAAACATCAGTTAGACCTACACGTGCGAGTTTTGTTTCGCACAGGTGTCGGGTGAGTTTAAAAATAGGCTGTCGGAAGGTCAAACTTGATGTAGTTTGTGTGTTAAACGCGTCGCTTGTTTCGGAGAGTATTCGGAGGGGAGTTAACTATGTTACTAAATTTAGCGATGACCGCACGATTTGTGCTGCAAATGGGGGCAAATCACGCGCAACAAAATAATCCGATGTATTTTTGTACGTAGAACATCCGTTGTTGATATTGTGCAGTGCAAGTAGTTTTTCATAATATTATTTTCAATTAGCGGTTGCGTATGCCATTTAAACGTTCAGTAACACAATGCATTTTGTTGTTATGGTTATTCCAAGATATCACTACGGACGTGCCCATCGAGGGTGGTCTGGAGCGTGGCTAACTGTCCGACGCGATTCCAATACATAGGCTACCCTATGTAAAAAATCATCACCGCTGCCTCACATTGATGGCCAACCTTCTTGTGTCATTATGGTGACCTTGGCCCTCGTGAGTGAGACACCCGTCGGTGATCACCTTGTTAATTTCCAGGGTATTTCGTGACCTTTTTCAATGCTATAAAAACGGTTATTAAAAGTATCTGCACAATGCAGATAGTCTGATGAGGCTGCTCGTTAGTAGGCGACGACTAGATATAACACAACCTTTACTAACAATAGCATATTTCAGGGACGTTGATATATATTTTGTTTGGGATGCCCTCCCCCACCCCCAAACACAACAGGTGAAACATGGGATTGGACCTAGTTCTGATCTCTTATTTACTTGCATTAGGTTAAACAATATTTTATTAACTTATAGGTCATGTAAATGAACAATACATGTTATTATACAAAGAAAGCGTGTGTGGATTAGAAAACAAGCTGAAAAAAAACTTATATAAATTCTTATCCACTGTAAGCGTGAGTACAATTTACATGGTATTACTGTCTGGCATGTTATGACTAGTTAGGTTTGAGGCGGCTTTCAGCTGCGCCGAAAACCTATTGTATTTGTTGTTGTTTTTGTTTTTTTTTGTTTTTTTTTTATTCAGCCGTTCAGTCTACAGCCCAAACCGCTGGTCGGATCGACTTCAAATTTTGCATGCCGATTCGGATCAAGTGTGAGCAGAGACTTAGAGATTTTCAGAAATCTCTTAATGCCACTTTCCACGAAACCGGAAGTGACGTCATACTTTCTATAACTTCCTTATTTTCAAACCGATTTCAAAACCGGCTATCTGGTCAAATAAGAGAGCTATAGGCATTTGAAGTTGAAAAATGTACATACTTTTCAACGATTTTGCCGATTTTTTGCCGAATTTCGGCTGATAACGGGTGGTCTTTACAAACGTTTTCCAATTTGTACAGTAATGTCAGCAACATAATTTCTTGCCAGTGTGATAGGGGAGTGTCAGGCGCATAAAAGATGATAATTTTCAGAGCTCTATCTTCACTACTTCCGGTTCTATTGGATGTCAAAGATGAACGTCTTTTTTTCAAGTTTTCAAAATAGAGCAAACGGATGTGACGTCAGCTTCGTTATTTATCAATAGATTTCAAAATTTCTTGCTGCTGTCGATATTTCAGTCCTTTAGCTAAAACTTTCCCGCTTTGTGCCCGGCCTATGGTGAAAAACGAACGAAAACTTCACTGGCGGAATATTGAACATATCTGATTTCCGTTTTATTAGGTGTATTTACAAATGGCGTAAACTGCAATCTAAGGGCGATAACTATCGAAAAATAATCATCCGCTGACTTACGGGCTCCCTCCATCTACAAGAAACCGCTGGTCGGATCGACTTCAAATTTTGCATGCCGATTCGGATCAAGTGTGAGCAGAGACTCAGATATTTTCAGATATCTTTTAATGCTACTTTCCACGAAAACGGAAGTGACGTCATACTTCCTATAACTTCCTTATTTTCCAACCGATTTCAAGAATTCATTTTGCATTGGAAAGCTGACAAAATTCCCCATCTCAAACTCACTGACAGTTTTCGGCTATCTGCTCAAATAAAAGAGCTATATGCATTTGAAGTTGGAAAATGTACATACTTTTCAACGATTTTGCCGAATTTCGGCTGATAACGGGTGGTCTTTACAAACGTTTTCCAATTTGTACAGTACTGTCAGCAAATAGTTTACACCTTGGGCTAAAGCTTAGTTACACATGAAATCAATGTTTGAGGCTCAAACCGTTGATGCAGCTCAAGCTGCTCTAGTTATAATTGTCATTGGTGACTGAAATAACAATTGATCGTTTATATTTTAAATACATATACATATAGATGGTAATATGTGTAGATTGTTGGTAGAATATGTATGTTATAGTAGTATTTATAAAGCACATAGGATGATCAATATAATCGAAGTTATACTGATTGTACGCGAAGCTTGATTGTGGATGGGGAGTGGGTGGTGGGGACGAGGTAACTGGTGATAAAGGGATGGTGCACTCGTTGCTGACATGGTGGCTCGTACTTGACATCTACCCACTTGTTTCCTCGATTGCCGACACGCCTTGTAGCACGATCAATTTATGGAACTGTTGAAATACAAAGCTATTTTCCTCGAATGTCTCGTGTTCATTCCCACTAGGAAGGGTATCTGCTGTGGGAGGGCATGGGAGGTTGTCAATATGTGTGTTTCGTTGAAGTGTTTAATTGTTGCAATACAAGAGAAAGTGACTGACTGTTTCTATGGATCCGCATGTGCAGTGTGGGGTGTCAACACAATATTTTCAGTGAAGGTCGAAATTAAGAGGGCTACATGAAGACGAAGGCGTGTATGAAGAATTTGTCCTGTCCTGTTTCCGACGTTAAAAAGAGGTGATGATTTGATAGAATTGGCGTTTAGGTTTGCTTTGAAAGATTTGACAGATTGAGAGACCTTTATGTTCCGATTTAGTGCATTGCAGTCAGGAATGGTGGATGGTAAGTCTGACTGGCTGTGCTGTTGTGTGGGACAATGTATGTGAGGTATATCGCCAGCATTTCTAAGATTGTAGCGAGGCTGCCTTTGAACGGGGATTAAATCTGTGAGATAAGATGACGTACGATTGTTTGACATCTTATAGAAAATGACTAGTCTGTGTTTCCCACTTGAGTTCCTGATAGAGTATGGGAGTATGGCTGTGTTGCAAAGTTTGATCGCGCCCGACTCTATTCTGACAGCTTCAGTTTGAATAGCCTCCATTGCATTACATAAGAGTTATTATAGGAATGAATGGCCTTTTTGTGGAATTTATCGGGGTATAAACTTGGAAAAGTCGCGGGAATACTGGACGAAGGCCGGAAGGCCTCGTCCAGTATTCCCGCGACTTTTCCAAGTTATCCCCGATAAATTCCACAAAAAGGCCATTAATTCCTTATAATTCCAGCATTTGAAATAAATTCATCAAGAAAATGTGATTATTTTCCGTTTTCTTAATAATTATTTTAACTGCGCCTCACGGTTACGGAAAGTAGTTCGGCGTGGGAGTTTACTGGGATTGGACAGATACATGCTACGGGCCAATCAAATGTTAGGGAATTGTGTAAATATTTTTGTGCTGGAATTATGACGACGTAGTATTTCCACATTTGCGTTTGAAGCGTTTTTTGTTTACTTTCTACTTCGTGCAGAGTGACTTAATATTTTTGCTAATACACACTTTATTAGGTGAGTTTGTGTTTTTCAATAACAATATAACGAACTATGAATGTCAACACCCTGCAGATTTGTTCTATATTTTAGTGCGCGAACGAGGGACCGTGACTGGTATATACTCCCGACATCATTACAGATGACCACTGCTCCGCCCCCTCCCTCCCAATTAATAAGTATAATAATAAAATAGAATTCTCGGACGAATTTCAATTTGGCGTGGCTGTATGTCACGGTTGGTGTGTAGGTAGGTCACTATGGGCACGTGTATGTCTATATTAGTGTCCGGTTAGTAGCTCATTCTACAGATTATAGGGGGAGGGGTGGGGAGGTCGCACGTCAGTATTGTCTCTCTTTATATTAGAAAGGTAGTCATCAAAGTCATCATCATATGATTTCTGTCACGCCCGCTTGCGTACTGCGCGATATAGTCGGCACATCTGTAGCCAATTTCATCAAAATTACAAAGTATACTTATCTAGCAAAAGTTTACTTTGAGGGAGTAATCATTTATTTTTCCCGAAATGCATTATTTCATAACGACTGCATATATTTGATGATTCAAAGTATGCAGAATTATTATACTGAATTTATTACATTATCATGTAATGAATTCAGTATAATAAAAAATAATAAATGTATCCTTAAATTGAAAATTTCTCCCTCAAAGTATACACCCAGGCGCGGATACAGAAATAATTGCAGGGGGGGGTCTGTAATTAAAATTCGGCGGCGTACCCGACCTCCGCGCGCGCGAAATCGTAAAGTCGGGGGGTGGGGGGTCCTCCCCCAGGAAATTTTTAAATGCTAGATCGCCGCAGATGCGATTTCCTGACACATAGGCCGCGAAAAGTCATCCAACTATTCGAATATTGTACTGTAATCCATTGTACTGTATCCGCGCCTAACACCCAACACCAACATATATTGTTACATGGTTTCCGTTGTTTGCACAGTTCCCGAGGGCCACAGCAAACGTTAGCACACGGCTGGACATGATCAAACCTTATATTAGAATAACTCAAATAGGCATAAATCGGGACAGTGATCAGTAGCCTATTTCATCAACATTGCAAAGTATACTTTGAGGGAGAACTTTTCAATTTTAGGATTAATTTATTAATGTTTTATTATACTGAATGTATTACATTATCACAGCCATTTTGGCTGTGATAATGTATTGTTACATGGTTTCCGTTATTTTGCACATATGTGCGCGTAGACCAAGTGTTTCATAACGTCACTACGCGGAAGTGCCTTCATGACGTCACTACTTCATGACGTTCATGACGCTGCCCCGGAATATGCATACAGAAAATTATCTACGTGAATGGGACGATTTATAAAAGTACTGAAAAATACTGAAAAATAACGTTTAATCATGTCCAGTCGTGTGCAAACGTTTGATGTGGCCCTCGGGAACTGTTTGAACCAGTGGCCTGCGGCATTGGGTTCAAACAGTTCCCTCGGGCCACAGCAAACGTTTGCACACGGCTGGACATGATCAAACCTTATAATAAATTCAGTATAAATTAATAATTCTGCATACTTTTAATCATCAAATATTATGCAGTCGTTAAGTTCTATATGACATAATGCATTTCGGGAAAAATAAATGATTACTCCCTCAAAGTAACTTTGCTAGAAAAGTATACTTTGCAAATGTTGGTGAAATAGACTACTGGTGATGCTGAGCCGTGCATCTACACAACCGACATGTTCGGTATACCCAGCTACCTTAACATTTAGCCGGCTTATGGTTACACAAACGCTCTACTGAATCATCTGAATGCTTATTAAAAGTATAGGGTAAATGCCGAGGCCATCCAATTGTTATCGCTTACTTCCGGAAGACTCATGAGAAGGGGTATTATCTAAAATTTGCCCACTAAATTCTTCCAGTTTTGGCCCTGTATGTCTGCACCCTGTCGCTGGAAATGCAGGACGTAAGTTGTACGACATGCGCAGTATAGTATGCCATACATGTCGGGTATGGCCGTGTAATTATGGTAGAGAAAACTTCGGACAAGCCGCGTTTTGTTACAACAAAGATTTGGCATTGTCCATTGGCTGTTCCGTGTTGTTGACATACCCATTTGACAGTTTCTTCATGTTTATTGCAACTGGTACGAGTTCCACTTTCTGTCTGTGAATGAATGATTTGGTATTGATGCTTTATTGGTTGACTTATAATTAGTGAATTAAATTAAAAATCAAATTCATTGTGCAACATGACATTTGATCTCCAGATGTTGAACCTTTCATATGTTTCACAGAATTGCCAAAAATTAGTACGATTATTACTGATCCTGCTGCTTTTGGGAGGGGGCCAAGTGATTCTGGTGTGGCGAGGACCCGGCATCAGATCAGGATTATTCTGATTTCAGTACTGAATATATAGTTTATTGTAAATATTCAGTTCTGATTTTGAAATATATGAGATTTAGTACTAAACCCATTGACCCGGCGTTAAATAACCTTAGCTGTTGAACGTCAACAAACAATGAGAATTACCAATATTCTGGACTACAAATGTACTTGGCCATTTTTTGTATGAGTAAAGTTTCTTTAAATCATACCCATTTTACTCCGATATTAAATATCTAGAAGGTAGGACATTCGCCATCTTTTCAACCAACAGAAGTTGATTATGTACCTTGGGCCCGGCTCGCTAATTCAGTAATTGTAACGCTGGTCCCGGCCTTCATGCGCGTTACAATTAATGAATTAGAGAGCCGGGCCCAACGTACACTAGTACCACTTCCGTTGGCTGAAAAGATGGCGAGTGTCTTACCTTCTAGATATGTAAAATTGGGTATAATTTAAGGAGTGTTTTGTCGTTGATACCACAAAGTGCCTATGGACCTGGGATAGTTGACTACAGACATTTACACTATAAGCATAAAAGTGGTCCTCCTTGTGTTCGTTTTGGGCGGTATCTCTCCAAAACTCCTATACCGTCACGCCATCCACAGCCTTCCTCTGCAGAGTGGTTGATCAGATATGATTCACACCTTAGCCGTGGGTGGCAGGTGGGTAATTTAACGATCAGGGTTCATCCTTACCGGAATTCCGACTGGAGACCTGGTTTGGCCCTCACATACGTCTTTTGCATTTTGTATGTGACAGTTGAATCTGGTTATACCCCTTATGTGAGTATTACGATTATTCGTAATCCTATTTTAGGGAAGGGGCCAAGTGACTTTGGTGTGGTATGGACCTGACACCAGGTCAGGTTATTCTAATTTCAGGGCTCAATATATTTGTTCTCGATGTAAATATTCCGTTCTGATTTTGAGATTTTCCCCCCCAATCCAGCAGGTTAAAATGGGATCGAAACCATTTGCCCGGCCTTACATGACCTTAGCTGTTGATAGGCTGTTGAACACTAACAAACAAACAAACACCTTAGCCATTACAGTGGCGTATCCAGATTATTGTCGAGGGGGTGCGAATCCTGTTGGAAACGGCTTCCGGAGCATCCAAAATATTTATTTCTACATTTTCTTGATTATACTGATATAATTTTCGCATGTATTGTAGTGAACTTTGTAAGTAAAACAAAAATACAATCCTGGCCAAATTTTTAGGGTGTGCATTTGCACACCTACTACGCCACTGCATTAATGAAACATTTTTTTATATTTTTCGATGGAATAAAATATTAGTATTAGAAAAGTAGCACAAACTAATAATTCTTAAGTAGTTTTATACTTGTAGATTATCTGGGAAATACACATTGGACTAGGTTCCAGCAAACGGAATTACAAAATATTGGCAAAATATTCCATGTTATAATGTAGTTTTAATATGTTTTGTGTAGCAAATTAGACAAACTATTTGTTATCTGAAGCGCTGATACCGGATTCATCGACACGCTCCAGACAATTACATATTGATCATCCATTTATATGCTTGTATAATTGGCTGGAAAAATGGGTCTTGTGTATTTTGAGACCAATGTAGATCCTGATCAGACGGTGCGGATGCTCTGTTTGCCAGTCCATCAATGAAACGCCCATCATGCTTCTAACAAGCAATATAGAGTTTCTATGCACTCCGGTTTTGAAATTAGTAGCCAAAATGAGAAGAGAATACTATTTTACATTTGCTCCAATTTTTGTAAAAGTGGCAGATCACCAGATAAGCTGCGTCTTTGCTTAAATACCTAATTAAAATTGCCAAAGACCCAAATGAAATTAGAAGTAGCGAGTATAAAAAAGCAATGAAAAATTTGTGGTACCTTTATCATCATGCTGCAGAAAACAAACAGATCAAACATATAGCATATTTTTATTATTTTCCATGAAAACACATCTTGGTATTTCATTAGAATTGTCTCCAAGGAGACAATTCTTAATGAAATGCCAAGACATGTTTTCATTTTGAAGCAAATCATTCAATAATTGCTGTTTGTTGATGTGTTAACAAAAGTGTGATTTTATTTTACCCAATTAAAATTTTGAAATACCCAATTGCTTCAGAAATGATGGAGTGACACTACTCAATTACAAATTCTTTATCTGGAGCCCTGAGCGGTACTTTTTCAAATAATTTCTGAAATTATTAGTAGCCAAAATGTCAATTTCTGAATATTAGTAGCCAAATGGCAACTGCGGCTACCAGTAGTGCCAACTTACCAGGCTACAGGATTGTCTTATTTTATTATGAGCTACACTGGTCATAAATCCCATAAGCTCTATTTCTCCAGTCTCGGCCATATATCGGTTTGTAAATTAATGCCTTTGTATTTTCAGCCACTGGAGAATGTGTTAAAAGAGCACTTTGCCCGCACCCAAGTGCAAGCCCCACGGTACCCGCCACCAGATGATGCCCACTTCCGTAACCCGGTCACTCAGCCACAACTCATCGCAACCCCGTATGAGGAACCAAAGAGTGTCGTGTCGCGTTTCCTGGATGAAGTTGTGCCCGAGAACGACCCTGAGCCCGCGCAGCAGGCCGGCCGCGATGCTGGTGCTCAGGACAGACGCCCAGGCCCGGACTACGTCGATCCCGGAAGTGACACAGGCGATGTTGGGGAAGAGGAGGGGCCATTACCTCCGTTTGATGCAAACTTTGATCAATTTTTCGATGACCGCTTCAAACGTGGATGTGGGTGTACGATGAACTGTTTCACCAAATTTCCATTCCAGTCTGTCTATGATCATATTCTCGATGTTCGAGAAATGGGCAAGTATGAAAAGGAACTGTACATCATGGGTGCACTGTCTGAGCTGGATGTGGCAGACAGTGAGACGAACCAGCTTGGCGACCCTCGTCAGAGGATCCGGCAGTCCTACAGGCACTGCGGCCAAAAGGTTTGTCGTTCAGCATTCATGCTGCTGTATGATGTAGGTAAACATGCATTAGAGAATCTGCGACGGCACGTTCAGTCGACAGGTGTGTCGCCACGCATTCATGGTAATCTGGGTAAGATGCACCCTAATAAAGATGCAGACCTGGTGTCCACGCCATCAGCAGCGTTAAAACGGAAAAGGCCCAAACCGAGAATGTTTTTCAAAAATGACTCGTCTGATGATTCAGATCCTGGCACATCCTCCCGGAACCCCCAACTGGCAAATGTCGGCCTCAACTCGCCGGTCGTCACTAATCCCACGAAGGTTCCATCCCGCGGTGAACTACAAAGACAAGTATCGGATGTTCTGGATGAAATCGAACGTATGGAGACGGAAGGCATAAACGGTAACACTGTGGACCCTAATCCTCTGCCGCCTGAAGTGTCCGATTCAGAACGGTTTCATGCCAGGGTGTTGAAAGGATGTGGGTGTAAGATTGACTGTCTCCGGAAGCTGCCTGCGTCCACCCTGTATGGCCACATCCTGGACCTGCGGGAGATGTCACGGCAGGAACGCGAGGTCTACATCATGGTCGCCCTGCAGGCTGCAGACGAGGACATTGAGGAGCTCACTAAGGAGGGGAACAAACGCCAGCGTATGCACCATAACTATATGCACATGGGACAAAAAGTTTGTCGTTACACCTTTATGTTGATTTACGATATTGGGAAACACTGCTTGGACAATTTGCAAAGACACATAGCTGCTAAGGGTATTAGTCCTAGGGTCCATGGGTTGAGTGGTAGAAAACCAGCACGCGCGGTAAAGGCAGATGATATTAAACGCGCATGTAATTTTATCAATAATTTCACCGAGATAGTCGGAACGCCACAATCAAGCGCTCCGCAAGTTGTCAATGGGTCTGACAAGCGCACATTGGTGCTTCTACCTGTAGGCACACGTAAGAAAGATGTTCACTCGCGGTACACAGAAAGATGCATGGAGCTTGAATGCCGTGCACTGAAATATTCCACTTTTATCACAATCTGGAAAAAATGCCTTCCGCACATACAAATTCCTGAAACGGACCAACCACGTAAAAAGGAGGTCAAGCGGCTTGATGATATGGCTGCTATGTCCCCGTCCCACATTCTGTCTCCCCCACACATCGCGTCCCCCCACACCGTCCCACCACCCATCACTTCTCCACACACCGTCATGCCTTCCTCCCACAGTACTCCTTCACATTCACTGTCGTCCCACCACGGTATGACATCGCCACTTACCCTATCCTCCCACCACGGTATGACGTCGCCACTCCCCCTGTCGTCTCACCACGGTATGACATCCCCACTTCCCCTATCCTCCCACCACGGTATGACGTCGCCACTTACCCTGTCGTCCCACCACGGTATGACATCTCCACTTCCCCTATCCTCCCACTACGGTATGACGTCGCCACTTGCATTGCCATTGACACAACGGGGCATATCATCGTCTGCTTACTTACCAACACATCTCAAAAATTACAGCAAGGATTAAATAAATGTCTTTCTTTTGGCATGTGATTAACTGGGGCTTTTGGTTGTTGCGACCTGTGTAGATCCACTGTTCTGCACTGTTCACCATTCCATCAATGAAACACTCGCCATTCTTCTAACAAGCAATGTAAATAGTTATCAGGCTACAAGGGTGTGCTATTTGGTCAGGAGCTAGACTAGTTACAAATCCCATTCTTCCAGTCACAGCCACAAATAGCATTGCTGTCCGTATGAACTTGCTGTTGGAACGGACAAAACTGCAATTGACTAGGCATAACTGTGTACAGTCTGTCAATCAAATTTCCTGATTTCGAATGTAAAGAACATGGTCAGAAAGCACAGGTCCTCATTCATGTAATGGGAATACAATTTTAAAGCATTTAAACAATATTCATTTGTAATTATCAATGTCTCTCGTCTCGCATCAAAATACTGGTATGTATAAGTTGTGCAAAACCATGCCCCAGATTCTTTATCTATATATGCATACGACTTGATTGGCGCAATAGTATAATAGTTATCCAATTCCATCAAATCATTTGACATCCATATGACCATATACCAGGGCTCCAGATAAGCTGCGTATTTGCGTAAATACCTAATTAAAATTGCCAAAAACCCAATTGAAATCGGAAGTAGTGAGTATCAAAAAGCAATGAGAACAATTGTGATACCTTTATCATGCTGCATAAAGCAATAAACAGACCACCAATATAGCATATTTTTCTTATTCTTCCATGAAAACACATCTTGGTATTTCATTACAATTGTCTCCAAGGAGACAATTCTAATGAAATGCCGAGACATGTTTTCATTTGAAACAAACTATTCAATAATTGCTATCTGTTGATGTGTAAACAGTAGTGTGATTTTATTTTACCCAATTAAAATTTTGAAATACCCAATTCCTTCAGAAATGATGGAGTAACAATACTCAATTACTAATTCCTTCTGGAGCCCTGATATACACATACTTAAATAATAGAGTGGCCAACATTATAGATCCCGAATAGACTGGTCTTTAATAACTTTTAAGGGGTCGCGACCTTATAAAAATACTACGGAAAATATACTACATTGTTGTAGTATGGTCTAGGGAATATACTGGAGTTAAGAACTTTGAATGTATATTTTATTAATATATTTATTAAGCGTTAAACATACATATAAATATGTTTTTAGTCATTTCGTAATTGTGAATCATTATGTGCAAAAACCGACCCTAGCGCAGACCATAATACGTGATCTACGAAAATGGGATGTTAGTTAGCTAAATGTTTTTGCAGATTGCCCAAGCAGTGTTTTTCATGCGTTAAAAAACATTGAATTACTTATATAGATATTTTATTCACATTGTTGCGTGTTGTTTGTATTTTATTTTGAATATATATGTATGGATGGAATATGCCTGTACATGTACAATGTAAGTCCTGTGTGTTTACATGAAATGTATCTAGTACAAACAGCTCCAGATAAGGTGCGTATTGGCGAATTTTGCGCACTTATTTTAGCTGAATACGCATTCATTATCAACAGTGGGAGTACAAAATACATCACTGTGAAAATACGCATTCAACTGTATTACAGTATAAATTAGTGAATAAGTAATAATACACTCAAATAAGTGTATGTTTAAATTTGTTTTGATTATTTGTCCCTATTAAATAATGAAGAAAATCAAATAAACCATTTGTAAAAATATAAAAAAAACTGAGGGGGTTCACTACTCATTAGACACAAAGTTTATCTGGAGCTCTGAGCATGTGCAGTGAAGCCTTGCTGATAGTTGAACAAGATGAAATATACAAACACATGTCGTGAATTTTTTTAAGATTCATACACATCGGTGTGTGTCCATTAACTCTGCTTGCTAGCGGCGAAAATATCCGCCGAACGAATTAGCAGTATATGTTTTATTTCTCTCTGTAAATATGTCTTGAAATTTCTTTAGAATTGAGTCCTCGGGATTCGATTCTAATGAAATTCCAAGACATATTCATGATATTTACGGGGAGAAATACAAGAAAATATGATGAATTTCTGTCCACTAATTTTGAACTATTTATAGCCCACAAGTTTCCCAGCATGCAAAGAGTTAAAACACCATTCCATTCACAGGCCAGAACAAAATAATTTTCCACGCATTCCACGATTGGATTTCGCCTAATATTCTATATTTTAATGCCTCCTGCATTAGCACGAGTCCAAATAAAAATGCACTTGACAATACGAGCGTACGAGTGGATTTGTTGAGGCCTGATTCAATTGGTAGATTTTATTACATCTTAATTATATGTACCTGTACATCAAACCGACAATTTTTGACTTTTACTATATTGTTGCGAGTGTGAAACTACACGGCTTGCTTTTCTCCAGTCATAAGTTTTACCATGCTATCTATTTCACGGAGTGGAGTCTTCATTTGGCACAGTTTTGGGGGGAAATCAGAAATTTGTACCATAAAGTTAAAAAAAACAGGAAAGGGCCAGAAGTCGAGTATCGTACAGTAGAACCTCTCTAAACCGGACATGCAAGCAGTCGGTGTATCCTGCATGTTATTGATTTCATTTATGTGTATATTTATGATGATAATGCCTGTTTAAGTTCGAAAAGCACAGCCGCATACACTGGCATACATGTAGTCACATGTCTGATTTACAGTGAAACATCTCTTAAACCGAACACCCTGGGGACCTCCCAGGGTGTCCGGTTTAGAGAGGTTCCACTGTACATACTTTTGTGTGGTTCGTGTGCTTTTTTTCATCAAAATTTGTAAAATACCAGGTCCAGTAATAAGAAAACTAAGATCATAATACCAGGGGCCCGTTTCACTACTTCATACGAATAAAATGTTATGGGTAATTTAACGATCGAGTATCGAGTATCATCCTAACCGGAATCACGACCTAAGACTTGGTTTGGCCCTCATGTACATCTTTGGATTCTTGTATGCGAGAGTTGAATTTGGTTATACCCCTAATATAAGTAATACAATTATTTGTAATCCTATTACTTTCAGGGGAAGGTGCCCAAGTGACTTTGGTGTGTTATGGACATGGCACCAGGTCAGGTTATTCTTATTTCAGGGCTGAATATGTATTTATTTTGATGTAAATACATGTATTCCGTTCTGATTTCCCCCCCAATGCAGCAGGTTGAATGCGGGATCGAACCCGTTGGCCCGGCTTTAAATGACCGTAGCTGTTGAAAGGCAGTTAAACACCATTAAGCAAACAAACGCTACTGTTGGCTGTGGATGTATACTGTCATGTGCAGCCATGTTTTCCATTTAGACTGATTGATTTCTGATTCGAATTAACCAGATTACCAGTACATGTAAATGCTTAGCAAACTGAATGAATTTCTTGGCTGAGTGATAGGCACAAGTTACGTGGCACAAACCCTAAATTGGCAAAATATAGCAATGGTGCATTGTTTTATACCATACATGCGCGAGGCTTTTCCTAGTTTATAAAAATTTTGGATGTTTCATGCGCGAGTGATTTTTGAAATTTAGAAATGTTCACTGATTCAGTCTAATAATATTCAAGTTTGATACGTTTGTACGGGATAAGGAGTTTCAACCTTGTTACAGTTAATTGAAGCTTTTTATTTTGCTGAATGTTGGTCTCGTGTCTGACCATCACCCTGTCTGTATATGACCTTACTGTTGAACCGACCTACTGTTCACGAAACATGCCCAAATTTTATTAAAATTTAAGAATGAGCCTTTTTATTTCGTGAAATTTTGCCAAATATTGATTTTATTATGAATATTTACTTTGTCTATGGGATTTTAACATTGGGGATAGGAGGTGGAGGAGCTAAGGGAGTAGCCAAACAAATGAAACAAAAATGGAAATTGACTCCGAAAACTGGCTAGATAGCTTTGAAAAGATACATTTTGAAAATCACTATTTATGAAATTAGAAAGCAATACAAAATTTGTGGTACATTTATCATGCTGCAGAAAACAATAAGCAGACCACAAATATAGCATATTTTTCTTATTTTCCATGAAAACATATCTTGGTGTTTCATTAGAATTGTCTCCAAAGAGACAATTCTAATGAAATGCCAAGACATGTTTTCATTTCTGTTGATGCGTAAACAGTAGTGTGATTTTATTTGACCCAATTCAAATTTTGAAAAACCCAATTGCTTCCGAAATGATGGAGTGACAATACTCAATTACTAATTCCTTATCTGGAGCCCTGCTGTATAATTAACCACTCTGTTATGTCCACCTATCTACAACATGCATGTATTTTTATTCCATTGGTGGGTGTTGTGGTGAGGGTGCCATGTTTACACATTAATGCATTAAAGACGAGATAGAATTATAGTAGTATGAAACTTCACTGTTTGTCATACCCTGGGTTATTTGTAATGTGCAATTTACATGTATAACGGGTTCGTTTTAAAATTTACCCCCTACAATTTATGAGTCGTTATGCTGTGTGTGCATTGGAGTCAATGAGCGATGATTTTATGCCAAGACTATTACGTTTATGCATGCAATGTAGATAGCCAATTCTATTCTGATCTTATTTAATTTTTTCTACAAATCTATTCTGATCTTATTTCATTTTTTCTACAACATTCTCCACCTTCATTTGTGGCTGTGACTGAAGAAATTGGGCTTATGGGTTTTGCAACCAGTGTAGATCCAGCTTAGCCTGTGCATTCGCAGTCATGCATTCACATCAGGATCTGCTCTGTTAGCTATTTCATCAATGAACACCCGTCGTGAATCTAACAGGCAATATAGATCGTTGTCCGGCTACAAGCTATTTGATCAGGCGCTACACTATAGACCCATTTCTCCAGTCACAATCACATCTGTGTTTCTAGTAGATGTGGTTACACACGGTAAACATGCTGCTGCTGCGTGTACCCGGCCCAGGGGCGGATCCAGCATTTGGGGAACGGGGGGTTGTCTAGTTGCGAAGGTAACTCTTGCAGTCTACTCCAACTGGTGGTAAACTGTGATTTATGTAAATTCTGTGGCTGAACGGGGGGTTACAACCCCGGAACCGAGCCCCACCCCCCGACCCCCCCAACCCCTCCCTCTAGATCCGCCCCTGTGGCCTTAAATGACCTTAGCTGTTGATACGCCGTTAAACACCAATAAATCAACCAGTTCTACTGCTCGTTTCAACCACAGTATCAGAGTGCCAGTTAAGGTGCGTAATTTTATCAACTTTGGGGAGGCTTTCGTTATTTCTTCGCCAAAATTGGCAAGTTGGGAGTGCTTTAGAATCGTCTCGATGAGACGATTCTACAGCAATCGCAAGTTGTCAAATCAGAAAAATGCCCGTAAAATTTGGTCCAATTACGCACCTTAACTGGAGCTCCGAGTATTAACCCTTTTTATGCATGTTTGCGGAAAATCCGAAATATTTTCTTTCCATCAGGCATGAGAATCTTAGCCGATTTCAAATTATTTCATCATAATTTGCCTTTTCAAAAAATTTCAGAATCAATCTGGTGTGCTCAAATTTGATACTTTTACAAGTGGGGTGAAGGGGTTTCAGTGGATTTTCAGATGTTTTCAGCGACAGCCATTCTCATGCACATTCTATGCATGCAGAAGTACATGTCACGTCCACCGTATGTGCAAGTTAACCCTCTACAACTTGCTTGTAGTACAAGTCGATATTAGAAATGCAAACTAGTTTTTGTAGCATCCCGTCTCTATATGACCGTAGCTGTTGCTGGGAAGTTAAATCCATTACGATTCACTTTAACTTTTTTTGTACTATTGGGCTGTATAGGGTAAACCATGGTTGTTGTTGTCATTGCCACGGGTTGATTAAATATTAACCCATTCCTTTTGGAATACTCCTTTATGGGTATGAAATTTATTAAATATTTTGTTATTTCTTAATGAAAGTATATGTTGTGACCACTCATTTGAACCGTCTCGACGAGACGTTTCAAATGAGTGGTCACAACATACATATATTTCTGAGCTTGTATGAAGAAAATATTTAAGATTTTCCATAAATGAAATGGCGTATCCTCAGCATGAAATGGGTTAATGTGACCCCATTAACCCTATGGCGCGTACAGGATCTATGGGATTTAGTACTAAACCCATTGACCCGGCCGTAAATGACCTTAGCTGTTGATATGCCTGTGACCACTCATTTGAACCGTCTCGACGAGACGTTTCAAATGAGTGGTCACAACATATATTTCTGAGCTTGTATGAAGAAAATATTTAGGATTTTCCATAAATGAAATGGCGTATCCTCAGCATGAAATGGGTTAATGTGACCCCATTAACCCTATGGCGTGTACAGGATCTATGGGATTTAGTACTAGACCCATTGACCCGGCCGTAAATGACCTTAGCTGTTGATATGCCGTTAAACCCAACAAACAAACAAACCAATGCTAGAAGCACATATAATTGCTTCATTGTTGTTGTTGAGCTATGTCCGATAAGGGAATCTATTTGAATGCACAGGTTGAAGTAACGGGCCGAGGTCTATAAATACATTATATATGCCTAAAAGCATCAATAAATGAAGAAGAAAAATAAGCTAAAAAAAATAATGTTTTTTACTCCCTCCATAATATTAAAAACTTTGTAACCTTCAATTATGGAGTATATGGAGGGAGTAAACAAAAAAATGTTAGCTTATTTTTATACCCAACCACGATAGTAAATTTGGCCTCATTTATTATCAAAGCGATATGTGGGGCATCCGTGTTCTATGAACACATTTTCTAGTTTTTCTTCATTTATTGATGCTTTTAGGCATATTTAATGTATTTATAGACCTCGGTCCATTACTTCAACCTGAACTTGTGTTCCAATGCACGTTTGTATGACTCCTAATGTTTTGCATTTATATAAATATTTGTATAGAGAGCGATTTAGAATGTCTTTAAATTATATACAAGTTTGTATATATTTTTCTTTAATTGTATAGAATGTAATTACCTGATAAATAAAATGCCATGCTATGTTGCCAGATGAGGAGGTGACCTGTATTCCTTTCAGAGCTCCAGATAAAGAGTATTATACCCCGATATTGCAAATTCAATGCATATTTTAATTACAAATGTATTATTGATTTTCTTCGTTATTAAATATGGTTAATAAGTGCGTAATATACGCCAATATGCACATTATCTGGAGCTCTGGCATTTCCTAGTCTTGTCTTGTATAATTTGATAACAAAAGTCACTAGCATGGTATTCTCTATACCTTTGTGTATATCATAACCTTTTATTGTACACGTGTCTCGCATGGAATACAGTATTCTGAAAGTTGAAATATTCATTGTAAACCCAGACGAGATGGCTGATTCGGGCATGAGAATCTTCAGCAGATCTGTAGATTTCAGATGATTTTGTCATAATTTGTGTTTTCAAAATGATTCAGAATCAATCTGGGGCCTATTTCATCAACATTGCAAAGTATACTTTAGTAGCAAAGTATACTTTGAGGGAGAAATTTTAAATTTTATGATAAATTTATTAATTTTTATTATACTGAATTTATTACATTATCACATGTGATAATGTAATAAATTCAGTATAATAATTCTGCATACTTTTAATCATGAAATATATGCATTTGTTAGTTCTATATGAAATAATGCATTTCAGGAAAAATAAATGATTACTCCCTCAAAGTATACTTTGCTAGTAAAGTATACTTTGCAATGTTGATGAAATAGGCTACAGATGATTTTGTCATAATTTGTGTTTTCAAAATGATTCAGAATCAATCTGGTGTGCTCAAATTTGATACTTTTAATAGTGGGGTGATGGGGTTTCAGTGGATTTTCAGATATTTTCAGCGACAGTCATTCTCATGCCTGTGCATTGCATTCGTGGTTTATTCACTAAATAAGTAAACATCGGTGATATGTGGCTGTGACTGGAGAAATGGGGCTTATGGTGGGTTTTTTTGCGACCAGTGTAGATCCAGATCAGCCTGTGCATCCGCACAGTCTGATCAGGATCTGCACTGTTCACCAATCCATCAATGAAACTCCCGTCATTCTCATGCCTGCTACAAGTGACTTTGGTGTGGTATGGACCTGGCACCAGGTCAGGTTATTCTAATTTTAGGGCTGAATATATTTGTTCTCGATGTAAATATTCCGTTCCCACCTCCCCCCCCCCCCCCCCCCCCCCCCCCCAATGCAGCAGGTTAAAATGGGATCTAACCCGTTTGCCCGGCCTTACATGACCTTAGCTGTTGATAGGCCGTTGAACACTAATAAACAAACAAACAAACTCCTGCCTGCTCATTACAAGTGGGAGTATTGGGAGTATGCGATAGGTAATTTAACGATCGGTTACTTTACCGAAATTCAGACTGGAGACCAGGGCGCTGTATTACTAAACTTCGTACGACTAAAATGTTTGTAAGTGCAAAATTATGATAGTAGCCTATGCTCAAAAAATGTAAATCCATCAATTGAAATTTCCAGATGATCCTAAATTTGCACTTGCGAACATTTTAGTCGTACAAAGTTTAGTAAAACGGGCCCCTGGTTTGGCACCAATAAACAAAACAAACGAGCCGGCTCGTCTGGATCTACAGTGTTTATGAACATTGGCATCGTCTGTTGTCGTTCTGAATGAGTGTTTTTATTCCCCTCCCCGGTCTTGGTAGAACCGACAGGCATATAGAGAATAGTAGGTTAGTGCCGTGAATGGGAAAAAATATCCGGCAAGGCTCAAGAATTTCTTTATTTCTCATCAGAAGTATATGTTGTGACCACTCATTTGAACCGTCTCGCCGAGACGGTTCAAATGAGTGGTCACAACATATATTTTGGTTCAGAAATAAGGAAAATAGATAGAGAATAGTAGGTTAGTGGCGTGAATGGGAAAAAATATCTGGCAAGGCTCAGGAAACGGGATGGGCGAGGCTCTCAAATGAGTGGTCACAACATATATTTTGGTTCAGAAATAAGGAAAATAGATAGAGAATAGTAGGTTAGTGGCGTGAATGGGAAAAAATATCCGGCAAGGCTCAGGAAACGGGATGGGCGAGGCTCTACCGAGCACATCCCATTTCTGTGCCGTGCCAGATATTTTTTCCCATTCACGGCACTAACCTACTATTCTATTGATCCCGTCAACACCTACAAATGGCTGTAAAATGCAAAAATAGTATTGGCACCGTGTTTCACGGCACATACGCACTGTGTTGACGGGGTAAATGGTGTTTGGACTGTGTGTCCTGTTATGAAGTTTGCCATAGTTTCTACAATCTGCCACTGCCACTGGGGTCATTTTGTGTGTCGACAGGCCGCATTTTCTTTCCTTTTTTTTCCCTCATTTTTACATGTATGTGTATACTCCGCAAAGCTTACGGTAATTGTTGCTTTGAATTTGTGGACAGTCTATTGTCTCTGCTGAATAAAATCTGTATATGAATTATGAAACTTCCTTTGTTTACGTGGTGTGTTCCACTTATGCCGTTGGTGGTTGGTTGGGAGCGTGTGGTTGGTCAAATCCCGACTGGAGACCTGGTTTGGCCCTCGAGTACGTCTTTGGCTTTCTTGTATTTGAGAGTTGAATCTGGTTATACCCCTACTGGTATTTTAGGGGAAGGGACATTGTCTTGGAGAAACAGTCTTGTCGTAAAATAGGATTAACCCTTTCAACACTTCATGCCTGTATAGTGGTATTGGCAAAAAATGCAACAATATGTTTGGAAAGAAAGTACCCCCCTTTTTATACGCCCGTTTGAAAACGGGACGTATTATGTATTCATCTTGTACGGAGTGGGTGGCAGGTGGGAGCACGCGATGGATAATTTAACGATCGGGGTTCATCCTTACCGGAATCCCGACTGGAGACCTGGTTTGGCCCTCCCATACGTCTTTGGCATTTTGTATGTGACAGTTGAATCTGGTTGTACCCCTTATGTGAGTAATACGATATTCGTAATCCTATTTTAGGGGCAGGGGTCAAGTGACTTGGTGTGGTATGGACCTGGCACCAGGTCGGGTTATTCTAATTTCAGGGCTGAATATATTTGTTTTCGATGTAAATATTCTGTTCTGATTTTGGGATTTCCCCCCCAATGCAGCAGGTTAAAATGGGATCTAACCCGTTTGCCCGGCCTTACATGACCTTAGCTGTTGATAGGCCGTTAAACACTAATAAACAAACAAACATCATCTTGTTGAGCGGGCGGGCACAGCTTAGCTTGTCCACGCAATAACTAGAGGTCTACTTGACGGATTGTAACCAAATTTGGTATACATGTTTATCACGGCAAGCCGAAGAAGCCTATTGATTTTCAAAACTTTCCGATGACTTATCTCCCCTTGGCGGCCATTTTTATTTTTCGCACTGTATCCTTGTCCACGCAATAACTCAAGTTCTACTTCACCACTCGTAACCAAATTCGGTATACATGTTTATCACGGCAAGACGAACAAGCCTATTGATTTTGAAAATTTCCGATGACTTATCTCCCCTTGACGGCCATTTTTAATTTTCGCACTATATCCTTGTCCACGCAATAACTCGAGTTCTACTTCACCGATCGAAACCAAATTCGGTATACATGTTTATCATGGCAAGACAAAGAATCCTATTGATTTTGAAAAATTTCCAATACTTATCTCCCCTTGGCCACCATTTGGTATACTTGTTTATCACGGCAAGGCGAAGAAGCCTATTGATTTTGAAAAATTTCCGATACTTATCTCCCCTTGGCAGCCATTTTTAATTTTCGCACTATCCTTGTCCACGCAATAAGTCGAGTTCTACTTGACGGATTGTAACCAAATTTGGTTTACATGTTTATCACGTCAAGATGAGTTATCTCCCCTTGTTGACTGGCCTTGCCTCGACGGTCGTATATTGTGACCTTCGGCACTCTTGTTATAAATGGACTAGTCCTAAAATTATTTTGTGATAATTGGATTGGTTGGAAAATTAACATATCACAGTCCATTCCAGATACTTAGGGGTGAAAGGATTAATCTGAGTGAGACCTGGGTAAATAACACCAGATCAGGCAATGAAGTGAGTTTCTGATTCTACATGGTTGTGCCCTCGGCTACGTTTGTATCTTTGGCTCTTTAGTTACCTGGGAGTTGAATTGGGTTATTGCCCATTATAAAAGTAGTAAGATTATTACTGATCCTACTGCTTTTGGGAGGGGCCAAGTGATTCTGGTGTGGCGAGGACCTGGCATCAGATCAGGATTATTCTGATTTCAGGGCTGAATATATAGTTTTGTTATTGTAAATATTCAGTTCTGATTTTGGGATTTTACCCCCATTTGTACATGCACTTGAACATGTACATGTACTTGTACAGGTAATATATGGGATTTAGTACTAAACCAATTGACCCGGCCTTAAATGACCTTAGCTGTTGATAGGCCGTTAAACCCCAACAAACAAACAAAAAATCTAGATGGTTGCTGCATATACAGTTGCATTTGGTTTTAGTGTGTCTTGGATGGTCAATATTGTTTGTAAATACATGAAACAACTAAACAACATACAAAATTATTTAAATGCGCCTGGGTGTATTGGCAATTTACATTGTGTTTATTGTCAATACACACAGGCACATTTGAATTACTAGTACATGGTATTTTAATTGACAATCCAAGACGCGCTAATACCACATGTGTATACACGTACAGTGTTCATTACCATCACCAATTATTTGGCAGAATGGTATGGGCAAGCAAGGCTCCAGATAAGCTGCGTATTTTCTTAAATACCCAATTAAAATTGCCAAAAACCCAATTGAAATCAGAAATAGCGAGTATCAAAAAGCAATAAAAAAATTGTGGTACCTTTATTATGAAGCAGAAAACAATAAACCGACCACAAACATATATGTTTCTTATTTTCAATGAAAACACATCTTGGTATTTCATTAGAATTGTCTCCAAGGAGACAATTCTGATGAAATGCCAAGACCTGTTTTCATTTCGAAGCAAACTATTGTCTGTTGATGTGTAAACAGTAGTGTGATTTTATTTTACACAATTAAGATTTTGAAATACCCAATTGCTTCAGAAATGATGGAGTGACAATACTCAATTACTAATTCCTTATCTGGAGCTCTGAGCAAGCATTGTAGCCATTTGTGCACTCTCGGCTATCCATCAAGAAGACTTTGAATGGTAAGTACTCTATGCAGTTCTATTGTTGACATATTTTGTTGGGAATGGAGGCCAGCCAAGATGAGACAGAATTCCCATGTAAATGTGTTGTAACATCTGGGTCTGTGTATGTTCTCCAAATGTATGCTCAAAATCGTGGAGTTTTGTGCTGTGCTCAGTCTCCGCCAATCACCCCAGATTTCGAGCCTGAGTATAAGAGTTCAGAAAATAGAAAGTAGGCACCAAGTCTGCACATCTGTGGACGATGTGGTGTTTGACAAGATAACAATCGTTTTGGTGCAGATTGTCTACCAACATGCTAATTTCCGGACTGAATATATATTTATTTCGATGTAAATATTCCGTTCTGATTTTGGGATTTTCCTCCAAATGTAGCAGGCTACATGCAGGATCGAACCCGTTGGCCCGGCTTTAAATGACCTTAGCTGTCGATAGGCCGTAAAACACCAATTAATTAAATCTACCAACATGTGGAACAACTGATCCTGAGAATAGTGCTGCAGTAGCCATTGCTTGTCGTAAAAGGCGACTAAACTGGCTTAACGATTGGGTTCATACTTTCCGGAACCCACTATACCGGATTTGGCCCTCATGTACATTTTTGGCTTTCTTGTATGTGAGAGTTGAGTCGGGCTATGCCCCATATATAAAAGTTAAATTAGCGCTAATCCTATTACTTTTAGGGGATGGGATAAATGATGCTGGTGTGGCGAGGGCCTGGCACCAGATCAGGTTGTTCTAATTTCAGGACTGAATATATATTTTGATTGTAAATATTGAGTTCTGAAGTTGGGATTTACCCCCCTCGGACAGGTGGATACGGGACACGACCCCGTTGACCCGTCTGCGTGTAGACTCCCTGAGGCTTGTACCTCTATGTCAGAAAAGCGGACGTTAAACCCTATTCACTCACTGTGTCGTTTCCGATCAAATTATTTAAATGTTGTATGGTCTTGTCTTGACAGGGCCCACATTACTGATGCAGACTGGTTTGCACATCACCAAAAATATTCTCTCTTTTTTTCACAAGAAAATTGTTCTTGGCATGAATTCATGCTAAGAACAATTTTCTCGTGAAAAAAAAAGTAAGAGAATATTTTTCTTCTGATTTCTGACCAAAACTATATGTTGTTACCAGTCAGTTGAACTGTCTATGAAACATTTCAAATGAGTGGTAACGCCATATACTTTCATTGAGGAATAATTGAAATAGAGGAAAAAAAATGTGATTACAGACAGAAAATGTGGGTTAGCAGAAAGTGGGCAAAGAAGACTACCGGTCGTTCTACCGGTCGTTGAACCATAAGATCTGTCTGATTGTTTATTCACTTAATTCTTTTCAGATGACAAAACAAAAATAGAATTATATACTGGATGTTAAGTTTTAGCAATTTCATGGGAAATATTGCTGAATTTATAGATCTACGTCAATAGAATGCAATATATTCTATGGTATTTTATTAGTAGCCATGCCATGAGCCTAGTAATGTACTCGAATAGTCCAAACCCGATTATGGCCCATATACATATCAGAGCTCCAGTTAAGGTGCGTAATATGGAGGTAAATTTCTTATTTCTACATCAAAAAAGGCAAGTTGGGAGTGCTTTAGAATCGTCTCAACGAGATGATTCTAAAGGACTCCCAACTTGCCATTTTTGATTAAGAAATAACAAAATTTCACCCCAAGTTGGTCAAATTACGCACATTAACTCTCTGACATATACTGTCCTATTGACTCCCACATACCCTATACAGCTATAATATACCCCATATGTTTTATACATGTACATATACTTTGATTGTGATTGTTCTATGCAGTAACATATGATATAAGACATACTTCATATACATGTACATATAGTTGGATCGACATTGTCCTATACTGTATAATATACCCCATACTTGATAATTTTACTGTATAATATACCCCATACTTCATAATTATACTGTATAATATACCCCATACTTCATAATTATACTGTATTATATACCCCATACTTCATAATTATACTGTATAATATACCCCATACTTGATAATTTTACTGTATAATATACCCCATACTTCATAATTATACTGTATAATATACCCCATACTTCATAATTTTACTGTATTATATACCCCATACTTCATAATTATACTGTATTATATACCCCATACTTCATAATTATACTGTATAATATACCCCATACTTGATAATTTTACTGTATAATATACCCCATACTTCATAATTATACTGTATGATATACCCCATACTTCATAATTATACTGTATAATATACCCCATACTTCATAATTATACTGTATTATATACCCCATACTTCATAATTATACTGTATTATATACCCCATACTTCATAATTATACTGTATAATATACCCCATACTTCATAATTATACTGTATAATATACCCCATACTTTATAATTATACTGTATAATACACCACATACATCATAATTATACTGTATAATATACCCCATACTTTATAATTATACTGTATAATACACCACATACTTCATAATTATACTGTATAATATACCCCATACTTTATAATTATACTGTATAATACACCTACTGTATAATATACCACATACTTCATATACATGAACTTAAATTTGGTCAAGATTGTTCTCCTAAAACATAACAGTTGTGACACGCCATGCAATTTTGTACATTCGGACATTTGCGTAAATACAATTAAATCCACAAATAGCGTCAAAAGTTGACACAATTTTCAGAGTACATGCAGAATTATATTCCGCATGTACTCTGAAAATTATGTCAACTTTTGGCTTTATTTATGAAAAATATTGTAAATTTTGTAAACATATTTAATGAAATTACACAGATGAAAACATCTGAATAAAAGAACCAAATGCTGGGTCAAATGATGGTTAAATTATCTGATAGAGTAGAAAACATTGTGGGAAAAGGAGAAATTGCTTGTTACAAGCAATTTCTCCTTTTCCCACAATGTTTTCAAAAGACATCTTCTGCAGAGGCGTGAAAATTCGTCTATCCGGGAAAGTGTTAAGAGAGTAAAAGATTGCACATCACTGTGTTTGTGTTAACTTTGTTTGAAAATATTTGTGTCCCATGTATTGCAGGCTGTTGGTCACAATTCCAAGAAAAAAGATGGAGAGGTCAGTATTCACTTATTCGCTACGATCCGTGGCTTGGCGTGTATAGGGAACCTGACACCAGATCAGGACATTGTGATTTCAGTGCACATTTCTCTTGGATGTAAAAAAAAACAAAGCACTATTTTTGTGAAAGTTTTAAAAGGTGTGACCATAAAGTGTGATCCAATACCCTATGTTGTGTTGTTTTCTGTTCAAACGTCTGTGAGTGGTGGTCGGTCGAATGAGACGGTGTAAATTAACGGTATGGGTTCCTCCTTATAGGAATCACGATTTGTCTGGTTTGACCCTCGGGTACGTTTTTATCTTTGGCTCTTTAGTTACCTGGGAGTTGAATTGGGTTATTGCCCATTATAAAAGTAGTAAGATTATTACTGATCCTACTGCTTTTGGGAGGGGCCAAGTGATTCTGGTGTGGCGAGGACCTGGCATCAGATCAGGATTATTCTGATTTCAGGGCTGAATATATAGTTTTGTTATTGTAAATATTCAGTTCTGATTTTGGGATTTTCCCCCCATTTGTACATGTACTTAAACATGTACATGTACTTGTACAGGTAATATATGGGATTTAGTACTAAACCCATTGACCCGGCCTTAAATGACCTTAGCTGTTGATAGGCTGTTAAACCCCAACAAACAAACAAACTCTTCAAACATCTATGCAGAATATGTATACCGGTAGTTTCTTTTTAATGCAAGTCCGTTCATGGGAACTCATTATTTCCTTGAATTTTCCAGAAAAAGTCAGCACATGCCAAACTGCCTGTCACACCATTTGAGAAGAAGGCCCTATCAACATCGACGCCGAAGGTTTCTGTGTCGGCCGATGTCAGCAAATTGGATTCAAGTGACTGTCCAATGTCTCCCATGGTCCCGGAAGAGATTACAATTCCAGATGTATTCGATCCAGATGTTCCTGTTGGTAAGTTATTATTAAACCATTTCATGGTGAGGATATGCAATTTTTATCGTAAATATTTTCTTTAAATGTGCTTAGAAGTATATGTCGCAACCATTATTTGAACCGTCTCATCGAGACGGTTCAAATAAGTGGTCGCAACATATACTTTAATTGAGAAATAACAAAAATAAAAATAACATTTTTAAAAATTCATACCTGTAAAGGCGTATTCCACATGTAACCGGTTAAACACAGGTGTTTTTAGAATTTCTTGGATGGTCAATTGATGTTGTTTTTAGCTCACCTGAGCGAAGCTCGTGTGACCTATTGTTACCGCAATGTGTCCGTCGTCGTCGTCTGTGAACATTTTCAAACGTCTTCTCCTCGGTAACCATTGGGCCTATAGTCACCAAACTTCATGGTCATGGTCCTTAGGTAGGGGGATTACACAATTTTTTGAACGAATATCGTCATGTTATATATCAAATCGAAGGTATCAAAGTGGCGATCACTCTGGTACATTTTTTGTCGAAATCGGATTGTTATGTCATCCAAGATGGCCGCCGAAATGTCAAATGGTCTTTCTTTTATTAGAGATTTCAAAATTCTTCTTCACATGAACCGCTTGGCCCATGGTAGCCAAACTTAAAAGTTATGGTCCATGGCTGAAGCCTTTTCAGATTTGTTAAAATGGAGGTCATCGCTAATCCAAGATGGCCGCCGTCTAAAAATAGCATACATTCTCAAAAAATCTTCTTCTCATAAACCGCTAGCCGATTTCGACGAAACTTGGTAGGAATGATCGATGTACAATGGTCTTTCAAAGTTGTTAAAATGGTGACCCCGGGGTCAAAAATGGGCATGGCCCGTGGGGTCAAATTGGGGTCAAATTTTTATTTTTGCCCGAATATGGTCATGTCTATATCAAATCGAAGGTATCAAAGAGGCGATCGCTCTGGTGCATTTTCTGTCGAAATTGGATGGTCATGTCATCCAAGATGGCCACCGAAAGGTCAAAAGGTCGTTCTTTTATTAGAGATTTCAATATTCTTCTTCACACGAACCGCTTGGCCCATGGTGGCCAAACTTCACAGTTATGGTCCATGGGTGAAGCCTTTTCAGATTTTTTAAAACGGAGGTCGTCGCTAATCCAAAATGGCCGCCGTCTAAAAATAGCACAAATTTTTAAAAAATCTTCTCATGAACCGCCAGCCGGATTTCGACAAAACATGGTAGGAATGATCGATGTACAATGCTCTTTCAAAGTTGTTCAAATGGTGACCCCGGGGGCAAAAATGGGCGTGGCCCGTGGGGTCAAATTTTATTTTTGACCGAATATGGTCATGTCTATATCAAATCGAAGGTATCAAAGAGGCGATCGCTCTGGTACATTATTTTATCGAAATTGGATGGTCATGTCGTCCAAGAATGCCGCCAAAAGGTCAAAAGGTCATTCTTTAAATATGAGAGATTTCAAAATTCTTCTTCACACGAACCGCTTGGCCCATGGTGGCCAAACTTCACAGTTATGGTCCATGGGTGAAACCTTTTCAGATTTGTTAAAACGGAAGCCGTCGCTAATCCAAGATGGCCGCCATCTAAAAATAGCACAAATTCTTAAAAAATCTTCTCATGAACTGCCAGCCGGATTTCGATGAAACTTGGTAGGAATGATCAACGTAGAATGCTCTTTCAAAGGTGTTAAAATGGTGACCCCGGGGTCAAAAATGGGCGTGGCTCGTGGGGTCAAATTTTATTTTTGACCAAATATGCTCGTGTCATATATCAAATTGAAGGTATCGATGAGGCGATTGCTCTGGTGCAATATTTGTCGGAATCAGATGATTATGTCATCCATAATGGCCTCCAAAAGGTCCATTTATTCAAGATTTTGAACGTCTTTTTCTCAGGAACCACATGGCCGATGCTGGCCAAACTTCATAGTAAGTTAAGATCCTTGGGTGAAGCATTTTCAGATTTGGTAAAATGAGTCATTGCTTTATCCCAGATGACCGCCATCTAAAAATAGCACAATTTCTTTAAAACACATGAACTCAATGTCACATTCTCCTCTGGTGTTCATGGAGTCAGGTGAGCGAATTAGGGCCATCATGGCCCTCTCGTTTTTGCCCCTAATTTGATTTCCTGCCACATCTAACATACTATTTGACTATTGTTTTCTTTTTCATCTGAATTGCTTGGCCCTAAATGATACTCTTTTGTGTTGATGGGCCGCTGTTAAGCACCATTCCATTCTAAAAATGTGAAAATTAGTTGCAAAAAGTGCAGATCCTGATGAGACGGTTCGTCACGAGCCGGCTCATTTGGATCTACACTTTGCCAATACCACTATACAGGCCTGTGGTGTTGAAAGGGTTATCACTTAGACCGCTACACACAACAATTGTTGTTTGCTGTTGCTTTTATATCTTGCCTTATTTCTCAATAAAAACATGGTTTGACAGCATGTTGTAAATTATTCTAAAGTGCTGTCAAAGCATGTTTTTGATGATAAAAATGGAGAATAGAAAATAAACAGCTGACGACAAAATTTTTTAAGATAGCGGTGTAAGGGTTAAGTCGGATTGGCTTGGAATTTCATAGACATAATTGTCTGTCATTATCCATATTTAATTCTATTGCCCACCCATGCAGCCCCTACGCACAAGGCCAAATGAGTTGAATCTGGTTATACTCATTATATACCACCACCCCCCCTCCCATACAGGTGAAATATGGTAGTCGATCTTGTTACCCCGACTAAAATTACCTCCGCTGTTGATAGGCTGTTAAACACCATGGAATAAAACATAATTCCATGATGGCATCGAGATGGCACTGTTGTTGTGTTTGCAGGCCAGCACTACGTGGTGCCAGTGTCGGGATACTTCTGTAAACTGTGCCACAAGTTCTACAACAATGAGATGACCGCCAGGACGAACCATTGTCAGTCACAGGCCCACTTTGACAAGTTCCAGGTACGTCCACACCTTCAGGTCAACTTTGTGTCTAAAGAATATGATACCCTATGATTCCATTGTTACGCCTGCTTGTGGACAACTTGATATAGTCGGCACATTGGTGTATGTATGTGCGTCTGGGTTAAAGTTTTTACAACTACACTATATCGCTGAAACAGCTTCACTGATTAACTTTAAAATTCACATGGGTTTTTATCATGATCCATATTGTCATTCTACGCCTCACCCGTGCAGCCCCTGTGCCCAATGTCAAGGTCAAATTACTTATTAAGTTATTTTGGATTAACCAGTAGGTTAAAGTTTATAAAAACATTATCTCTGAAAAGGCTTCGACAATTCACTCGAAACTTCACATGTGTCTTTATCATCCATCATCCATATTTTCATTCTGTGCCCAAGGTCAAATTACTTTGGGTATATGACGTTACAAGTGTCCGTATGTCCCATCCTGTTTCATTCGTCACAAACTTAAAGCTCGGGGTAAATTTCTTATAATTTCTGTTTCCTTTCCCGTAACTTCTTCATATTTGACGGTGCTCTATCATGCTGTGACAAATCCACAATCCTCTGGCCCCCACTAAACCCAAGGTCATGGTTGCATACTTAGTGTGTTGAAAACCGTATGCTCAGTAGCCGATTTCATCAAAATTGCAAAGTATACTTTGAGGGAGAAATTTTCAATTTAAAGATAAATTTATTAATTTTTGTCGCGCCTGCTTTAGCAGAGGCGCGACTATTGTCGGCGCTTTTTCCGTCGTCGTCCGCGTCGTCTGGTTTTTTGTAAGGCAAATGCGTTAAAGTTATTGTTTTTACACAATATCTCTTTAACCCCTTGCCAGACTTTCATAATATTACATCAATCTTTTTCTAGGGATGATGCTTCATTACGCACACACCCACATCCAAATTCTCAAGGTCAAGGTTATTTATTTACTTTTAATGTTCACCGGTTTTGTAACAGAAATGTGTTAAAGTTATTGTTTTTTCACAATATCTCTTTAACCCCTTGCCACACTTTGATAATATTTCACATCAATCTTTGTCTAGGGATGATGCTTCATTACGCACGCTCCAACATCCAAATTCTCAAGGTCAAGGTCATTTATTTACTTTTAATGTTCACCGGTTTTGTAAGAGAAATGCGTTAAAAGTTATTGTTTTTTCACAATATCTCTTTAACCCCTTGCCACACTTTGATAATATTTCACATCAATCTTTGTCTAGGGATGATGCTTCATTACGCACACCCCCACATCCAAATTCTCAAGGTAAAGGTCATTTATTTACTTTTAATGTTCACCGGTTTTGTAACAGAAATGCGTTAAAGTTATTGTTTTTTCACAATATCTTTTTAACCCCTTGCCACACTTTGATAATATTTCACATCAATCTTTGTCTAGGGATGATGCTTCATTACACACACCCCCACATCCAAATTCTCAAGGTCAAGGTCATTTATTTACTTGTAATGTTCACGGTCAAATGCCTCGGCAAGCGCGATACCGCTTCCGTGGCGGAATTCTTGTTATTATACTGAATTTATTACATTATCACAGCCAAAATGGTATACTTTTAATCATCAAATATATGCAGTCGTTTGTTCCGTATGAAATAATGCATTTCCGGTAAAATAAATGATTACTCCCTCAAAGTATACTTTGCTAGAAAAGTATACTTTGCAATGTTGATGAAATAGACTACAGGTAAATTTTATTTTCACGTAACTGCTTCATATTGCACACATTCATTCCTCTGATGGTCCTCTGTCATACTGTGACAAATCCACGATCAAATTAATGCACAGGAGGAGTGTTCTATTGGATCAGGTGCTACACTGGTCACAAATCCCATAAGCCACATTTCTCCACTCATAGCCACAAATGTATAACACCACTCATTTCAATATGCCAAACACTGTATTTAGCTTTGCAAACTATGTTTTACTAGCAAAGCAAGTGGTGGGGTCATTGGTGTTCTATAAACACATTTTCTTTTTTTATAGATTGCTAGAAACAACAATTATCACAATTTCATTGTTAGCGCTTACAGTGCTGAATTAAAATTAGCCATCTGCTGTTTACTTTTTATACCCCCCGCAACGAGTTGTGGGGGGTATACTGGGGTGAGGTCTGTCCGTCCGTCCGTCACTAAACTTAACATCATACAAATATGTTATAACTACATATTTCGGGGTACCTGGGCCCACGCGGTGGGGTATTCCATAAGCCTCGCTTACTGACAAATCTAGTTATTTCTATTTTTCTCAATAAAAACACGGTTTGGCAGTATTTTAGAATCATTTCCAATGGAAATTATTCTAAAGAACTGTCATATTATGCTTTTATTGAGAAAAAGACATACAGTGTAGTATGAAATGACACCAAACGATAGTTTTGATTTCCCGCATTTTAAAGTTTAACAGCTAGGATTCTTCATATTCTATTTCCAGAAAGCAATGATCGCCAAGGCATACAGCAAACGTATGAAAGAGGAGTCAGTGGTGAAGGAGGAGTCAGTGGCAATGGAGAGCCAATCAGAAGCCCTGTCTCCAATCAGCAAACAAAATGACAGCCAATCAGACAGTGTTACTATAAATACCAGCCAACAGAATGGCACCACTGAAGATGCTAAAAATGAATCCGCTACAGTGGAGGAGGAGCCAAAAGGCGAGGCTGAGAGCGTGTTGGAGGAGAGCGGGGTGGAGAATCCGACTACAATGTCGTGTTACGAGACGGCAGACGAGAGCACGGACCAGAGCCAAGAGGATGATGGGAAATTCCTGTCAATGCAGGAGTCGCAGGGCAGCGATATGGACGAGACGAAGGTCGGGGGTGATGTTGAGAGTCCTGTCCGAGGTCGTTCAGGGATGAAGGCGAGGGGCAGTGGGAAGGCAGTGAGGAGCCGAGGGAGGGGCAGGCAGGCCAAACGTGTATAATTAGGGCAGGTGCGAAAGTTAGAGAGAATAAAGTGATTTCACCCATTACATGTGAAATACCCATCTAGATGTAAAAAAAAAACTTTTTAAACTTTGTCTCATTTCTCATCCAATATGTATGTTACGACTGCTCATTTGAACTGTTTTGTCAAGTTCCAATGGTAGCCACATCATATTCTTCTGAGATGAGGTAAGAACAATATTTGGAATTTTCCATAAGCAAGCTGGTGTATCGTCGGTATGTAAAGGGTTAAACAGACTGACATGTCTGGGTTTTTTTTTTTTTAGATAAAGCAATACATAGATGATATTCCATCTACATTTTGAATAGTGGGAAATAATACACGAGTGTGCGTCGGCTTCCGCGTAAGCAACGAGTGAGCGTAGTGAACCCCCGACCTTCGTCTCGTCCATATCGCTACCCTGGTACTCCTGCATCGACACGAACACGAGTGTATTATTTCCTCTATTCAAACATGTACGATTGAATATTCCATTTATTACACTTCCACGGCGGATATTTATTCACATTTAGTCTGTTTTTGTGGCTATAATCAATGAATTGTGATGTGCGTATGAATAGTTACAAAACGACGTTTTTAAAGGTGCTGTGTCTCAGATGATGTCTCAAATATTGACCTCGCTTCATGCAAGATAATGTGTTTATGAATGTTCTCAAAACCCATACCAGCAATTTGTAAAATTTAATTATTTTTTGTTGAAATACTGTGCTACATAAATTCTATTATAGAGACTAATTTATTTACTTAAAATAGAAATTAAATTTGGAACCATCGCTTGTAAAAAAAATTATTATTATTATTAAAGTATTATAAACACTTTTGCCAGACGATTTCTGTTATGTATGGAGTTACACTACCCAGATATCAATGTTTCTGGACATCTGGGGCCCGTTTCACTAAACTTTGTACGACTACAATGTTCGTAAGTGCAAATTTTGGATCCTCTGAAAAAAGTCCAATTGATGGATTTACATTTATTGAACATAGGCTGCATATGCAGCCTATGCTCAATAAATGTAAATCCAATAATTGTTTACATGAAAACAATGTTAATGTGAAATTAACAGACTATCATAATTTTGCACTTCCGAACATTTTAGACTTTTAGTCGTACAAAGTTTAGTGAAACGGACCCATGTTGGTAATCGCAACTCGCAATCAAGCTGTTTCGTTGGCCAAGCCTGAGCTGCAGACAGATTGTGACCCAAGCATTGTAAATTCATGCACTGTGTTCCTTACTAGTCTGAATATCTGCATCATCCCTGTGTTGTAGTACGATCTTTTGAATCAGTTATTTTCCTGTGTGTATTTCCACAGGTTGAAGTAACGAACCAAGGTTCATAAATACATTAAATATACATAGAAGCATCAAGTGGAAACGAAATAAGGTAAACAATTTTTTTTACTCCCTCTTATAACACATTACCAAGGTCGCTATGTTTTTAATGGGCCGTACTCGCGTGGACATAGCACATCAGGGAATATATCATTGCGGAGGACTAACATTTGCCTAACTTCTGCAATAGGCTACAATGCTATAAATCGGTTGACTGTTTCGTCCGTTATCTTGAGGCCGTCCCAGTACGGCCCATTAAAAACATAGGGACCTTGTTAACGTGTTATAAGATGGAGTAAAAATAATGTTAGCTTATTATCTCTCGCACTTATCGGTGCTTTTATGTATATTTAATGTATATATATATCTTGGTCCGTTACTTCAACCTGTGTGTATTTCGTGTCTAAACAATGTTATTAAACCATCAACGAGCAATAATCCATTTCTTACCTATCGTCCATTATAGGAATGAATGGCCTTTTTGTGGAATTTATTGGGGTATAAACTTGGAAAAGTCGCGGGAATACTGAACGAAGGCCCGAAGGCCTCGTCCAGTATTCCCGCGACTTTTCCAAGTTTATATCCCCGATAAATTCCACAAAAAGGCCATTCATTCCTTATAATTCCAGCATTTGAAATAAATTCATCAAGAAAATGTGTTTATTTTCCGTTTTCTTAAGAATTATTTTAACTGCGCCTCACGGTTACGGAAAGTAGTTCGGCGTGGGAGTTTACTGGGATATAAATTTTGTACAGAGACTTGCTACGGACCAATCAAATGTTAGGGAATTGTGTAAATATTTTTATGCTGGAATTATGATCTGGCAAAACTGGTCCTATTGCCTTTGTGGCCGGTGTAGAGACCAGCACAGTGTGGTGTGGATCTACGACGTTTCACTATCGGCATTAACCCTTTTCATCCTGAGGATACGCCATTATGTTTGTGGAAAATCCTAAATATATGTTGCAACCACCATTTGAACCGTCTCGTCGAGACGGTTCAAATGAGTGGTCACAACATATACATTCTTTGAGAAATAACAAAAATAAAATGTTTAATAAATTTCATACCCGTAAAGGTATATTCCGAAAGGAATGGGTTTAGGCCATCATAGCCGCAGCAAGCTATAGACCAGTCTTAGGTTACTGAACTTGACACACACAAGTTACTTCCCGTATAAAAACTTACAGGACATCCTTGGTGTTAGAATTGGCCGAAATAGTCTGTTTGACATCACAATGACTACCGTCGGTTCCACGTTTTGCTGCCGACAAACTGTTTTGGCTATTAAGCACATTAAATCTAAAAAATATTTAATAGTAAGTACTTTTTCATCAATAACAAAACCCTTCCCAAAAAAAATTATTTGGATTTTATTGCGAAAAAAAAAAAAATCCCATATGGGGCTAAAAATATTTATTTTTTTAAATAATTTTTTATTTGTGGACCGATTTTTAAAAATCTAACTTGTTTTGATCATTTCCAAGATATCTAGCCAGGTTCAGAGTCAATTTCCAATTTTTTTTTAAAAAATTAATCCTCCTGGTCCTCCTCGTCCTCCTCGTCTCTCGTGTTAACTTCCCATAGGAAAATTGTTTTTTCGCAATAAAATCAATATTTGATAGAATTTCATCATATAAAACATTTTAGGGAGGGTGACTTTTTTGTTATTTATAAAAAAGTACTTTTTAGATTTAATGTGATTAAAGTTCGTCGGCAGTGAAAAGGTGGAACAGACAGTAGTTTCTCTGACATTGTTATTTTCACAAGCAACGTGATGTCTAACTGACAAACTCCGCCAACTCTAATGCCGGAATAATTCTAATGGAACGTACTTGCGGTTTGCTATGTTGGGTAACCTACATGTGTTTATAACTGGTCGATATTCATGTATTATATTTTTATCGTACTCTAAGCACTAAAGTGCATCGGCTGTTTTGTTTATTGTGGTGTGTAAAACATTTGGTCTTTATAAAAGTGTATAAACTCTGAAGAATGCCTCGCTAATATTTAATTAACTGTTTTCCATCGTACAATAAATGCAAGATCAGTAGCCGATTACATCAAAATTGCAAAGTATACTTATCTAGCAAAGTATACTTTCAGGGAGTAATCATTTAGTTTTCACAAAATGCCTTATGTCGTATAGAGTTAACGAATGCATATATTTGATAATTAAAAGTATGCAGAATTATTATACTGAATTTATTACATTATCACAGCCAAAATGGCTGTGATAACGTAATAAATTCAGTATAATAAAAATTAATAAATGTATGCTAAAATTGAAAATTTCTCCCTCAAAGTATACTTTGCTAGATACGGTAAGTATACTTTGCAATGTTGGTGAAATTGGCTACAGATATGTTTTACGGTATTACTAATATTCACAAATAGACATATACTAGTATGGTTTGTGACTTCCGTCATTTTGTCCCAATACCAGGAACAGGTGCGCCACCCAGTTTTGGCAGATGATGTCCCATACGTCGGCCATGTTGATACTAAGGTTTCCATGACTACCATGTACATTTCGGACAAGCTATGTAATTTAATATTTTTTATTTTCCGTAAATGGCACTGAAAGTTGATGAAAATTTTATACGAAATGTGAAATTACTGCATTGCTATGAATATTTCAACATCTTTCGACATCATTTAAAGACCTTAGCTGTTGATAGGCGGTTAAACACCAATAAATCAATCAAAACATTAAAGAAAATATCACAGTTTCTGTAACTATTCCGTCTAAAATCGCTCATCATCTTGGGTACAAAATCACATGGCTTGCCTCATTTCACAATCATAACTGTTTTACTGTACACCTTAACCCTTTCAACACTACAGGTCTCTGTCCTAATGATTACAAACAGTGTAGATCCAGATGAGCCGGCTCGTAACGAGCCGTCTCATCTGGATCTGCACCATTTGCGGATATTTTCTTTGTTAGTCTGAAAATTAAAATTAAACACTCCATTCGAGTTACTTGGGGATGAAAGGGTTAAAACTGTTCACGCAGCAAATCATTTTTCAAAGTTACAAACATATGTCCATTTGAAGAATATTCTTTCGTGTAATTTCAAATAAATATCACATTTCCCCTCTACCCAGGTATTATGCATGGTAGTATGTTGAGGGGTATATCATAGTGTCCACGTCTCCGTCTGTATGTTCATCCATTCATATCCTTCAAGTTTGCAGGTACAGTGGAACCTCTCTAAACCGGACACCAATAAAACACCTGTGATCTTATTTTTTATGAGTTTCTTGGTCATTTATCTCAGGTGTTGATGTCTGGTCGTGATCTCATAGCACACAACTATGGCTCAGAATGATTAAATACCCGATTTACAGTGAAACCTCTCTAAGCCGGACACCCTGGGGACCTCCCGGGGTGTCCGGTTTAGAGGTTTCACTGTATCTGCAACCTTAATTATACCCCCCGCAACGAGTTGTGGGGGGTATACTGGAGTCAGGTTGTCTGTCCGTCCGACCATCTGTAAACTTAACATCAGAGAAATATTGTTATAACTTCTATTTCCTTCATCTAAAATGCTTAATATTTCACACATGCATTCATGTAAGGCTCTACTACCATGCTGTGCCAAATGCACGACCGTCCAACCCCCGCTGGTCGTCAAGGTCAAATACTTAGTCTCTTTACAAAACTTAACATGAGAGAAATATTGTTATAATTTCTATTTCCTTCATCTAATATGCTTAATATTTCACATATGCATTCCTGTAAGGCTCTACTACCATGCTGTGCCAAATCCACGACCGTCCAACCCCCGCTGATCCCAAGGTCAAATACTTAGTCTCTTTACAAAACTTAACATCAGAGAAATATTGTTATAACTTCTATTTCTTTCATCTAAAATGCTTAATATTTCACACATGCATTCCTGTAAGGCCCTACTACCATGCTGTGCCAAATCCACGACCGTCCAACCCCCGCTGATCCCAATGTCAAGGTCAAAACTTAGTCTCTTTACAAAACTTAACCTCAGAGAAATATTGTTATAACTTCTATTTCCTTCATCTAAAATGCTCAATATTTCACACATGTATTCCTGTAAGGCTCTACTACCATGCTGTGCCAAATCCACAACCACCCAACCCCCGCTGCTCCCAAGGTCAAGGTCAAATACTTAGTCTCTTCACAAAACTTAACATCAGAGAAATATTGTTTTAACTTCTATTTCCTTCCATCTAAAATGCTTAATATTTCACACATGCATTCCTGTAAGGCTCTACTACCATGCTGTGCCAAATCCACGACCGTCCAACCCCCGCTGATCCCAAGGTCAAGGTCAAATACTTAGTCTCTACAAAACTTCACATCAGAGAAATATTGTTATAACTTCTATTGCCTGGATCCAAAATGCTTAATATTTCACACATGCATTCCTGTAAGGCTCTACTACCATGCTGGGCCAAATCCACGACCGTCCAACCCCCGCTGATCCCAAGGTCAAAATACTTAAGTCTCTTTACAAAACTTAACATCAGAGAAATAAGTTACAACTTCTATTTCCTTCATTGAACATTTTTAATATTTCTCTTGTGCATTCCTCTAAGGTTGTGCTATCATGCTGTGACAAATCTACGACCGTCCAACTCCCCGCTGATACCAAGGTCAAGGTCACATACTTAGTCTCTTTACAAAACTTAACATCAGAGAAATTCTATTTCTTTCATAAAAAATTCTTAATATTTCATGCATGCATTCCTCTAAGGCTCTACTATCATGCTGTGACAAATTCCCGCTGATCTCCAGGTCAAGCTCACATACTTAGTCATCGAGAAATCGGTTATAACTTCTATTTCCTTGCTCGGATCTGCTTCACATTTCACACACGCATTGCTTTCATGGACCTCTACCACCTGTGACAAATTCACGTTCATGCCGCTCCCGCTAAGCCCAGAGTCAAGGTCACAAGCCCACACACTTGGACATTTTTACATATTTTATGGGTACCTGGGCCCACACGGGGGGTATTCCGTAAGCCTCGCTTACTGACCAATATAGTTCACATTGACATATCTGTTTATTGCCATCTATGTTTTCATTTAATTTCGCCCTAATGCAGCTATATGAACGAGTTCAAGGCCAATTGCAAAATAAATTCATTGATGTTTCAATTTGTTGGTTCAAATGTCAGCCGGGGGTACCTGCTCTCTACCCGTCTGTAAATAACCTTGTCGTTGAATGGATGTAAAACCCTAATAAATCATTCGGGCACTTGCCCTAGTTTGTGTACTGTATATTGCAGTAAGCATACTTGTACTATAAATAGATACAAGTATATCTATTTTTATGTTGATTTTAACTCTTTGCATGCTAACGGCGAAAATATCCACCAAACGAATTAGGAGTATATGTTTTATTTCTCTCTGTAAATATGTCCGGACACAATTCTAATGAAATTTCAAGACATATTCATGACATTTATAAGGAGAAATAAAAGAAAATATAATGAATTGTCATCTGCTATTTTTTAACTATTTATACCCCACAAATTTCCCAGCATGCAAAGAGTTACCGGCGTTTGTACATTTGATCCCTACAGGTAGTTGGGCATTGCACTTCAAATCAGGAGGTCGTGGGTTCAAATCAGGAGGTTGTGGGTTCAAATCAGGTTGTGGGTTCAATCCCCGCCCTAGGCCGGTAAAACTAGTTTCATAGTAATTCCATCCCACTGGTCTTTTGGATACTTCTTTGGCATTTTTGTATGTGAGGGTTTAATCTGGATATACCCCTTATATCAGTCATACGATTATTAGTAAAATTATTACTTTTAGGGAAGGGGCCAAGTGACTGGTGTGGTGGACCTGGCACCAGGTCGGGTTATTCTAATTTCAGGTCTGAATATGTATTTATCCCGTCAACACAGTGCGTATGTGCCGTGAAACACGGTGCCGTGAAACATTTTTGATATCCAGTCAATACAATTTTTGCATTTTACAGCCATTTGTAGGTGTTGACGGGATAAATAGAATAGTAGGTTAGTGCCGTGAATGGGAAAAAATATCTGGCGCGGCACGGAAACGGGATGTGCTCGGCATAGCCTCGCCCATCCCGTTTCCTGAGCCTTGCCAGATATTTGTTCCCATTCACGGCACAAACCTACTATTCTCTATTTATTTTGATGTAAATATTCCGTTCTGATTTTGGGATTTTCTCGCCAATGCAGCAGGTTACATGCGGGATTGAACCCGTTGACCTGGCTGTAAATGACCTTAGCTGTTGATAGGCCGTTACACACCAATAAATCAAATGATAGTATTTCCATCCCACTTGTCTTTTGGATGAGACCAGTTGCCGATTTCACCAACATTGCAAAGTATACTTATCTAGCAAAGTATACTTTGAGGGAGTAATCATTTATTTTTCCCGAAATGCATTATGTCGTATAGAACTAACGACCGCATGTATTTGATGATTAAAAGTATGCAGAATTATTATGCTGAATTTATTACATTATCACAGCCAAAATAGTAAAATTTATTCTTAAATTTAAAGATTTCTCCCTCAAAGTATGCTTTGCTAGATAAGTATACATTGCAATGTTGGTGAAATAGGCTATTTTCCTTTTTTGGTGAAATAGGCTATTTGCAATGTTGGTGAAATAGGCTACTGAAACCGAGGCCCTTCTCATATTCATATCATAACAAAACATCGCTAAACTTTGTACAACTAAAATGTTCGTAAGTGCAAATTTAGGATTGTCTGTAAATTTCAATTGATGGATTTACATTTATAAATGTAGATCCGATAATTGTTTACAAGAAAACATTGTTAATGTGCAATTTACAAGACTATCATAATTTTGCACTTCCGAACATTTTAGTCGTACAAAGTTTAGTGAAACGAGCCCCTGTACAAGGATTCACACACCTGTGGGCAAGTGATCTAGGTGTGGTAAGAGAACCTGGCACCAGATCAAGATGTATGTAGTGTGGTTAATATATTATATGTGGCTGTGATGGATAAATGGGGTTTATGAAAGCTTTTTGACCAGTGTAGATTCAGATCAGCCTGTGCATCTGCACAGTCCGATCAGGATCTACACTGTTTGCAATTCCACCAATAAAACCCCGGTCATGCTTCTAACAAGCAATATAGATCACTGTCAGGAGACAGGAGTGTGCTATTACAAGCCCATTTCTTCAGTCACAGCCACATGTGAATGACCATGGTATGATTCCATCACAGATGTCAAAAGTTGGCCGCAGGGGAATTAGTCATTGTTGGTTCCCAATGTAAACCTCAAAGTATGTAGAATGGCAGAATTTCCTAAAATTTCAAAAATGTTGTGTTCATGATGTTGAAATTTGATTGAAAGTAAGTTCACAGTGAAGTGCACCAATCTATTAACATGACTTGTAAAAATACCGAATCTAGAAAGACGAGCATACATGGGTATCTGTTTTTATCACATCATTTGTATTTGAATCATTGTGAAACACTGAAAAAATAAAATTACCCGAAACTGAAAGTAGTTTGTTGGAATATTTTGTACCTGGAAGTGTGATACATAGAGGTTCTTACATGGGCATGGCAGGGATGGTTGACGGGTTAAACAATTCATAATTATGTTTAGAAACAAAGCAGAAAGTCGCAGAAATAAAAAATAGCCATGGAAACGAAAGCTCACCTCTAAAGATCCTGGGGGCCGTTTAGTTGTTTCACTAAACTTCCTACGACTAAAATGTTAAAATGTTCGTAACTGCACAATTATGATAGTCTGTAAATTTCACATTAACACTGTTTTCTCGTAAACAATTATTGGATTTACATTTATTGAGCATAGGCTGCATATGCAGCCTATGCTCAATAAATGTAAACCCATCAATTGAAATTTCCAGACGATCCTAAATTTGCACTTTATATTAACATTTTAGTTGTACGAAGTTTAGTGAAACGGCCCCCCCTGAACTGTTCGCCTAAAATATCGGGATCTATACTGTTCGTTAGAAGCTGGATATGTTTCGCCGACTGGATGGCAACATTGTATAGTGAATGATCAGGGTCTACACGGAATATTTCAGTGACAAAGTGGCGAACAGTGTGGCCACTGGTCGGAGTGGGGATGGGTGGCTCAGTTCAGCAGGCACATACAGGCTGTGGCCAGTTTCACTAAACTTCGACAGCGCTCCAGATAAGGAATTAGTAATTGAGTAGTTTCACTCCATCATTTCTGAAGCAATGAAATGACAACATCGTGGCATTTCATTAGAATTGTCTCCTTGGAGACAATTCTAATGAAATACCAAGATGTGTTTTCATGGAAAATAAGAAAAATATGCTATATTTGTGGTATGTTTATTGTTTTCTGCAGCATGATAAAGGTACCACAAATTTAATTGGGTATTTACGCAAATACGCAGCTTATCTGGAGCTCTGCTTCGAAATAAGTAAATTAACGGTAGGGGTTCCTCCTTACAGGAATCACGATTTGCCTGGTTTGGCCCTCAGGTACGTTTTTATCTTTGGCTATTTTGTTACCTGGGAGTTGAATTGGATTATTGCCCATTACAAAAGTAGTATGATTATTAGTTATTATTACTGATCCTACTGCTTTTGGGAAGGGGCCAAGTGAGTCTGGTGTGGCGAGGACCTGGCATCAGATCAGGATTATTTTGATTTCAGGGCTGAATATATAGTTTTGTTATGGTAAATATTCAGTTCTGATTTTGGGATTTTACCCCCATTTGTACATGTACTTGACCATGGATTTATTGATAGGCCGTTAAATCCAAACAAACAAACTTCTGAAAGTACGATCTACTAACAGTGACATAGCCAGGTTGTAGCCGAGGGGTGCCAATTGTGGACCGATTTTGATAAGGGGTACGGGGGCATCGTTCCTAGGAACAAATCTTGATTTCTACATCCAATATATACAGGTATTATAGTTATTTCCCTCAGAAAACGTAAGTTGAAGTAAAAATACACACCTGACCAACTTTTAGATGTATACTCGCAGATACCCCCACCCATGTCTGGGCCCTTGACTGGCTACGCCACTAAAGCAAAAGGGACGCAACCTCACAATATCCAGCCAATCAATCAAATTATTCATGTCGCACAATAGGCCCAAACGACGACACAGTGCCGTAATCCGCGGTCAATGCAATGACTGTCATGGTATTAATAAGAGCGACGGCTGACCACACACACGTATATTGTCCTGTCGCTGATAAAATGAGTCGTATGGCGTTTGCGACCAGCGTAGCTCCAGATCAGCCTGCGCGTCCGCGCAGTCTGATCTGAAGCTACGCTGTTCGCCAGCGAAATGGTATAACTGCACTAAAACAAACAAGAGATTAGATCTTATAATAGTGAGAATGCGTGAAAGTACAAGACGATCTAAACAACACTGTTACGCATGTTGTAGCGTGGTTCTTCTGAGACCACACCTCTAACTAGAAATGGACGCTTGTCGACAAGCGCATGTGTATCCCCCTCCCCAGATACACAAGTAATTTGAAAAAAGGGTGATCGAGTTATGCTCCGGAGACAAAATCGGTGACGGACAAAGGGAGATAACTAAATAAACAATTAGTGATGCAAGAGTTGTCATTCTTGCGCGACACACCTTTAGGGTCTATGCATGTGTGAAGCTACTGGAGCGCAGAATTATTTGTTAATAGTCCTATATTTATGTACATATATCTGCACAGGTGCACATAATGCCACAATATTTTCAACACAGTTGACGGAAATGTAATATAGAATGTAAATAAAAAAAATAATGCTCGCTACTGGAGCCGAGAATTTTGTTTAATAGTCCTATATTTATCTATACTGAGCAAAACTAGAAACGTCCCTCCATGTTTAAGGAAAGATTCATCAAAAACCAAAAGGGTTACTTTTAAAAATCAAAATGGAAAAACAAGTTCATTCATTTCTGTATCAAAGCCAATAAATTGCATTTGGATATCTTGTTAAATATCCGAGAGATAACCGGCCAAGGGCGGTAGGGGTCAAAATCAAAAATCACAAAAACTCAGAAATGTGTTACTTAATGTTTAGAGATGGAATTTCAATAAGTAATGTGGCAAATTCAGTAAATCTCGTTAGTACCGAGTGTGGCCACCATTTGCATGAATGCATGCAATGATCCTACGCCGTATCGACGTGACGTAACGCAATACCAGTGCGTTGGACAAATTCCTCCATTCCCGTTGTAACGCCCGTGTAAGATCGCGAACATTGTCAATCTGATGGTTAGCTCGTGCTTTGCGGCCCAGCTCATCCCATATGTGCTCAATGGGATTGAGATCCGGGGAGGACCGCGGGCCATGGCATGACGTCGACGTTGTTTTGCTGTAAGTATTGAGTGGTGACCCTGGCTACGTGAGGGCGGGCATTGTCGTGCATCAATGTCACACCAGGACCATGCTGACGGATAAATGGTAAGGCATGTGCATTTAGCACATCTCCAACATAACGTTGTGCATTGATGTTGCCCTGTACAACAACCAAATCTGTCTTCCGGTTTCCCATGATCCCACCCCAGACCATTACGCTCCCTCCCCCAAACCTGTTCTTGTCAACAATGCAACAATCGGTGAATCTTTCATTTTTACGCCTGTATACCCGTAATCTTCCGTCAGCATGACTAACTGTGAACCGAGATTCATCGGTGAACAAAACTCGGTTCCAGTCAGCCCTTCTCCAGTTCAGATGACGTCGCGCCCATAACAGTCTGGCAGCACGGTGACGTTGGGTCATTATCTGACCAGTGTACGGGCGGCGTGCCCGGATTGGTTGGGCGTTACGACGTAACCGGTTGCGAATGGTCTGCCCTGAGACACCGTATCGCCTAGCAGTGACTGTGGCTGCCAATCGACGTTGACGTAAGTGCGTCAACGTAATGTAACGATCGGCTCTAGCCGTCGTTACACGAGGCCTACCAGGTCGCTGCCGGTCGTCAACAGCCCCAGTCTGCTGGTACCGGGCTGCAAGACGATCAATCGTCTTCCGACAGCAACCAAACCGAGGCGCGACCGCCCTGGCGGCCATCCCACCCGCAAGCATCCCAATTGCCTGATTTCGCTCGTTTTCGGAAAGCCGTGGCATATCGAAAACAGTGAAAAATTAAAAAAAAAAATTAATTTTCCGAATAGCCCCCCTATCGCATGAATGGTACGACATGAACTGAATCACCTTATCGATGACAAGTATAGCGTGCACGTGCAAAAAGTGGAAATCAACGTTCCGGTCACTGGCCGCTATGTAAACCGTGTGTATCGGCTAAACTCTACACGATCGTATTCTGAACATCGCCACGGTTTAAAATACATGTACTTTGAACATGTGGTACATACATAGACAGAGCTACACCGGCTATAAAACAGGGACGTTTCTAGTTTTGTTGAGTATACATATATCTGCACAGGTCCACATACTGCCACAATATTGTCAATACAGTTTAGGTAAATGTAATAATTTAGCTGTATAAATTACCTGTAATAAGTTAGTGGTCAGTTAAAAAATTTAAAAAGAATGTAAAAAAAAAATTAAAAAAAAAAGTTGAAAAATAAAAAATAATAATACTTGCTACTGGAGCCCAGAATTTTTTTTTAATAGTCCTATGTTTATCTACATATATCTGCACAGGTCCACATAATGCCACAATATTTTCAACACAGTTTACGGAAATGTAATATACAAATATATTTTTTAAAAATAATGCTCGCTACTGGAGCCCAGAATTTTTGTTAATAGTCCTATATTTATCTACATATATCTGCACAGGTATATCTCCACATACTGCCACAATATTGTCAACACAGTTTACGGAAATGTAATAATGTACCTGTATAAATTACCTGTAATAAGTTAGTGGTCAGTTAAAAAATTGAAAAAGAATGTAAAAAAAAAATAAAAAAAAAAAAAATGGAAAAAAATATTCAATGAAAAAAAAGAAAAAGAATAATGCTCCCTACAGTGTACTGGAGCCCAGAATGTTTTTTAATAGTCCTATATTTATCTACATATCATATATACACAGGTCCACATATTCCCACAATATTTTCAACACAGTTTACGGAAATGTAATATAATCATTTACCTGTATAAATTACCTGTAAGTTGTCAGTGGTCAGTTGCACATGCTAGCACATGCACAGGTGAATAGTCTGTATATAGCACTTACCAGCTTATGCTACTAGACAAAAATTGAAAAATAATTTGAAAAAAAAATGAAAAAAAACAAATGGAAAAAAAAGGTTAAAAATAATAATGCTTGCTACTGGAGCACAGAATTTTTTTTAATAGTCCTATATTTATCTACATATATCTGCACAGGTCCACATAATGCCACAATATTTTCAACACAGTTTACGGAAATGTAATATAATCATTTACCTGTATAAATTACCTGTAAGTGGTCAGTTGCACATGCTAGCACATGCACAGGTGAATAGTCTGTATAAAGCACTTACGACCTTATGCTACTAGACAAAAATTGAAAAATAATTTGATGAAAAAAAATGAAAAAAAAAAAAAGAAAAAAAAAATGAAAAAAAAAAAGTTTAAATATAATAATGCTTGCTATTGGAGACCAGATTTTTTTTTAATAGTCCTATATTTATCTACAAAAATCTGCACAGGTCCACATAATGCCACAATATTTTCAACACAGTACCCAATGTAGTGATTTACCTGTATAAATTACCTGGTCAGCAGTGGTCAAGCACTGGACATCTGCACATGCTAGCCCATGCTAGCACATGGTTCTCCCAGTTTCTATTGTTCTCTACAGGTAAGGTGTACAGAGCACACGAGAAAAGGTGTACAGAGCAGACGAGAAAACAGGTCTTCATGCATTATTGTCCAGTTTGTAGAGTGCGCAAAACAAAAAAGGGAGATAACTCAAAAATTAGCTACGCAAGAGTTGTCATTCTTGTGCGCGACACACCTCCGGGTCGTGGTCTATGCATGTGTGAAGTTTCATGAAAATATTCCAAATGGGTTGGTCGAGTTATGCTCCGCCGACAGGAAATCAGTGAGCGAAAACAAAAAAGGGAGATAACTCAAAAATTAGCTATGCAAGAGTTGTCATTCTTGTGCACGACACACCTTCGGTTCGTGGTCTAATTGAATGTGTTAAGTTTCATAAAAATATTCCAAAGGGTGGTCGAGTTATGGTCAATCAGTGCGCAAAACAAAAAAGGGAGATAACTCAAAAATTAGCTATGCAAGAGTTGTCATTCTTGTGCGCGACACACCTTCGGGTCGTGGTCTATGCATGTGTAAAGTTTCATGAAAATATTCCAAAGGGTGGTGGAGTTATGCTCCGGACACGAAATCAGTGCGAGAAACAAAAAAGGGAGATAACTAAAAAATTAGCTATGCAAGAGTTGTCATTCTTGTGCGCGACACACCTTCGGGTCGTGGTCTATGCATGTGTGAAGTTTCATGAAAATATTCCAAAGGGTGTTCGAGTTATGCTCCGGACAAGAAGTGTCTGCGGCGGACGCGGACGCGGACGCGGACGCGGCGCGCTGTCAAATCCATAGTATCCCCCGACGGAGTCCGGGGGATACAATTACATTGCCTTACATTACATAAGCGTTATGACGGAGTATTATTTGCAAATTTGCGTTTGACGCGTTCTTTGCGTATTTTCTACTTCGTGGAGAGTGACCTAAGAAGTTTGCTACTACACACTTTTAGGTGAGTTTATGACAACAGTGTTTTTCTCATATTGTACAATTCATTGTCTTTCAATAACAATACAGCGAAGTATGAACGTCAACGTCCTGCAGATCATTATTATATATTTTAGTGTGCGAAATGGAAACATTATTTCGCAAATGTATGCCGATGACTGTGGTGTAGCTATATAGTGCAAACTATTGCCTATAAAGCGGAAAAGGTGAATATAGTGTATTGCCAATTAACGATCAGGTTGCGTAATCGCGTGTATCACCTGTCGTGAATGTCACCTGACGCCTGTGGGAACCCTCTATACGTTACTTACTTTCAGTTTCTACATGCCATCAAAACATTAGTGGAGGCCTTTTATTGGCCTTGGCGGGCCGTCTAACATGCATATATACCTGATGACTTTATTATGGGCGTATGTGACCTCTGATCATTATCAGATTCGAACATACATGTATATGTCACCATTTTATTTGATCATATCCCCCAAAACAATATTCAGGTACATGCTGTCAGAAACTGTAATAAGCCGGGGAGATAAATAGAGAATAGTAGGTTAGTGCCGTGAATGGGAAAAAATATCTGGCAAGGCTCAGGAAACGGGATGGGCGAGGCTCTGCCGAGCACATCCCGTTTCCGTGCCGCGCCAGATATGTTTTCCCATTCACGGCACTAACCTACTATTCTATTTATCCCGTCAACACCTACAAATGGCTGTAAAATGCAAAAATAGTATTGACTGGATATCAAAAATGTTTCACGGCACCGTGTTTCACGGCACATACGCACTGTGTTGACGGGATAATTATTAAACACGTGTGTTGATGTAATGATATTAGAAACCTGTAACAAACTCCGCATAGTATCGATTCTTATGAAATCAGTGAACTCGTTTAATAAATATCATATTAAATCATCACTCATGTAAGATCTATTATAAAAACTCAGGTGTATCCGCGGGATATAATAATAGATGATAAGCTAATAATACTAGCTGTTGTGAAAAAATGCTAATGCGAGAAGAACACGATCATAAATACGTCGGGCGACTTGCGATTTTCTGACTCGGTAATCTTCACAAAAGCAGTGGTCCGAAACGTTCCAATATCTACACTTTATACACGTACACAACCGCCTGCGTTATTCGTCCCCAGATGTCAACGTTTCTGAACATATATTAGGCATCTGAACTCGGAAATCAAGCAGTTTGATTTGGCTGAACCTGAGCTGTAGCACAGCTCAGGTTCAGCCAATCAAGCTGCTTGATTTCAAGCAAATGTTCAATTATTAAGAAATAAAACAACTGACAAAATGTGTCAAGATTAGCGCAGACGGTAATGTATACGTACCTACAAACCACGTGTGTCGGACGGAAGTGATTGCAAAAGTAGATCGAATCGAACCGTGCGACTACCGTGTACTGTATATTTCACTAATTACTATATATACATGTATATGGTGTCACTTTCAATTATGCAAATGTATTTACAAAACGCGTGCTACCGTAAATATAGGTCGCAAATATAGGCTATACATTGTATCTTTAATTGACTGGGAACGTGAACGTGTTAGTATTGTTCTTGGGAGAATAGAAAGTCGACTTAAAAACAATTTATTATTCAATATTCAATTGGTATTTTCGTTGGGAATATCCGGAGATCATCTTAAGCACATGGATTATATAGCAGTCTGCCATGGAGAGATGTGGGTGTGTGGAGCGGATGAGTGACGGGAGAGTGAGATCCTCCAACCGGAACAGATGACATTTGTAGTACAGTAACTATTATTGCAGGTACCGTACGGTGCACTAAATACACTATCGCCTGTGCTAATCTTTCCAGTATTTGTCAATTTCTTTATTTCAAAGTGCTTGAATATTGTGCTTGAATCGCGCATCTTGATTGACTGAGCCTGAGCTGTGTTACAGATCAGGCTCAGATCATCAAATTGCCTGATTGTGAGTTTTCATTGCCACTGGATGTTCAGAAAAGTTGATAATCTGAGCAAGATTAACGCAGGCCGTTGCCTTGAGGCTGCTGGCTGGGAAACGCTAACATACGACGTTCACGGCCATCGTAGCCGCATTCGATTTGTTTAGTCAACTTATAATTAAAGGTAGGAATTGGCTCGCATACGTTCAATCGTTGGGCATATGAGCCCAGAAAATGTGTCAAGTCAATGGCCGTTGGCCCGTTTTTATTTCCGAATGTTGTGTTGGTTGCAATATGTGCTGCTATGAGACGGTTAATTTAACCTAGCTAGTTCAGTCTCCTACCGCACTGTGCCAGTATGTCAGACCGTGTTAAGGGCTATGTATGTGTGCATACTATATGAGCCGCGTCGCGCGAAAACCTGTATTCGCGAAATTGTTAGTCAATATGACATTTTGTTACTACATGTATGTCAATGGTATTTGCATGATGCATTGAACGCTTTTTATTTGATCATGATATCTGCAATATTCATTTAGATATTATAGTTTATACAACACCAATATGCAGGTCGTTTGAGCAAAAGAGACGTCACATAAAAGCGACGTTAAGCGACGTTATACGAGTCGCGTCGCGAGAAAACCTGTCTTCGGGAAATTCTTGGTCAAATTAACATTTTGTTACTTTGACAATGGTATTTGTATGATGAATTGAATGCTTTTTATTTGAACATGATATCTGCAATATTCATTAAGATATTATAGTTTATACAACGCCACTATGCAGGTCGTTTGAGCAAATGAGATGTCACGTAAAAACCACGTCAAACGACGTTACAGTATATATGAGCCGCGTCGCGAGAAAACCTGTCTTCGGGTAATTGTTGGTCAATATGACATTTTGTTACGATGACAATGGTATTTGTATGATGAATTTAAAGCTTTTTAGTTCATCATAATATCTGCAATATTCATTAAGATTTTATAGTTTATACAACACAACTATGCAGGTCGTTTGAGCAAAAGAGACGTCACGTAAAAGCCACGTCAAACGACGTTACAGTATATATGAGCCGCGTCGCGAGAAAACCTGTCTTCGGGTAATTGTTGGTCAATATGACATTTTGTTACGATGACAATGGTATTTGTATGATGAATTTAACGCTTTTTAGTTCATCATAATATCTGCAATATTCATTAAGATTTTATAGTTTATACAACACAACTATGCAGGTCGTTTGAGCAAAAGAGACGTCACGTAAAAGCCACGTCAAACGACGTTACAGTATATATGAGCCGCGTCGCGAGAAAACCTGTCTTCGGGTAATTGTTGGTCAATATGACATTTTGTTACGATGACAATGGTATTTGTATGATGAATTTAACGCTTTTTAGTTCATCATAATATCTGCAATATTCATTAAGATTTTATAGTTTATACAACACAACTATGCAGGTCGTTTGAGCAAAAGAGACGTCACGTAAAAGCCACGTCATGCGACGTAAATGACGTTACAGTACATACCGTTACAGATAGAGTATACGCCAACATTTACAACAGTTTGCAAGTTGACATAATCGAACTAGAAGCATGTTTGGCATTGAATAATGAATGTAAAGACGGATGAGCTTGAGTCTTTTGGTAACACATGAATGTGCAAAGCGACACAGTCAAACTGGTAAGTTCATGTATCAGCAAGTATGAACGTGCGCGGGTACGCTGATTCGGTGTGCTGATTTCTTCTTTTTGACGTCGTGTTTATTGAGCGTTTTAACAATTTATAATTGTAGAAAACCACGGAAGTATATTGATTAACTAATTATTTGATTAGGTCTATAAGACCGTTTAGTTCAACATATACAAATGGAAATACACACGCATACGGGGAGAACAAATACGTCCAACAGTAAATTACATTACAACTATAGCACAGTCGATGGCGCGCCATCGCAATATACCCACGTTTCCCAAATGCGAAGTTGAAAAGGGGGAGATAATTCATGACCGGGGGTCGAATCAAAAATCAAAATTCACTGCGCATCTACACACCATAAGGAAGGCACACACCAAGCACACACATATTACGGTTAAACAGTTTTACTTCTTACACGAAACGTGACGGACGGACAGACGGACGGGCACCCGTGACGAAAACAATATACACATTTAGTTTTTTTTTAAAAGTGGGTATACAAAAACTGTTTGCTCTGAAAGGCAGTGTTCATGTCTGATGACAGGCACCCTTACTGTCATGTGTTGCTCACTATGTACACAATCACAATCACTGGAACAGCGTGAGAGCAAAAGCCTGCATCGCTTAGTTAATACGTGTTATTTCTACTGCATCGCAGTCTCTCACTCGCCTAATAGGATACCACCTTCAAGGGTAGCGCGTGGAAGTCTGCCACATGGCCAAACTGGCTATGGTAACATATTTGAGACAGTTGTTACCTCAGCTTGTGATTAGCTTGTCCTACCACCCACTTGTGTTTGTTTTGGGAGTGTTACGGTAGCAGTTTGTCTTTTGAAGACTCAACTAAAAATACGAGGGTCCCAAAGTACGAATAAATGAGAGGTGAGGGGGGAGGAGAGATACAATAATAACAATACCCACAAGTCAAGAGATCCTTGATAATCGTCGAACAGTACTAGAAGAACCATATCAATTGCTAGTGCGCACAGTCTTATTGTATTTGTGTCACGACTTGACAATCCTTGAAATATCATCCCACAGTTACTGTATCTAGTTCTTGACTTTTTGGATTATTGTTGTTGGTTTAAACAGTATTAATTTCAAGAGAAATATGTGATATTATTGTACATGTTGTTGTACATGTCACATGTCCCAAACATGTTGCCTTGACATATCATCCCACCGTATTTCTTATATTAACATGACACACATGTTAGCGTGCATTCAGATTGAAGCTTTTCATATTCAGACGACAGAAACGTCGAATGTTCGCGACATCGTCCCGCTTACAGCTGTACTTTGACCACATTCTGAAAAAAAACCGGACCTTACAATATCTGCAATAAATGTACGATCGGCGTCCCATATCCTGTCGGTGATCGAGAAAGGATCCCCCAGTGACTGAATGGCGAACATCGTATGTTCTGATCAGACGGCGCATATGCACATATGAGACTGATCTGTGGCTATACTAGTCGTAACATCCATGGCTTTGTTGTTTTTTTTTGCAGGAGATATTTCTTTCTTAAAATCGGTAAAGGTTGCGCTAATTTTTAATTTTAAACATTGTATTAGAAAGAAAGAATTAAGCAATAGACTGAAAATTCGCTACGATTTAACCAGATTTGAAACATATAGTTGTGCGGGAAACCGGGCCCAGGCTACATACATGTAGGTCCATAAATATGATGCCGATTATTTGTATGTACATGTAAATAAAAAATGTAGCTTACACAGAGTTTTCACCTGTAAATGGTGGTCGATAACAGTTAACGTGGACAGTTATCTGTAAACTGTGTCAAAGAAAATATTATATGAAAATAAAGGAACATAACAAACACACGTCAACAGACAAACATTTTTATATGATACCAATAGCAAAATAATAAAATAAAATTATCCTTACGCCATTATTGTTAATAAAAACATATATAAGATATGCCCGTTTCGAATAAAAATCTAGGTACGTTGTTGTTCTGTTCGTTAGATAACTTTTAACACCACGGAACAAACCTAACATGGCGGTCTGACAAACGTCGATAATTGGAAATCTCGGCGGAAATTACGTCGTCCTATCTTGTGACGTCGTCAGATTCCCGAAGACAGGTTTTCTCGCGACGCGGCTCATATAGTAAATACATGGTTAGTGCCGTCGATTATAACATATACTAATAATGTATTTAATTTATACCGCATACTAAACGTAATTGCTTGAATTTGCGTGACGTCATGTTTTGACGTCATTCCCTCGCTATGCGTCACAAATCCAGTGACGTGATTCAAACCAAAATGGCGGCGTCCACACTTGGTAGATTCAGTATTGTATCTGATTAAATCTCCGATTTATTTACGATGCGCTTCAATATTGGATCGAGTTAGACTACACAGTTGTCATAATAAGCATTGCAATCATAATGTCGTCCGTGCTATCATCCGTGTCGTTGGTTACGTCGCATATACTGTAAAAATGGACACAATTCAGCTGCACCGACAGCGACTTCGATTGTAAAATTATAATTCTAACTAATATTAGGCTACTTCAGGTATAACATATTAGGTTACTTCAGATATAAACAGCATTTATTCAAACCCTTTTATTATGCTTTTCAAATAGTCATGGTCGGGAAAATAAGTGTAGTGTGTCTTATTTTCATGTTAATTTCAACTAAAAATAGTTTCTTCCATTAATCATGTTGATATTCGATCAGACGTTTTGTTATCCGTATCCGAATCCGGATCCTGCAATGCTAGACGATATTATTCATACAAAAAAAGTGATCTAACGTATTTATCACATCCTCATGCACATACCTTGCACAAGAGCTGTGTTAATACAGAAACAACACCAGGAAGTGTGTCAAAGATGTGGTAACCCGAGTTAATTCGAACACAACCGTGGAGACACAGGTGAGCCAACTCATAGCGAGCCGTGTCATCAGAATCTGCTCTATTTGTAAATATTTTTTAGATTTCATAATAAATACTCGTAATTTTCTTTCCGTTTGTGGGTGGAGGGGGGGGGGGGGGGGGGGTGCGGGGTGCATGACCACTGCCTCCTCGTTTTTGGCTTCCTGGTTACGGCCCTGATGATGTGTCGGGAAGTTTTATATCGTTTTTTGCTTTCCATAATGCAAATTTTCTATTTATCTTATCACAATACACACTACTGTATTTTATTTTACTTGATATGTATACTATAATATACTGTGATACAAAGGGGAGATACTTCATACATTAAATGAGTTAAATGCCAATAATCACACGTTGTGCATGTGTGGATGCGTCAATCCATCCGTCCGTCTGTGCATGTCTATAACCAACTGTACAGTTAATCCACCAAGAATTTGACATTCCGAAGATTCCTGTGGATATGATATTATATTTGTATTGACAATACTGCTACAACCTTTGACGATTAACACTTAACCCCCTAAGTAACTGAAATGAATTGTTTCATGTTAAGTTTGAGACTTCCATTATGCAGAAAAGGGGATCATTTTGCAAAAAATAAAAAATATCCTTAAGTGGTGCAGATCACGGTACATGATACTAATGTCTCCAACATATGTTGCCGTGAAATATCATCCCACCGTATCTATTTCTTATATTAACATGACACACACGTCAGGGTGCATTCAGATTTAAGCTTTTCATATTCAGACAACATAAATGTCGAATGTTCACGACATCGTCCCGCTTACAGCTGCACTTGGACCACCTGCTGGAAAAAAATGGACCTTACAATATCTGCAATAAATGTAAGATCGGCGACCTATATCACGTCGGTAATCGAGAAAGGATTCCCTAGTGACTGAATGGCGGACATCCTATGTTCTGATCAGACGGTGCATATGCACAGATGAGACATCGTAACATCCATGGTTTCGTTGTTTTTGCAGGTAAATGTTGCGCTAAATGATAATTTTATACATTACATGTATATTAGAAAGAAAGAATTGAGCAATAAACTGAAAATTCGCGTCGAGTTAACCAGATCTGAAACATATAGTTGTGCGGGAAACCGGGCCCAGGCTACACCGTTCTACACATATGCTGCCGACCATCTGCATGTAAATAAAAAATGTAGCTTACACAGAGTTTTCACCTATAAACGGTGATCGATAGCAGTTAATGTGGACAGTTATCTGTAAACTGTGTTAAAGAAAATAATATATGTCAAACTAACGGAACATAAAAAACACATATCAATAACAGACAAACATCTTGATATGTGATGTCAGCAGCAACATAATAAAAGAAAATTATCCTTACGCCATTATTGTTAATAAAAACATAATATAAGATGTGCCCGTTTGGAATAAAAATGGTCGATTTAGATCGTACGACCGTTAGTACGGCAGTTTAACGTTCATCCAATACATTCTCAGACAGGATACATGACGGATCGAAGACTGTTTCGTTTTTTTCACACACATACGCCCGATTATAGATATGTTGTGTTCGTTAGATAACTTTAACACAACGGAACAAACCTATATAACATGGCGGTCTGACAAACGTCGATAATTGGAAATCTCGGTTGAAATTACGTAAGCTAAGTTCACGACGTCATATCTTGTGACGTCGTCAGACTCCCGAAGACAGGTTTTCTCGCGACGCGGCTCATATGACGTTACAGTATATACCGTTACACATAGAGTAACAACAGTTTGCAAGTTGACATAATCGAACTAGAAGCACGTTTGGCATTGCATAATGAATGTAAAGACGGATGATTGAGCTTGAGTCTTTTGGCAACACATATATGAATGTGCAAAGCGAAACAGTTAAACCGGCAAGATTTAATTCTTAACAAAAAACTGGTTTTGACAGCACATGAGAATCGTCTCCACTGGAGACGATTCGCATGTGCTGTCAAAACCAGGTTTTTGTCGAGAAATATTGAAAATAAAACATTTCCAGCAGACGACAACATTTAATTCAGCGTAGTAAGCGTTAATAATATCGGGATTTGAAATAGTGTAGGGGGCGGCGCTCAGTTCAAACGTGACATCAGCACGCGATGCATGGGGTCAACCAATCAGTTAATCAATATACTTCCGTGGTTTTCTACAATTATAAATTGTTAAAACGCTCAGTAAGCACGTCAAAAAGAAGAAATCAGCATAGGAAGGGTTAAGTGATTGGCGGTTTTACACCAACTCAATTATGTACACGCAGATGGCTCGCGTGACAGGAAATTACGTCAACAAGGCGGGACATCTGTACTAAATATAGCTTTGCACGTATTGCAAAATGTAATGATTAATTGGCGAAAGCGTCGCAATATGCGATTAATTGAGACGAAATGCTGTATACTCAATTGGTCGAGAAACGAGGGCAAACAATAAAGTCCTTAATTGGTCAAATACTGAGGCTGACGAACGACGAAAATCATAATGCGAATGTGGGGTGACGAATGTGACGTATGCCAATTAAAAGCGACCAGTGTAGCCCCATATCTGGATGTGCCTCCACGCAGTCTGATCAGGCTCTACACTGTTTAAATCTGTGTAATGTTCGTTTTCTCAGCGAGAACATACAAACAATAAACATGTAACATACACATGTATACATTCACTGATTATTATATTCGCAATAAAACATAAAGGCCGCATCTAATAGAGCTGCCAGGAGGCTTATCAATATATAATATTCCGTTCATGAGCGCGACATAAGAAACCATATGCATTCTATTCAATTACGTGTTTGCAACCAGCGTATCTACACGACAGCATGCATATCCGCGCAGTCCGATCAGGACGGACTCGTTTCGTCAATCAGACGATGAAGTACATTTATTGGAATCAGAAACTATATTAGGAGGCTGCGTATAATGTGCAGGATGATCAGAGTTTTCTGTCTAAGATGAAGTTAGAGTCGTGTTGTGCATTTTCTTTTACAAGTATTTTATGAACTGCATATAAAATATAACTAGCATCATTAAAATGGTGACACGAGACATATTATATGATTTTGTATATAAGAAGATGTGCGATTTTTTCATGGAAGATATTAGTGGTAATTTTAGTAAATTAGGTCGAAAGTTGATAAATGTTTCATAGCAAATTCGGAATAATTCCGAATTTGCTATGAAACATTTGTCAACTTTGGACGTCATTTACGGAAATATTTTGTAACTATTTTTCATGAAATATCACACATGTTCGTAGGTACAAACTTACATGGCTTGTTTCATATGTGGCTGTGACTGGGAATTTGGAGCTTACGGTTTATGCGACCAGTGTAGCCCCAGATCAGCCTGCGCAGTCACACAGTCTGATCAGGCTCTACACTGTTTCCCATTCAATCGATAAATCGCATGTGCAGCTTATAGCGAACAAAATACTATACAGTAGAACCCATCTAAATCGGACACCCTGGCGACCCCATTGTGTTAAATTTAGATGGGTTTCACTGTCAGTTCTTCTATTATTGTCGTGTCTTTTCATGATTTAAAATGGCAAAAACTGTTCATGAAATGCTTAATTACAGTGGAACCTCTCTAAACCAGGGTGTCCGGTTTAGAGAGGTTCCACTGTATATCAATAGCAGATTGAATGTGCTGGAAGATCAGGATATGTGCAGCTCCGAAATGCCATAAGCCCCATTTCTCCAGTCAGTGCCACATATGAGACAAGTCATGTGGTTTTGTACCTACGAACATGCGTGATATCTCATGAAAAATATTTACAAAAAGTATAATATCTTCCGTAAATGACGTCGAAAGTCGACAAACCTTTCACAGCAAATGAGGAATTCGATTCCGCATTTGATGTGAAAATTTCGTCTTCTTTCGACGTGATCGACAGAAAATATCGCAGTTTCTGTAAATATATTTCATGAAAAAAAAATCGCACATGTTCTAAAGGTACAAAATCACATGCGGTGTCTTATATACATGCACCAGCCACAGGTGGAAGACTCGGACCTATGACACCAAAAAAATGCCTATTAAAAAAATCCCATTACCCCAATTACCCCACCCACTTGGTCTCGTACATTACCATCTTCTATTTATAGAAAGGTGGGTAAGAATATGGCTATTATAGAAAGAGCCCTCTATTTTCCGATTCGCACAAACAAAATACACATCGATTAAATGTATGAAATATGTATCTGGCAATCGATAAAGGTATTAGGTGTGTGAATATACTCACTTCAAATCGCTGTTTCAAGCATTTATTGAGTTATTCGCGTTTTGATTACCCCATCCAAAGCGAAAGTTGCGTGTACGAAAGAATCTCACACAGAATCGGAGGCCGTCCGGCGTGGATTATCGGTCATATTTGGCCGATAGCTGATCGCCAGCTCAAACTAATGACGTGCACCATGACCATATACATTAGAAACTCCAACCATACAACGTTCGTCCAATTCTGATCGTTCACCAATCTAAAAAACACTTTTGTGTCTAATTTCGTTCATTATCTGGAAGGCCACTAACACGGACAGATAGAAACCTGTACCTCAGTGTAGGATTCAAAGAGGAGACAGACATTACTTAAGGCCCGCATGCTATTTTTGGTTTGTCCATGTGTACGTCACCTATAGGGTTATAGTAAGTAAAAAATGCTGTATAGACCTCTGGAATGTTTGCTCAATGTCTCCAACGACCGTTCCAAGACAGTACCCCATATGCACAATGTTGCCAAAGTAAACGTACTATTTCTTTTTTTTATTTTCCTGCATCAGTAATAATCCAAAACATGTCAATTATGCAGATAATGAAACTTTAAACTTTCTACACTTACCTATATCAAAATAAATAAATTATATTCAAGATGGCCTCTGAAAATAGACAATGAAAAGAGATGTATAGGTGAAAGTTGTGTACACACGCTTTATACGGATTGGATATGACGATTGAATGGATAGAAGACACTTTTATTTCATTTTCTCATATCAAAAACGGTGTGTATCAATATATACGAGAATCAAGATGGCCGCCAATTTTGGTGAAATCAACAAATACCTAACAAGTAACAGTTATATATGCACGAAACACGTGTTTGGTCTAACGATATTCAACAATGTCAGTCTAAACGTCACTAAATGATACAGTTAAATGTCCACCGACCGTTCCAATTAGTGACCCGATATCGTTGTCATGTCCGCCGAAGAGGTCCATGGCAGGTGTCTGAACGGTCAACATTGCATCAAACCATGCCATCTTCCCAGTGAAATATGGGTAGCTGGTGATGTCTCAGCCACTGAGACTGTGGACAAATGGCAGTCTGTCACACACAGAAGGCCCGAGCACTGATGCAATGTCATGGATTGATAGATATGTGTTAAAATCAGTGCGAACCCACAATTCCTTCAAGTTCTCCAGTCTATCTGTGTTTGCATAGTAAATGAAAAGTACCACGACGTCTGTGTCATTGGCATGCACGATTACCCTCTCTGCACCATGTTCAGCGGTATAAACTGTGTGCAGAATAATTCGTGTATCTGCTTCATCTTGTGTGGATTCAAGCTGAGGAACAGGAGACACCTGTTCATATGTAACTGATGGTTTTCGTCTCCTCTTTGAATCCTACACTGAGGTACAGGTTTCTATCTGTCCGTGTTAGTGGCCTTGCTGACCACGTAAGTAATTGAGAAGTGCAGCTTTGTTTTCATCAAGTGCGAAGAAGTCACCGGCGTCAGGGGCGAGATAGTGCTTGCACACCTCGCATGCCTTCGTTTCTGACGCGTTGCTGATTTGAGACTGACTGATCGATACCTGTCACAACAAAAGTGGATACTTTTGGTCCGAGTTGGTGCGTCACTGAGCAGCTTCTCAAGATAACGATCGCCAATCGTGCCAAACGTTTCACCATTTCTTGAATTACTATTTGTTCACATAATGAATGGCATCAACAATGACGGTTGTGTTCAGTTCTCCATCGGGAAGACTGGATACGGGGTCAACTTTCGTTTCTTTGAATATCACCTTTACTTGACTTTGTACCCTGTGTCCGCATGGTGCCTGAAATAATGATGGTGGCATTGCTACATTCATAATGTCCAACAATGTTTAAAACATCAACTTCTATTCCAGATGCAATTAGCTGTGCCATTCTCAACACATGGTCTCTATTTCACTGTTCTGACTTTTACTTTGAGTCTTGGTCGACTTCTTGGACTGTTTGTGCTGAATGTAGAATGTGTTCACAATTGTTTTGTCATTTCCAGCGATTACATTTAGATTCATGGTTTGTAACCAATTGGCATCTTTGCTTGTAGATCCTAACCTTTCAGCAGTTTCGTCACATCGTCCTTCCATTACTCTATGTAACCCCGTTAGGCTATTCGCAGTTACATTGAACATATGTTTTTTACTTGCTCTTTGGCATATTATGCACAGTGTATAACCCAGTGCCTCCACCCTACTGGACACGCCACGTTTACCACTATGTGTCAGGGAAACGCTTCCACCGCGAAGTGGACTAGCCAGATTTAATCACACAAAATGTAATATACACACAAGTACACGGCCAATTTTAATTAGCCAGTGGGTGGGGCTTCACGAAGCTACCACGGGGCTGTCGAAACGAACAATCGGGCCCAACCTACTGTAATATAGGGTGGGACGTGATGTCGTGCAGTCGCCAGTGACTAGACTAACGGCAGCGTTGTGCTGGAAATAGAAAAGTATTAGTATTTAAATGAAACAAACAGAGAAAATTGCGTGACGTAACACAAAATGAAAAAGCTCTGCTGCGGGTAGTGACGGACAACAGTCACTACCAGTAAAGAACAGACAGACATATAAGACAGACAACAAATGTACAGCTAAATTACAAAATAATTATTATGATACTTCTACTATAGATGCTTAGATCTAGCTATTAATTTCCATTCAGTACTTCTATCGTGATAATACAATTATAGCAATGCTGCTATGGGGGCAATCAATAGAAACCAACTGCCACGAATAAAATTCCGCTTCATTCACAGGTGGAAGACTCGGACCTATGACACCAAAAGAAATGTCCTATTAAACAAATCCCATTACCCCACCCACCTGGAATCGTACTGTACATGACGTTAATAGAAGGTTAGCAAGAGTACGGTTAATATGGGAAAAGTCCCCTTGTTTCTGACTCGCACAGACACAATAAACATCGATTAGTTGTATGACTTGTGTCTCTGGCAATCGAAAAAGATCTTAGGTGCGTGCATATACTCACTTCAAATCGCTGTTTCCAGCCGTTATCGAGTTATTCGCATTTTGTATACCCCATCCAAAGCGAAATTTGCGTGTACTCGATGCTTGGAGTTTCTAAAGTATGTGGTCATGGTGCACGACATTAGTTTGAGCTGGTATTCGGCTATCGGCCAAATATGACCGAAAATCCACACCCGACGGCCTCCGATTCTGTGTGAGATTCTTTCGTACACGCACATTTCGCTTTGGATGGAGTATGCAAAATGCGAATAACTGAATAAATGCTGGAAACAGCGATTTGAAGTGAGTATATTCACACACCTAAGACCTTTTTCGATTGCCAGAGACAGAAGTCATACATTTAATCGATGTTTATTGTGCGAGTCGGAAACGAGAGGGCTCTTTCTATAATAGCCATATTGTTTACCACCTTTCTATAATAGAAGATAGTACTGTATGAGACCAAGTGGGTGGGGTAATGGATTGTTTTGTAATTTTCATTTTATTTGTGTCACAGGTCCGAGTATTCCACATGTGGCTTCACTCGACATATGTATATCCTGCGAATTCAATAGTTTGATTTGCTTTACTATACGTTAACAACGCAGACATTAAAATTAGACGATACACGCGTTGTATGGAAATGTGGCGCGAAAAATCAATAACCGCGCTCAGTGCCGCCTGATATTATAAGCATGTACATGCTATACAGCGGGAAACTGCTCAAAATAGACACTTGAAACTATGACTATTTAAATGAAATACGCACCTATTTGTGTAACTATTCATACATTTAGACACAGTTCACTTTGTTCCGGGACGTGCGTGATTTGTTTATGTGAGGAACCCGGAGTATCGTATAAAATCGAAATTTCATATGAATAGTTTCTATTTCATGTAATATGAATCGAGTAAGCATGGCTAAGCCACAATCTATGGATGTTTATGACATTTTAAATAATTCCTGCGGCACTAATGGTATGTAACTCGAAATGTGGGAGGCCATTTTGGATTTCAGTTCCTGAGCATTGAGCACAAATTTGGAAGGTCTATACAGTTGAAATGTATTACCAGGGTTCCAAAGAAGGTATTAGCAGTGTTAAACCAAAAATAGCACGCAGGCCCGGAAAAACTTATATTTTGGGGCTGGGCGCTTCAGGTAAGTCATACATTTAATCGATGTTTATTGTGTTTGTGCAAGCCGGAAAAGAGAGGGCTCTTTCTATACTAGCCATATTAAGACTCACCTTTATAAATAGAATATGGTACTGTACGAGACCAAGTGGGTGGGGTAATGGGATTTTTTTAATAGGCATTTTGTTTGTGTCGTATGTCCGAGTCTTCCACCTGTGACACCAGCAGCTGCAACTGACCGTCTCAGTATCGAACGGTCAGTGGACGGATGGACAGAAGGTGAACCAAACTAATCTTGTTGGTTTGCAATCAAGTGTTCACATGATGAAAAAAGTGAGGTGGGGGACTTACCAATATATTAAGGTAATATAGGTTTTAAAATGAGCACCCATGCGGATCTCACAGAAAAGCGGATAATTCGCGGCCATCTACCTTTTATTTTATTTCATTTGGATAAACACATGTCATATATACACATTAGTATTGGGGCATTGAGGAAAAGCAAATATTCTTGTATAATACCTCTTTCCTCTACCTTTTGAACAGACAGCAGCTGGGGCCGGTTTCACTAAACTTCGTACGACTAAAAAGTTCGTAAGCGCAAAATTATGATAGTCTGTAAATTTGACATTAACAATATTTTCGTGTGAACAATTATTTGATATACATTTATTGAGCATAGGCTGCATATGCAGCCTATGCTCAATAAATGTAAATCCATCGATTGAAATTTCTAGACGATTCTAGATTTGCACTTACGAACATTTTAGTCTTACGAAGTTTAGTGAAACGGCCCCCAGCTGGGGCCCGTTTCACTAAATTTCGTACGACTAAGAAGTTCATAAGTGTAAAATTGAAATCCGCAATAAAATTTGTTCTGACAGCCGATTTTGGAAAATTCTTTCGTGGGTGTGCTACATTTAATGACATGAACCTGTTGTTACAAATGGTAGCATTAGAGAAACACGCTAATGTGAGAAGGAAATTCATAGAAATCTTCGTACGAACATTTTTATCGTACGTAGTTTAGTGAAACGGGCCCCAGCACGCTGATCACATCTGGGACTTAAGCATTTAATTTCGTTCTACCCAAACATATTGCAGTTTCTGTATACTTTCTTAACGCAGGAGAAAACAATTACCGGCCAAATATACATAAACTCAAATAATTAATGCTAGCTCTAAATAATTAGAGCTAATTAGAGCTAGCAGTAAATATGTATAGCTAGCTCCAAATCATTTGAAGAGCTCTCTAAATCATTTCTAGGAACGCCAAACTCAAACAAGTAATGCTAGCTCTAATAGTAATACTCGCTCTAATTATGTACCTTGTAATTATATCTAATTATGTGTCAACCATTATGTAAGAAAATCATCATCATCTGAATACTTGCTTCAATGTCACGGTCAACTCCGTCTAAAATGGAACACATTTTCCCTAATATCACTAATTTACGGAGCACCGCAGGGGACGTAGAATTCTTTTTTATTAATTCGTTCCCACGAAATAAAAATTCGTTCCCACGAATTAATAATTCGTTCCCTCAATTTAACAATTCGTTCCCACGAAATAACAATTCGTTCCCACGATATAACAATTGTTATTTCGTGGGAACAGAATTGCTATATCGTGGGAACGAATTGTTAATTGTTAATTCGAGGGAACGAATTGTTAATTGAGGGAACGAATTGTTAACTCGTGGGAACGAATTGTTAATTCGTGGGAACGAATTGCTATATCGTGGGAACGAATTGTTAATTCGAGGGAACGAATTGTTAATTCAAGGGAACGAATTGTTAAATTGAGGGAATGTCCATGTCCCCTGCGGTGCTCCGTACTAATTTGTTATGCAGTAGAACAACGAAATAAAAGTAACTTACTGTCTGTTTCACGAAAGCTGCCCAAATTTTACGGCCATATAAACAATTCAAAAACAATATTTATTTCGATAATATTAAATTAAAGGAAAATTTAAGAATGAGCCTTCTTTTTATTTCGTGAAATTTGGTCAAATATTGATTTTATTGCGAAAAAAAAATTTCCCCATGTTAAATCCCCATAGACATCTTCACGGAGTGAAGATGTCTATGGGGATTTAACATGGGGAAATGTTTTTGAATTTTAGAAATACTGGACCGATTTTTAAAATTTAACTTTTGTTTTCTTTGTTAGATCATATCCAAGCTGTCTCGTCAGGTTTCGGAGTCAATTTCCAAATTTTTTCGTTTTTTGACTCCTCCCACACTTCCTTACCACTTTTTCCCCCATGTTAAATTCCCATAGACAATTAAATTTTTCGCAATAAAATCAATATTTGACCGAATTTCACGAAATAAAAAGAAGGCTCCTTCTTAATTTTTCCTTTAATTTAATATTATCGAAAAAAATATGGTTTTTGAATTGTTTATATGGCCGTAAAATTTGGGCAGCTTTCGTGAAACAGACTATAGTGTTGTTGCAGATTAACTGTTACATGTTTCTTTAATCTTTTTATCCGAAAAATAATTCACCACCAGCTACAATGAATATGTACGGAAGCCGATAGAGGTCATCAAATCAGAAAAATAGTATCTCGTAATTACGACATCATCTCGTAATTACGAGATAATATTATCTCGTAATTACGAGATGATGTCGTAATTACGACATAATATTATGTCGTAATTACGACATCATCGCGTAATTACGAGATAAAATTAGTCGTAATTACGACATCATTTCGTAATTACGAGATAAAATTATGTCGTAATTACGACATCATCTCGTAATTACGAGATACTATTATCTCGTAATTACGAGATGATGTCGTAATTACGAGATAAAAGTATGTCGTAATTACGACATCATCTCGTAATTACGAGATGATGTCGTAATTACGAGATGATGTCGTAATTACGAGATAAAATTATGTCGTAATTACGAGATGATGTCCGTAATTACGACATATTTTTATCTCGTAATTACGAGATGATGTCGTAATTACGACATAATTTTATCTCGTAATTACGACATCATCTCGTAATTACGAGATAATATTATCTCGTAATTACGAGATGATGTCGTAATTACGACATAATATTATCTCGTAATTACGAGATGATGTCGTAATTACGAGATAATATTATCTCGTAATTACGAGATGATGTCGTAATTACGAGATAATATATTTTTGACTTGGTGACCCTTATCGGCTTCCGTAAATATGCCATAAGCAAAACAGTGTATGCACTATTTTTTAATACAGTGAAACCTCTCTAAACCGGACACCCTGGGAGGTCCCCAGGGTGTCCGGCTTAGTGAGATTTCACTGTAAATCAGGCATTTGATAATTATGATCCATATGTGTAGGTGTGTGCTATATGATCACGAACAGACATTATCACATGAGATAAATGACCAAGAAACTCATCAACAATAAGATCACATGTGTTTTATTGGTGTCCGGTTTAGAGAGGTTTCACTGTGTATACACTTCACTTTCTGTTGGAACATTTCAACTGATATCCGGTTTACAAAACCGACTGTGCCAATATTAACAATATTTGTCAATATCTTTATTTAAAAATACTTGAATACTGTGCTTGAAGTCATTCAACTTGCTTGACTGAGCCGAAGGTGTGGCAATCAACTGGCTTGACTGAGCCTCAGGTGTGGCAATCAACTTGCTTGACTGAGCCTCAGGTGTGGCAATTAACTTGCTTGGCTGAGCCTCAGGTGTGGCAATCAATTTGCTTGACTGAGCCTCAACTGTGGCACTCAATTTGCTTGACTGAGCCTCAGCTGTGACAATCAACTTGCTGGACTGAGCCTCAGCTGTGGCAATCAACTTGCTTGACTGAGCCTCAGCTGTGACAATCAACTTGCTGGACTGAGCCTCAGCTGTGACAATCAACTTGCTGAACTGAGCCTCAGCTGTGACAATCAACTTGCTGGACTGAGCCTCAGCTGTGACAATCAACTTGCTTGATTATGAGTTGGCATTGTCAAAAGATGTTCAGAAACCTGGATAAGCTGGGCAAGATTAACAGAGAGGGACCGGGTATGGAAGGTGGTCGGGCCAATTCCCACCCTTAAATATATGCCGAAAAGAAACGGAGGCGGTTATGTAACAGTAACGAGACCACCAGTACTATATAATACGAGACACGCCATGTGATTTTGTACCTTCGGAAATCTGCTTAATTTCATGAAATATGGTTACACAATTTTTATTATTTTCCGTAAATGGCGTCAAAAGTTGGTAATATTTTCAGAGTACGTGCGGAATTACGGTAAATGCCCGATATGTTTTCCCATTCACGGCACTAACCTACTAGTCTCTATCTATTTTTTTTATTTCTGAACCAAAGTATATGTTGTGACCACTCATTTGAACCGTCTCGCCGAGACGGTTCAAATGGTGGTCACTACGTATACTTCTGATGAGAAATAAAGAAATTCCTGAGCCTTGCCAGATATTTTTTCCCATTCACGGCACTAACCTACTATTCTCTATCATTAGTGTTGTGATGTGATTTACATGGTACATGCCCACTCAGTAGGCACACACTCTTCTTTATATTAGAGACATCATATGATACATTTTCGGGCAAAGTAAACATTCATTCACCATTACCCCACGTAATGATTGGCATTATTATACATTTCATGTAAATGTCCACACTGATATCAGAGGCGATAACTGTGTTTCCTTAAAATGTTAACGGGCAATGATGTCCAATGATCATACTTTATAATCTGTCGAAAATATTATTTTTTTCAGGTGGCATATTTAATTAGTATAAATAATAAAAAAAAATGGCATGCATCATTTGCATATGAAAATAACCTGATACCAGTAAAATAAATATTTCTAAATGATTATATCTTTATAGCGGGCACTCGTAATTTTTAGAATTGGTGGAATAGTGACACAATTATACACTTATTTAATTTCTATAAAGAACATGTTGTGCCTACTGAGTGGGCATTACCTTTAATATCACCCGATATTATAATTAGAATACTGACGCCCTGGCCGAGAATCGAACCCGGCGACCCGGGTTCGTTTCTCGGCCAGGGCGTCAGTATTTCTGAGATACTTTGTATTTCCTGCTCTACTAGTCCTTCCGGATGGGGTCTTTAAAAGGCGGTCCCGTGTATCAGATTTTAAGGAGAGTCTGGGCGCGTTAACGAACCAGATAGGGACTATTCTAATAAGAGCTAGGCCCCCTGGAGCCGGTTTCCTAATGTATCCACCTCCTTCCTTTCTCCCCTTATTGGGAGACGACACGCAAGGTCATCGAGCCAGTGAAGTCGTTAAATCCAAGCATTTGCATTTACATGAAAGGACACAATATTAACGTGGCATTTGTGGCCGGAGTGACCGCGCGTGACACATAAAGGTCAGCTATAAGTGGCTGTGACTGGAGAAATTGGGCCTACGTGATTTGTGACCAGTGTAGCTCCTGATCAAATAGCCCTCGCATCTGATAATGATCTATGTTAATTGTTCGAAGCCTGGCGGGTGTTTTATTGATGGAATGGCGAACAGTGCAGATCCTGATCAGACTCGCAAAACCCATCAACCCCATTTCTCCGGTCACAGCCACATGGACAGGTGTTTCATTGATGGAATGACGAACAGTGCAGATCCTGATCAAACTGTGCGGATGCACAGGCTGATCTGGATCTACACTGGTCGCAAAACACATAAGCCCCATTTCTCCAGTCATAGCCACATTTACGACTGTGAATGAATGGAAACATTCGCCTATGATATTTTTTTGTATGATTTGTGTCAGGGATTTATGGTTTGTATATGTGTATTATATCTTCAGCCCTTTTGTTCGCCGGCGGCCTTTCGGTTATGTTTGAATATGGCGATAATTTACGCAATGGGACGAAAAGATAGACATACGTTATGCATATAGAGGCTGTAAGGCAAAGACAGACCCAGTTATTGGAGACACTTATGCAATATTCATAGGTATTTTTTGCAGATATACAATATTTGTTCTATATAATTATATACATACTATTTGTAAGTTTCAAAATATGTGATATAGTAGAAAGTGCTGTGTCCGCGACTCTCAACATTAATTCTGTCTAATGATATATGTGCACGGATTTTGATATACTGTCAATACGACATACTCACCGCGTATGCAGTGACTGGGGTTACTTTATTTGTATTTTAAAGCCATTTCTAGGTGTTGACGGGATAAATAGAATAGTAGGTTAGTGCCGTGAATGGTTTCATTTACATTTTAATTAGCTGAAATATGCGTGTTCCATTATGAGGTCATAGACGAAGAATTATTTTTCTCTCGTTATTTTATTACATGAACTTGGATCATTTATGATCAAATAAAATGTAAAATGTAAGAAAAACATTGTTATTTTAATTAAAACGTTTTTATTGGAATTTTCAAAATTTTGTTGGAAACAATTGCATAAGTTTGCATAAAATGTACATTTATGAAAACTTGCATAACTTTTGATCGTATTATAATTGTTGCATGGGGTTTTCTGCATGTCGTTTGTATTGCCATATCTACCAGCTTAGAAAATATATTTTAAAATTTATTTATTATATTCATATGACCTTTAATATTTCTAGAAATTATCAACATTTCGATGAATGCTTTCGATAAGAATTTCGGCAAACTTTCAATCTTATGCTCCAACGGATCAGTGGATACATATACAATACATGCTGTTTTCGACAACACGTGAGTTGGTAGATTTCGTCAAAGAGCGTTTTGATAAAAGTTGGCTCAGATGATATATCATCTGAGCCAACTTTTATCAAAACGCTCTTTGACGAAATCTACCAAAATAATCATACACTTATGCTGTTTCTTTGGTTACAGTGTCCGCTGACACGACAGCAAGCCATGCAGAACGATGCGTACCAAATGACTGAAAGCAATGGGGTTCACTCGGATGTGACGGATTCCGATGACGTAGATGTCGACGTCACGCGGGACATGCGCAATAGCGGTCCGTGGGCCAACACTGGGACTGGCGCCTACTCTAGAACTGTTCATCACCCGAAACCAGCGTCCGCCATTCCACGTAGCCGCTTCTACATGTTCCTTGTCGTCTGTGCTGCCACCTTTGTAATAGGGATAGTGCTGGGCATTGTTATCGGTCGGTATGGGATCGACCGGGATGTTAGGAGTGAATATTCCTCAGGTGGTAACGCTGGACGACTGAACGGCGCCACAACAACAACAACAACAGCCACATATACAGCTGCAACCACCAGTCATTTGGATCAAACGTCTACCAAATGCGAATGCCCAACACCGACACCTTCCGGTACAGGGCCCACGTGTGTCGTCTGCCAGCGGCGGGACCCGAATGTTTCCACCGGAAGTGAATACAAAACGTCGTTATTCGCCACGTTGACGACAGCGGAGATAGATAAAATCACGTCAGTAATGAAGGCGCAAGGATTTGTGTCAAGTACAGCGAAATTTGGGTACAATTACATAACCCATATGTTGCTTCAGCCGACAAACAAATCACTCGCGCTTGGTTACCTTGACAACAACGGATCATTTCCTGGTCGCTATGCAAAAGTTATTGTTGTCAGAGGCCTTTCGTCACCACCTAACATAATGGAATATAGCGTAGGACCATTAAATGAAACCGTCAATACAATTTCTATACAACAACTTCTTAGTGACGACGGAATTGACTTCAATAGGCGTCCATACGACGCATATGAACAAGGCAAAATATCTCTGCAAATTCGAAGTCATGTAATGGCCATTAAAGACTTGCTGGTGGACAGTTTTGATGGCGCGTTTCTGGGTAACCGTCTGGCCTACAGTGCACAGACGCTGCCGACACTAGATAACGGCGACCGGACTTCCAGTTTCTATTTATATCTCCAAATGGTTGGCTATCCCACACTGCGCATTCTTCCCGTGAATGGCATAGTTCACCACCCGGGTGTGGAGACGGGCCTCTGGTATGTGTCGGACATATATTACCTCAACCAGGGCCCATTCTCCAGCGGTACTGATCTAATTGCCGCCTACAATAACGGCGAGCTGCGAAAGTTCAAGCTTCCCGCTGGCTACATAGTTAACAACAACATGGAGTTAAACTTAAATCATAACACGTCACTTCCTCTCCGAGAGAATTCGGAAATACCGCCGCCACGAACCTATGAGCCAGAAGGGCCGCGGTATACCATACAAGGTAACGTGGTCACGTGGATGGGGTGGAGCTTCGAGTGGACGGCCGACCCGATCCGTGGCCCGGCCGTTTTCAATGTCCTGTTTAAAGGTGAGCGGGTGGCGTACGAAATATCGCTGCAGGACGTGACATTGGTCTACTCATCGGGAACCACAGGCGCCGGAATTGCTCCAGCCGTCCTGTCGGACACGGAATACTACCTCGGCTACTTTAACACCCCGCGTCTAGGAGTCGACTGCCCCGAACGCTCGGCGTATATACACACAACAATGTATAGAGGGCGAGCCATTTCCCGCCCTTCTGCATGCGTCTTTGAAGCAGATGGTCAGCGTCCGCTGTGGAGACATAAGTCTGTCGGACTCGCCGATCACCATCTGGTGGTGCGCGCGCCGATGAACCTTGGTAACTATGACTACTCACTAGAGTTCCAGTTCCACCTCGGCGGGGATATTGAAACGTCGCTGGCAGCTTCCGGTTTACTCTACGCCTCGTTCTGGGATCCGGAAGACCCGCTGGTTGACAGCGAAAAGAGCAATTCAGCATTCGGTTTCCGAATTTCAGACTTCTTAAGTGGACCAATCCACGACCATTCTTTCATGTTCAAAGTCGACCTGGATGTGAAAGGAACCAGTAACAGCTTTGAGCGAATTCACTGGCGCGGTGGCGATATTGTAGACGCTCTTCAAACACAATCAAACGTTCAGCAGAAGCCAGGGTTCTTCCACTTCAACAACACGCGGTATTTAGAGTACCAATTCCAGGAACGTGAGGACGGATTGATTGTTGATACGAAGAAGCCAGAAATCTGGACAGTCGTGAATGAGAATGAGAAGAATGTGTGGGGAGTCCGCCGCGGCTACAGAATCCTCCCAATCACGTACGTCGCCGAGACGATGGCGGAGTTCATAATGTTCGGCGCTTGGCCGCATCTAAAATACCATTGTGTTGTGACGAAACGAAAAGACGAGGAGTTTTACGGAACAGATTCGTTGTACGACATGAGTCATCCCGGCGAGAAGGCGTTTGGTGGAATCAACAAGATGATGGACAATGAAACTATACGAAATGAAGACTTGGTTGCCTGGGTAACGGCGAAGTTCAACCACGCACCGACGGCCGAAGATCTGCCCATGACTCAGTCAGTGCATCGTGGATTTGTTTTGAAACCATTTAACTATTTTGACAGAACACCAGTATTCGATGTTCAAGGGCATTACGATTCCAATACCCGACCTTACAACCCACAACCGTGCTATGACCCCAAGTTATAGCAGTATGTGTCTCGAGACGGGTTCGTGGCCGGTCTAGCTCCTGAGATGAGACCAGCCATGTGAGCTTGTACCTACGAAGATGTGTGATTTTTCATGAACAATATTTACACAGGCTCCAGATAAGAAATTAGTAATTGAGTATTGTCACTCCATCATTTCTGAAGCAATTGGGTATTTCAAAATTTTAATTGTGTCAAATAGAATCACACTAGCAGACCGCACTTATTGAATACATGTAGTTTGCTTCTAAATGAAAACACATCCTGGTATTTCATCAGAATTGTCTCCTTGGATGTGTTTTCATGGAAAAATAATAAAATATGCTATATTTGTGGTATGTTTATTGTTTTCTGTAGCATGATAAAGATACCACAAATTTGTCATTGCTTTTTGATACTCACTACCTCTGATTTAAATTGCGTTTTTGGCAATTTTAATTGGGTATTTACGCAAATACGCACCTGGAGCGCTGTTTACAGAAACTGATATTTTCTGTAATTGACATCTAAAGTTGACGAATGGTTATAGCAAATGTGGAATTCTCATTTACTCTAAACATTTCGTCAGCTTTCGACGTCATTTCTGGAGAAAAATCGTACAAAATCACATGGCTTGTCTCATATATGTGACTCACGACATGTGTAGCCATTCTAGCGTCTGGTCTGTGACAGTGAAAAACGGAGATTATGGTATTTGTTGACTAAATTTCGATGGTCTAGTAACATAAGGTCGTAACTGCTATGCTTTAGCATAGCAGTTACGACCTTATGTTACTAGACCATCGTAATAGCTCCTGATAAATGTACATGGCTGTGACTGGAGAAATGGCATTTTGGGTTTTGCGACCAGTGTAGATCCATATCAGACTGTGCGGATAAGGAGCTGCACTGTTCGCTGATCGCAATAATAAGAATACAATGTATGTACAGAAACGGTGATATTTTCTGTAAATGACGTCACAGGTTAACGAAATTGTCATAGCAAAAGCATTTGCTCTGAATATTTTATTAACTTTCGACGAAATGGGAGAATATCGCCAATTTTGACAATAGTGTTCATGACAAATCGCACATCTTCTTAGATACAAAGTCACATGACTTGTCTCATAATTATGTGACTCACGACAAAAAAATCGCCACTGCAAAAAATTGGCGATAAAAAATTACAATTTTCGAAAAAAAAAAAAAAAAAAAAAAAGATTTTATTTTTTTGATTTTTGTTTCGAAAATTGTAATTTTTTATTGCCAATTGTTTATTTTTATCACCAATTGCGAAAGTGGCGATCGCCAGCGGCATCCCTGCTTCTTAGATACTTAAATCGCATGACTTGTCTCAATGTGACTCACGACATGGGTGGTCAGTCCAGCGTCTAGTCCGTGACAGTGAAAAACGGGGATTATGGTACTAGTACTTGTATACAGCTACTGATATGTGGCTGTGACTGGAGAAATAGAGGATATTCATATTTTTGCAACGAATATGACAGTTCATCGAGTGGTGTGGAATGTCCATATTTCACGAGTGCCGTTAGGCACTCGTGAAATATGGACATTTGACACCACGAGATGAACATATATGTCATATTCGTTACAAAAATATGAATATTCTATTTATTTTATACCGCTCCATGGAAATTAGCAGTTTTTTAGACTGTATACGGTAATGAATGTGTATTTGCAGTCCGGCACTGCAGGTGCGCGTTATGAATATAGATAGCGGAAGTAGTCGTATTTTCACCGGAAGATGTTTATTTCATCGATGAGAACATATGACTTTTATTTACATCGTATAACTATGTATTTCATGGGTAGGTATATAATAAATGAGGCTTATGGGAGTTGTTACCAGTGTAGCTCCTGGTCAAATAGCACACTCCTGTAGCCTGATAGCGATCTACAATGCTTGTTACGAACATGACGTGTGTTTCTTTGATGAGATGGCGAACAGTGCAGAACATGATCAGACTTTGGGGATGCACATGTTGGTTTGAATCTACACTGGTTACAGCACTCATGAATTCCATGTCTCAGTAGCATATACGGAGCTCCGCTGGGGACGTATAATTCTTGTTTTTATTAATTCGTTTCCACGAAATAACAATTCGTTCCAACGAAATAACAATTCGTTCCCTGAATTTAACAATTCGTTCCAACAAATTAACAATTCGTTCCCACGAATTAACAATTCATTCCCTCAGTGTAGCCATTCGTTCCCACGAAATAACAAATCGTTTCCACGGGAACGAATTGTTATATTGTGGGAACGAATTGTTAATTCGAGGGAATGAATTGTTAAATTGAGGGAACGAATTGTCATTTCGTGGAAACGAATTGTTTATTCGAGGGAACGAATTGTTAAATCGTGGGAACGAATTGTTAATTCGAGGGAACGAATTGTTAAATTGCGGGAACGAATTGTCATTTCGTGGGAACGAATTGTTAATTCGAGGAACGAATTGTTATATCGTGGGAACGAATTGTTAATTCGAGGGAACGAATTGTTAAATTGAGGAATTGTTATATCGTGGGAACGAATTGTTAATTCGAGGGAACGAATTGTTAAATTGAGGGAACAAATTGTTATAACGAATTAATAAAAAAAAACATTTATAATTTATGGCTCACATATTGGATTTTTAAGGAATTAAATGCGAGGGAGTAAACAATTATTGGATTTACATTTAAATCCATCAATTCAAATTTCAAGACGATCCTAAATGTGCATATACGAACATTTTAGTCATACGAAGTATAGTGAAACGGCCGCCAGTTTTCAAGTCACAAATTCGGGGTACATATAGTCGCACAGGGATTCCCCTGGGGAAAATAAAAAATCGCCATTTCAAAAAATTGCACGAAAAAAAAAATTGTAATTTTTTATCGCCAATTGTTTATTTTTATCGCCAATTGCGAAAGTGGCGATCGCCAGCGGAATCGCTGGTCGCATCCCCGACCTCTCTTCGTCTGTTCATTTGTTCGTCCGTCTGTCCGAGATTTCCGTTAACGTTTACGGCTACCGACAATATTACTGTACGTCAGATTGGCTTGAAACTTCATATATTTACGTAATTGTCATCATACATGTGTTCATTATATAGGTCACCCATGCTACCCCTGTTCTGAAGGCCAATGTCAAATTATCAGTAGCCGATTTCACCAACATTGCAAAGTATACTTTTCTAGCAAAGTATGCTTTGAGGGAGAAATTTTCAATTTAAGGAAAAATTTATTATTTTTTATTATTCTGAATTTATTACATTATCACAGCCATTTTGGCTGTGATAATGTAATAAATTCAGTATAATAATTTTGCACACTTGTAATCATCAAATATATGCAGTCGTTAGTTCTATATGAAATAATGTATTTCAGGAAAAATAAATGATTACTCCCTCAAAGTATACTTTGCTAGAAAAGCATACTTTGCAATTTTGGTGACGTCGGCTACTGATATAGACAGTTGGGTTAATATGTTTGAGGGGTGCATTCATCAGTGGAATCTGGAAAAAATATCAAACATCGTGTGGGATCACGTGGTTTCCGGACGGCGTGCCGTCATGTGTTTAGATGCGTTTGCAATGGATTTCCTTTAATCACTTTTTAACGGAATCAAATATGTTTGTCGCGCCCGCTGGCGGACAGGCGCGATATAGTCGACATATTGGCGTACGTCCGTCCGTCCGTCCGGGTTAAAGTTTTTGGTTAAAGTTGTACAGTTTGCTTTAATCTCATAATTATATCGTTTTGATGAAGAGTCAGTTTCAGTCAATGTAAATAAAAATCTACGGTACTTGAATGTAAGAAATAAACGGTACTGTATACCAGCGTCTGTTCCACGTTTGTCTGCTAACGAAATTTTGGCTATTAAACGTACTTTTTCACCAATAACCAAAAAAGTCACCCTCCCCAATTTTGGTTTGATGAAATGCCATCAAATATTGATTTTATAGCGAAAAAAAGATTTTCCTATGGGAATTTAACATGTGAAAAAAAGAAGTGGAAGCGCTGGATTTTTTTGGAAAATCGACTCCAAAACCTGGCTATATAGCTTAGAAATGATGTAACTAAGAAAATCAAAGTACTGAAAGTACTGACTGGCGGGAGACAAGTATAGTCACTTGTGAATTTGCATACTCAGAAATTCCTTGTTAGAAATATATTCGATGTTGATTATTGGATGTACAATCTGCAAATTTCGATCAGTTACTGGTGTTTGTAAAATACAGCCTGCTCTAAACACAAATAGGTTGATGAAGCAAAGGTGATTTATGTCCGACTAATAAACCGTTTTACGAGGTATATTGCAGACGTATTATGTGAAATCTTTTCAAAATTATGACTGGGCGTAGGCCTACATACGTGTATGCTGCATGAACGGCAAAATGTTTTCATGAATTTTGTTTCGCTCACCCAGAAGGTAATTTTTCGAAAATCGCCCGTAAACCACAATATGAAAAAGAAATGGCCTTCGACGTCGCATTGCGACTGCGTGGTACACGATACGAGGGGCGTCTCAATAACAGCAATTTGTTCTCTTCAAAAGTAAAGTTGGGCATGCCAACTATTTTACACATAATGTTGAGGATTGCCGTTGCTATTAATAACTAGCTTTCAGTTCACTCGCTGACTTTAAATGTCACCTGACTTGTTAATTGCGAACGCAAATTGAGCCTATTGAGACGTCCCCCGATGAACAGAGAATCACGATCCCGATAGCGATACGGGGGGCGTCTCAATAACAGCAATTTGTTCTCTTCAAAAGTAAAGTTGGGCATGCCAACTATTTTACACATAATGTTGAGCATTGCCGTTGCTATTAATAACTTGCTTTCAGTTCACTCGCTGACTTTAAATGTCACCTGACTCTTGTTAATTGCGAACGCAAATTGAGCCTGTTGAGACGTCCCCCGATGAACAGAGAGCCACTTCTGAAAGTAGACCCGTGCAAACGGCCAGAATCACGATCACAATAGCGTGGAGACAGTATGTCTCCCGCCAAACAAGTTAGCTTTTGAAAATCGGTCCACAAATAATTATTTTTTAAATAAATCTATTTTTAGCTCCCCTGTTAAATTTCCATAGGAAAATATTGTTTTCACAATAAAATCAATATTTGACAGAATTTCATCAAATAAAAAAAAATCGGAGAGGGTGACTTTTTTGTTATTGATGCAAAAGTACTTATATTTAAATATTTTTAAGGTTTAATGTGTTTAATGGCCAAAATATCGCACCCATACCAGGCATAAGTCATCATATTTGGTGAGCTATATATCATCGAAATCCGTCCGTTTGTTAGAAAGATTTTATCATAGACATAGAATATATATTCTATGTCTATGATTTTATAGAGAATATATTGTAAAAATAACGTCACACATTACATCACGTCGGAAAAATTGGGTTAGAATTATTAGTGGTAAACTATTATATTTTTTTAGAATGTATGTTTTAGAATGTTAAAGCTCTAACAAAACAGGCTGAATGCCACCCGGTCTTTTTTGCTGGTTACTCATATATGCAGATCTGATATAAAAAAAAACAACAATAAAATAAAATAAATTATGTTTGACTTATTTGTGTCTTCACTATATACATACATCTGTAGACGATTTCATCAAAATTGCAAAGTATACTTTTCTAGCAAAGTATACTTTGAGAGAGTAATCATTTATTTTTCCCGAAATACATTATGTCATATAGAACTAACGACTGCATATATTTGATGATTAAAAGTATGCAGAATTATTATACTGAATTTATTACATTATCACAGCCAAAATGGCTGTGATAATGTAATACATTCAGTATAATAAAAATTAATAAATGTACGTATCGTTAAATTGAAAAGTTCTCCCTCAAAGTATACTTTGCTAGGAAAGTATACTTTGCAATGTTGGTGAAATAGGCTGCTGAGGCCTATGGTCTTTAATGCTGATAGTATTATTAGAAGCCAAAAAATGTCAGGTTTAACTGTGTTGACTACTTTCTTCTGTGTAATTTCTGCATTGAGCCTCCGCCTAAAATGTTGCACAATGTTGATCTTGGTCAGACAAGCGTTTGGATACTATAATGACTCAAGTTCACATGTGAATGAAAGCGCCTATGCGTTTATTTATACTTCCGGGATCGGCACTTTTGGGTTTGTTGGAAGGTTTAAACAATAAATATTAGTCTTACTGTAAAATTAACGACGGATCGAAGAAACTGACAGGATGGTTAAACTAGCGAAACTATTTCCTCGGACGAATACAGACAAATTTGCCTTCTGTTTCTCATTGTTGGGAATACACGCCGTGTTTATTATGGAACTCTTCCATGTGTTGCCCTGGATTGTGGCGAATCAGGAAGATTACAGTCATATTTTGTGGTATACGCATGTTTTTATGGCATTATTTATGTACATTAACACTATGGCGAATTTCTGGATGACGTTAAAGGCAGATGCTAGCACGAGGAATGTGGTTTTACCGTCGATATTGAAACCAGGTAACTGTTACCCCGGACATGGACGTGTGTCAAAGAGTGGGGAGGGGAGGCTCGCTGCTATTTGTATGCCGCACTACGATGGTGGAGGGGCATTTAGTGTTACCGTTGTCTGTCACCAACCTTGTAAGTCGTAACACTTTTAAACCGTACTAGCTACAGACCTGAAACTTGGTAGGTAGCTTTCTTATAATGAGTATATGAGCAAAGTTTATTTCAATGTTTTATTTTACCCCCCCCCCCCCCCCCCCCCCCCCCCCCCCCCCCCCCCCCCCCCCCCGGGTCATGGATTATCTCCCCCTTTTCGACTTAGAATTTGGCAATTTTGCCTTGTAAGTCGTAAAACTTTTAAACGTACAGATCTACAACTTGGTAGGTAGCTACCTTATGATGAGTAGATGTTTATTTTGATTTTTGATTCGCCCCCCCGGTCATGGATTATCTCCCCTTTTTCGACTAGAATTTTCCAATGTTGGCTTGTAAGTTTTAAAACCCTAATAAATACATACCTGAAACTTGGTATGTATATAGCTTCCTTATGATGCACACAGTTTATTTCAATTTTTTATTCGACCCCCAGATCATGGATTATCTCCCCATTTTTTACTTAGAATTTGGCAATTTTGTCTTGTAACGCGTAAAACTTTTAAATCGTAAAAGCTACTTGGTATGTAGCTTCCTTATGAGGAGTAGGTGTGCACAGTTTATTTTGAGTTTGCATTTGACCCATGTGTCATGGATTATCTCCCCCTTTTCGAATTAGAATTTGGCATCTTGGCCTTGTAACTCGTAAAACCTTTAAACCATAATAGCTGCAGACCTGACACTTGGTATGTAGCTTCCTTGTTAAAAGTAGATGTACACAGTTTATTTTGAGTTTGCATTTGACCCATGTGTCATGGATTATCTCCACTTTGGACTTGGATTGTGCGTTTAAAATGACCTGTTTGTTACACGTGTGGTACTTGGGTTGTTATTAATATTTTTTGATTCACATACCACATAAGTTCAACGAGACTTTTCTCTCTCTCTTTCCCTCTCTCTCTGAGAGAGGTTACACTTTATCAGGTAACCTGCCCTGTATTGACCGAATACGTACTGACTGATCACATATTGTTGTATCAGGCATTGACCTGATATCAACATCCGGGTTACACCAAAGTGAAAACTGACGTAAAATTATTACTGATCCTACTGCTTTGGGGAGGGGCCAAGTGATTCTGGTGTGGCGAGGACCTGGCATCAGATCAGGATTATTCTGATTTCAGGGCTGAATATATAGTTTTGTTATTGTAAATATTTTCTGATTTTGGGATTTTCCCCCCATTTGTACATGTACTTGAACATGTACAGGTACTAAAATGTGATGATAATCTGGACACGATTGTGTACATGTTTTCCCTTTCAGAATGGCGGTACTGCAGTTTCTGCGAGTGCAACTCACCGCCGAGATCCTACCACTGCCATGACTGTCGAATCTGTGTCATGAAGCGCGACCACCACTGTCCCTTCACTGGCAACTGTATCGGCCACAGCAACCATCGCTACTACATGATGCTAATCTTCTACTGCTGGGCCGCCTCTATCTACGCCAATGTCATGAATTTCGAGTACATTGGCTACGTCATCGGGGAGCTGTCTATTGGATCAATTCTCACCTTAATCTTTCCATTTTTCGCATGGGTTGTCAGACGGATTGACTTTGTCACCATGGTAACATCGGCATTGTTGTTGTTGTGTATCTCGGTTTCTTGTGCGTTATCAGCGTTGCTAGCGTATCACCTTGGTAATGTGTATAACGGTCAGCTGACTTATGAAAGGTCACATGGGATAAAGAAGTATAATCTTGGTTGGAAGAATAATATGATTGCAGTGCTTGGGGAACGCTGGATGTTTACATGGATATTTCCGGCTGTGACGTCAGAGTTGCCAAGCAACGGATTAGAGTTTCCTGTCGCGGGAGTATATGAAAGTCCAAAAGACATGTGATGCATTTTTGTACATTTCAGATATGTTTGACTACTAGAGAAACATTCCTTCTACTGTCTGTTTCACTAAAGCTGCCCAAATGTTACGGCCATACAAACAATTCAAAAACAATATTTTTTTCTATAATATTAAATTAAAGGAAAATTTAAGAATGAGCCTTCTTTTGATTTCGTGAAATTTGGTAAAATATTGATTTTATTGCGAAAATCAGAAATACTGGACCGATTTTCAAAATTTAACTTTTGTTTTCTTAGTTAGATCATTTCCAAGCTATCTAGCTAGATTTCAGAATCAATTTCCAAAATTGTTTTGACTCCTCCCACACTCCTCCACCTCCTTTTCCCCATTGTTCAATTCCCATTAATTTTTCGTAATAAAATCAATATTTGACCGAATTTCACGAAATAAAAAGAAGGCTCATTTTTAAATTTCGATAAAATTTAATATTATGGAAAAAAAATATTGTTTTTTCATTGTTTATATGGCCGTAAAATTTGGGCAGGTTTCGTGAAACAGACAGTAGGATTTTCGATGAGGATAGTCCCATGTTAGCCTCTGCATCTGTTTTTATCTGGGCCAATCAAGCACTGGGAGCTGTCAATGAACCCTGGGGTCAGTTTCACACTAAACATTGTCAACTAAGTTTATACGGCAACGGAGAAATTTGCATTTGATCTGATCGTTTGTGGATGTGTTTACATGTAATGCTATTTACATATAGATATAGAGAATAGTAGGTTAGTGCCGTGAATGGGAAAACATATCTGGCAAGGCTCAGGAAACGGGATGGGCGAGGCTCTGCCGAGCACATCCCGTTTCTGTGCCGCGCCAGATATGTTTTCCCATTCATTGGCACTAACCTACTATTCTATTTATCCCGTCAACACCTACAAATGGCTGTAAAATGCAAAAATAGTATTGACTGGATATGAAAAATGTTTCACGGCACCGTGTTTCACGGCACATACGCACTGTGTTGACGGGATAAATTATAGAAATGGTAACATAAATCCTTACAATGCTGATTTCAATTTTGTCGTCTGCTGTTTTGTTTTTTTTCCTTCTTTTTTTTCATTGAAAACATGGTTTGGCGGCACTTTAGAATCATTTCCAATGGAAATGATTCTAAAATGCTGTCAAACCATGTTTTCTTTGAGAGAAAAGACAAAATAAGAAACGTTTTCATTGTACAAAGTTTAGTGAAAACAGACCCCTGATTCATGGAAACGTCAACCCTTAGAAGCCGGTCAGATAAACATGGCATCCGTTGTGCTTTCATATTTTCTTCTTTCTTATTACTGAGCAATAACATGATGCCAGAAAATGAGAATCGTCTCTATTGTCAAACAGGTGTTGACAGCGGAAAATGGAAATTGAAAAATAACAGCAGACGACAACATTTATTTCAACATTGTAAGGGTTAATGTTGTTACCGGTATGGAAATCAAAAATAATTTCTGAAAATCAATTTTTAACCCTTTCACCACTAAACTACTGGACTCATAATGTACTGTTAATTTTAGCCTATTCCATTTATGGGGAGTTGTAATGGTTTTAGAAATAAGAAAATATCCATAAAGGAAATTTTGTCAAATAGTCTGTATAAGTATGATGCAATTTTTCTATGGGATATTAACATTGGGGCTAGCAATAGATATTTGAAAATAATTTTGGAATTTGTGGAATTTGTGGATCGATTTTCAAAATCTAACTTGATCAGGGGCGGATCCAGCATTTGGGGAAGGGGGGCGGGGTTGTCCTATTTTAGAGCTATGGGGGTCTGGGGGCATGTCACCCAGGACAAATGTTGCAACCCTGGAACCCCCCTTTATATCCGCCCCTGTTGATGGTGAACAATATAACATCTGATCAAAATCCGCGAATACGGACAGAAAATAATATAGGAATGAATGTCCTTTTTGTGGAATTTATCGGGGTATAAACTTGGAAAAGTCGCGGGAATACTGGACGAAGCGATAAAAAATTACAATTTTCGAAAATTGTAATTTGTTAAGGCCTCGTCAGTATTCCCGCGACTTTTCCAAGTTTATATCCCCGATAAATTCCACAAAAAGGCCATTCATTCCTTATAATTCCAGCATTTGAAATAAATTCATCAAGAAAATGTGTTTATTTTCCGTTTTCTTAAGAATTATTTTAACTGCGCCTCACGGTTACGGAAAGTAGTTCGGCATGGGAGTTTACTGGGATATACATTTTGGACAGAGACTTGCTAAGGGCCAATCAATTGTTAGGGAATTGTGTAAATATTTTTGTACTGGAATTATTGACTACTATTCAATAGTTTCTTCGATTTACGATTTGACAGTCTCCTCCAATTGTATTTTGTCAACATCTGTTTTGAGATGTCCCACACAAGGATACAATATCGGCTGAGACTAAAATACGCCATGGCTTTCAATGTTCTCATTTACATTTGTATGTAATTGTTACATATTTTTCATTCACTGTCTTAGCCATGCATAATTGTTTCAAAATATATTTAGAATTTAGCATAGAACAAATTTAAATATATTTTCATTACAATGACACTTGTTCGACCATATACCGCCTATGCATGTAGTATTGTATTTTATCCCGTCAACACAGTGCGTATGTGCCATGAAACACGGTGCCATGAAACATTTTTGATATCCAGTCAATACTATTTTTGCATTTTACAGCCATTTGTAGGTGTTCACGGGATAAATAGAATAGTAGATTAGTGCCGTGAATGGGAAAAAATATCTGGCGCGGCACGGAAACGGGATGTGCTCGGCAGAGCCTCGCCCATCCCGTTTCCTGAGCCTTGCCAGATATTTTTTCCCATTCACGGCACTAACCTACTATTCTCTATATACACATTCATGTGATCCACTGAACAAAGCAGACATCGTTTGTGCATAGTTTTGTCTTTAGTGTACATCTAGATCTGTAGCCGATTTCACCAAAATTGCAAAGTATACTTATCTAGCAAAGTATACTTTGAGGGAGTAATCATTTATTTTCCCCAAAATGCATTATTTCATTCAGAACTAACCACTGCATATATTTGATGATTAAAAGTATGCAGAATTATTATACTGAATTTATTACATTATCACAGCTAAAAATGGCTGTGATAGTGTAATAAATTCAGTGTTTTGGCTGTGATAATGTAATAAATTCAGTATAACAAAAATTAATAAATTTATCCTTAAATTTCTCCCTCAAAGTATACTTTGCTAGATAAGTATACTTTGCCATGTTGGTGAAATTGGCTACAGGAAATTTTTACGGAATGATCCAATAGTTAATTTATAATGCTGTGATGTTCACTATCATGTGTTGTCTTTTATAGCGATCTGTTTAAACACGTTATTTACATGTTTACATCCCACCAAATTTAAGTAGATTGGTTTATTGACTTGCCCTCGTTATAGACGGCCCGCCAGGGCATGCAAAACACTTTTGATGGCATTTTTTGTTACAAATGGGTACCCATGCTAATTTATATGTATGATGGGTAAGCTTTCGGATAGGGGTGGGTACCCCCTCAAATTTGACCTTTCAAGGTCATTTCAATGTCATTTAGAGGTTAAATCAAGAAAAATCATGTGTCTTAATGTTTGCCATGTATAGGTAACCATCACTCATAAAATCAACGTTGAAGATGGAAACAAGTTAAATGCTGGTAGTACTATTATTGTTAGTAATAAAAAATGAAAAATAAAGAATAACAAATCAAAATAGCCGCCCAAATAGTGACACTACATGGAAAAACCGACATTTTCGTGCATATGCAACATAAACAAGCTCTGTGTATGTGTTTGTTACTAAATGTCTTCACAAAATCAATTTGTATCATGGTATGACATTTAATAAAATAGCATATTAGATCATTTATTTACTTAAATTCCAAGATGGCCGCCAATAATTACATATGTGAAATGTTCAACTGAATAACGTGTAAATTGCCACGACTCCACTCCAGACTCGGGGATTATCATTTCAACATTTTTGTTTACAAACGAGTGCTCAAAGTGGGTTATACCTTTCAAAACCATACGTTTAGATATGGGTCTACACTCAATTTGGGCTGTTTGGGGGCAGTTCCAAGGTGATTCATGGGTCAAATCAAGACAAAAAGTTCAGTTGTTCTGCATTTGTCTGACATTCCCTTCTAGGAGATGCAACAATCTGGGCCCGGTTGCTCTAAGCTTCTGTTAGCTTAACAGACTGTGAAATCCTTAGCATTGCTAAGGATTTAACAGTCTGTTAAGCTAACAGAGGTTTTGAGCAACCGGGCCCTGTATATATCTCCAAGTAACACATAAATATTTCTATATATAAGGGAATTTGTTTGCAATAGTGAATTTGTTGTATTTTACAGTGGCTGGTTAACTACAACTACAAGTACAGTACGTTTATTTGCAGAATGTAAAGAGCTACATGTACCTTCATTATGCCAATAGTACAGCAAAACAAAAACACAAGAAATGAGACATAGCGAATCATGACAATGGGTCTCCAGTCCCAACAAAAAACTCAATCGTATATTTATCAGGTAACCTGCCCTGTATTGACCGAATACGTACTGACTGATAACATATTGTTGTATCAGGCATTGCCCTGATATAAACATCCGGGTTACAATGAATTGAAAACTGACGTTCCATTGGTCGGATGACGTCACGTGACGTTACCGAATGACGTCAGTGTAATGACGCAACGTAAACAAGTCTGCGTTCTGTCCATAGAATACGACGTCATCTAATGTCCTTTTCGATCATAATACGTTACCTGATAAATAGAATACCAGGCTAGTGTATTTTGATATCAAGTTTATCAGGCTCGGCTCGGAAACGGTAGGAATTCCTCGGCAAGCCTCGGAATTCCTACACGTTTCCTAGCATTGCCTGATAAACTTAATATCAAAAGACACTAGCCTGGTATTGTCTGTATAACTGACAAATACAACAATAACAACGTTTAGTAATGTTTGATAATGCAATGCATGACAGTTGTCATAGTGGTATTGTTATCTGCAATCAATTTTGCTGATTAATAATGTTATTAGTCCACACTAAAATATAAGAGACCGCAGATGTTTCTTCAATGCTGATTTTGATACAGAAATGTGTACTACTTTGCGTTATTCAATTATACACTTTAAACAAATCTTATTTCTGACTTAAGCCAAAAGAAATCATCAGAAATGTCGGTGATTGTTTGTCCCTCTTGGAACACCATATATATTGTTGCCTTCATCTAGTTCATAATCCATATTATAGACCAAGATATATCTTACGGATCAGAGATGCTGGGCCTTGAGCATCCGTGATGTGTGCCAATTCCGCATGTGATTTGTGCTGTCATGTTACAACATAATAGTCACTACACATATCTAATTACATTGTCTATTATATACGTTCGGTGTGTGGCAGGTGGGAGCACGCGAAGGATAATGTAATGATCAGTGGGTGGCAGGTGGCAGGTTCATCCTTACCGAAATCCCGATTGGAGACCTGGTTTGGCCCTCACATACTTATGTGAGTATTACGATATTCGTATTCCTATTTTAGGGGAAGGGGCCAAGTAACTTGGTGTGGTATGGACCTGGCACCAGGTCAGGTTATTCTAATTTCAGGGCTGAATATATTTGTTCTCGTAAATATTCCGTTCTGATTTTGGGATTTCCCCCCCAATGCAGCAGGTTAAAATGGGATCGAACCCGTTTGCCCGGCCTTACATGACCTTATCTGTTGATAGGCCGTTAAACACTAATAAACAAAACAAACAAACAGTGATTCTCATCATCGGAATGCTGACATGGTTTATACCTCATTTAGATTTTCGGCCTTCTAGTACGTGAGGGGGAAATCCTGTCATACTCCATTAAACGGCAATCCCATTAGTGCTAATATGATTACTTTTCGAGATGGAACTAAGTGACTATAGTGTGGTATGGACCTGACATCAGGTCCGGTCATACAGAATAGTAGGTTAGTGCCGTGAATGGGAAAAAATATCCGGCAAGGCTCAATAGTTTCTTTATTTCTTATCAAAAGTATATGTTGTGACCACTCATTTGAACCGTCTCGCCGAGACGGTTCAAATGAGTGGTCACAACATATACTTTGGTTCAGAAATAAGGAAAATAGATAGAGAATAGTAGGTTAGTGCCGTGAATGGGAACAAATATCTGGCAAGGCTCAGGAAACGGGATGGGCGAGGCTCTGCCGAGCACATCCCGTTTCCGTGCTGCGCCAGATATTTTTTCCCATTCACGGCACTAACCTACTATTCTATTTATCCCGTCAACAGCTACAAATGGCTGTAAAATGCAAAAATAGTATTGACTGGATATCAAAAATGTTTCACGGCACCGTGTTTCACGGCACATACGCACTGTGTTGACGTGATAAATTCTAATTTGGTCCGGCCTTAAACGACCTTAGCTGTTTTTAGGCCGTTATATACAACACTCAATCATTAGATACGTTACAAGATATATGAAAGGTTTATGATTCGGGATGGTGGAGAGAGCTTATCATAAACGTTAGAAAGTTACCATTTATAAGGATTGCCATGATGAAATCTGTGATAACAGATGGTGTGCCAGCTATATCCACATACATATATTATTATTTCTTTATCAAGAGTGTAGATGTCGGCCATATTTTATTTTAAAATTATGATTAACTCAACTCTAAATTGTCACATACCATGTAACAGTTAGCGAGGAAAACTCATACAATTTATATTTTGACCTAATCTGACTACAGAATATTACTTTTTTTCAGTTTTCCGATATGGCGGATTTTGAATTTGAAGGCATAGACCAAATATAAAATATATAAATTTCAATGAGAATGTTGTACCGAAAACTACCTAAAACTGTAAAAAGACATCTCATCTTTTGTTTTTGTTCGTCTGGTTACATAGATATATCATTTTATACTTTTCAAAATTGAGTTGGCGGCCAGGGCTCCAGGAAATGCAGCTCCAATTGTCCCAATTTTGAAATATGTTGTGTTGTTCTGAACTTTATTGTAGGCCTTTTATTGTCCTTGGCGGGCCGTCTATTAGTGGAAAGTGAGCCATACACATGGTGGTCACGATATTATGGAACGTAAAATCTTCATAAATCTAAATAGAGCTAGTATTAAATATTTAGAGCTAGCAATATTTGTTTATAGCTAAGATTAATTATGTGTGTGTATGTAGATTTGGCGTTCATCGAACACCAAATCTACATAAACTCGAATAATTATTGCCAGCCCTAAATAATTAGAGCTAGCATTACATATTTAGAGCTAGCATTATATATTTAGAGATATCATTAATTATTGCTAGCTCTAAACAATTAGAGCTTGCATTAACTATTTATAGCTAGCTTTAAATGATTTAGAGCTAGCATTACTTATTTGACCTTGTGTAGGTTTGGCGTTCCATACGATACTGGCGTCGTAGTCGTCAACAATTACATCCAAATGTTGAATAGATCCTGATCCGTTTGTAGGATAATTACCACATTTCACCAATAGCTTCTCTACATTGGTGTCTATCCACCCAGTGCCAGTGGGGTGACATTGACCTTCGTGACTCGCCACATACAGCACAATGGAGTTTTGATCAGTGCAACACCATGGATTGTGTCGCACCAAGAATAATTGTCATACGAAGTTTAGGAACGCTGTATTCCCTGACAGCGCGATTCGGTATAAATATGTGGATGTGACTGGAGAAATGGGGCTTATGGGATTGGTGACCTGTGTAGCTCCTGTTCAAATAGCAAACTCCTGTTGCCCGACACCGATCTAAATTTCGTGTATGACCGATGTAGTGGAGGCACAGGCTGATCTGGATATATACACTGGTCACAAAAGCCATATACTCCATTTCTCCAGTCACGGCCATGTGTACAAACAAATATATAGGTGGTTGTAAAGGGTAAAGGTATTATGTTACACCGGAACTAATGATTGTATGTTTGGTCCCAACGTTCTTTTTGAGCTTTGTAGCAATGTTTGTTTTATATATATTCCAGTTTTATAATTGACAATTGATATATGAGTTTGTTCTCGATTTTATGGTCGCGATGGGCTCTCATACCTTGAATACCCGCGGACCGTTATATGGCACACCTGGGTAGAACCTGCTCGTAGAGTTGGAAATACAATTGTATTTCACAAACTTCAGTGATCGAGGATCAAACCCGGGCCCCCGGAGTGACAGTCGGAGGTCTCTCGACTATAATTCCACTCTTGATATACATGTATGCATGTTGTTTTGAGCCTTTATTTGACGACCCTCTAATAAAACCTGCAGATGCCATTCGGTTTTGACTGAATACATGGGATGTATGACAGTTGTGACCCGTCCTGGGCCCGTTTCACTAAACTTCGTACGATAAAACTTTCGTACGAATATTTCTATGAATTTGCTTCTCACATTAACCCTTTGAACCCGAAATCCGGTTATAGCGGTTTATGCAAAAAGTGAAGATCCAGATCAGCCGGCTCGTAACGAGCCGTCTTATCAGGATCTGCACTTTTTGAAAGTAATTTTAATATTTCTTAGAACAAAAACACCCCCTTTTCATAAATGGACGAATCTGAAAATCGTTTTGTGACCATTGGATTGGTCGGAACATTAGCATATCACAGTCCATTCCAGTTCCTTAGGGTTGAAAGGGTTAATGTGTTTCTTTAATGCTACCATTGTGTTCATGGCCTTTACATGTAGCACATCAACGAATATTTCGGCTGTCGGAACAAATGTTGTCTATTTCTATTTTGCACTAACGAACATCTTAGTCGTACGAAGTTTAGTGAAACGGGCCCCAACTCCTGATCTGCTAACGAACGTCTGCGGTTTGAAGTTCTTTATTAACGTTTATAACGTTGCTATGTGGTGTGTTAACCGATTTAATAAATATGATATGGCACACGTGTAATTTGATTGGCTGGCCGCATCAGCCTAAATACGTATTCGTATTATGCGCCAAAGTTGTGTCAAATGAATACAATGGAGACGTTCCAAATGACGTCCGCAATGGCGCGACAAAGCAATGATGTTTGGATGTTGACGTCATCATGTTTTAAACATCATTCATTAACATTAACAATGTTGTCTTGTAAATAATTATTATATTTACATTTATTGAGCATAGGCTGCTGCTGCATATGCAGCATATGGTCAATAAATGTAAGTCCATCAATTGAAATTTTAAGACGATCCTAAGTTTGCACTTACGAACATTTTAGTCGTACGAAGTTTAGTGAAACGGGCCCCAGGGAACTGCGGCGAGTTAGGTACATACACAATTGGCCGTCTAATTCCCATTGGGGCGGGAGTAGACGTTTTTAGCTCGCCTGCACGAAGTGCAGAAGAGCTTATGGCATACCTCCGGCGTCGTCGGCGTTGGCGTCTTGCGTTAGCGTCGGCGTCGTTGGCGTCCACAAACTTAACGTTGGGGTAAATGTTTCCTTTCATGGAACACCTTGTTATTTCATACATGCATTCCTCAGATGACCCTATATCATGCTGTAGCAAATCCATGACCGACCACCCAACCCTTACCCCAAGGTCAAGGTCACAAACTTAGCACATTCATAAACTTAACGTTGGGGTAAATGTCTTATAATATCTGTTTCCTTTCATGGAATGCCTTGATATTTCATACATGCATTCCTCAGATGACCCTCTATCATGCTGTAGCAAATCCACAACCCACCACCCAACCCTTACCCTAAGGTCAAGGTCACAAACTTAGCATGTTCATAAACTTAACAACAACGTTGGGGTAAATGTTGTGTAACTTCTGTTTCGTTTCAGGGAACGCTTTGATATTTCATACATGCATTCATCTGATAATCCTCTATTGTGCTACAGCAAATCCATGACCCCCCCACCCCCCACCAATTTCCCCAAGATCAACATCATAAACTTAACACTGGAGTAAATGTCTTTTTATAACTTCTGTTTCTTTACAGGGAACGCCTTGATATTTCATACATGCATTCATCTGATGACACTCTATCGTGATATAGCAAATCCATGACCCACCCCACCCCTTTCCCCAAGGTCAAGGTCACAAACTTAGCACATTCATAAACTTAACGTTGGGGTAAATGTCTTATAACATATGTTTCCTTTCATGGAACGCCTTGAAATTTCATACATGCATTCATCTGATGATACTCTATCGTGCTATAGCAAATCCATGATCCACACGTTGGGGGTAAATGTTGTGTAACTTTACAGTTTATTTACAGGGAACGCTTTGATATTTCATACCTGCATTCATCTGATGATCCTCTATAGTGCTACAGCAAATCCATGACCCACCCCCACCCCTTTCCCCAAGGTGAAGGTCACAAACTTAGCACATTCATACATGCATTCCTCATGTGAATAGCTATCATGCTGTAGAAAATCTTAGTGCGTTCATAAACTTGACGTTGGGTTAATTTTTGTTTTCAGGGAGCGCATTGATATTTCATACGTGCATTCATCTTAATATGCTATATTATGCTATACCAAACCTACAACCCACCTTGCACCACTGACCCCAATGTCAAGGTCCACCGCACTCCCCTTAACCCAAGGTCATGTTATATAATATTCATATTTTTGTATGCAACTGTACCAAGTTTGAGTGAAGGCTGCCAACAGGCGAGCTTCGTTGTCTTCTGACAACTCTTGTTATATGTTATCTCCCTTGAGATAGCATATTGTGTCACGCACATTTCTATGGGGGCAGCCATTGATCGTGCTACGCCTAAACGGCGAGTACGACCAAGAAAATAGTGCCCTGTGCCAACTTATCCTACGGCGTTTTGGTCTGTCTTGCTTTGTATCTAAAACTCTACATATACTATTCTCTATAGTTTTCACAGTTTTGTGCTCAGTTTATCTGTTACATTCTGGAAGATGCTAATGAAGGGAGCTCGTGCGTATGAATACCAGTGTGTTCATTTGTATTTTACTGAGCCCCGCAGGGGACGTACAATTATTTGTTTTATTAATTCGTTCCCACGAAATAACAATTCGTTCCCTCAATTTAACAATTCGTTCCCTTGAATTAACAATTCGTTCCCTCAATTTAACAATTCGTTCCCTCGAATTAACAATTCGTTCCCACGATATAACAATTCGTTCCCTAATTTTAACAATTCGTTCCATCGAATTAACAATTCGTTGAGGGAACGAATTGTTAATTTGTGGGAAAGAATTGTTAATTCGTAGTATTTGGCATATTAAGGTACGGTGCACATACAAATCACGTAGTTTGACTGTACATGTATTTTATTATCCTTTATACACATGCAAGCCCGGAGCGAACAGACAAAATATGTTAAAATAATATATTAATGTATGCCGGATAGATCATACAAGAGATAGATACTTTGTATTGTGGCTGTGTCTGGAGAAATCGGGCCTATTTTTAGGTGACCAGTGTAACCCAAGGCACTGCACTGTTCGCCATTTCGTCAATGCAGTACAGGGCCGTAACTACGTTGATGCAGACGAGGCGACCGTGGAGTTCGCCGATTTTATTTATTTTTTTTAGAAGAGAAAAAATAGCTTGAACTAGAATGTAGACGGTATTAATTATAAATATCAAGTTCGCATAACTCGTGTATATAGTCAAAGAGTGACGAGACATAAACGGCACGGTCAAAATTCAGCGCGGGAATATACGGCATACAATTTACCATTCTATACACGGAGCACCGTCAAAAAGACAGCGGCTGGATTAACATCCGAGTGACAATTTATGAAACAACGACAACAACAACTTCAGACGGCGTCTGCATAATCATTGTAGACGTGCAGTACGTATATTTGTTATTATTCCCCCAAACTTGCAGGGGCGGCGGAAGTGCCCCCCCCCCACCCCCAATAATGTTGTAATAAAGCACATATTATCATCATCAAACTTGCTGAGAATGCAGGAAATGGCGTTTCACTCCTCTTAGATTTAAACTATTTCAGGGGGGTGGGGCATGCGACCGGACCCCCTACGGCCCTAGCAACATCCAGGCCCTTTGGGTCCTCAAGACTGGGACCTGAGAATGCAGAAAATGGCGTTTTACGCCTCTTACAATTTCAAAATGTACAGTGGAGCATGCCCCCGGACCCCCTAGCAACATCGGGCCATTTGGGCCCTCAAGACTGGGCCCTGAGGATGCAGGATTTCAACAATTTCTGGGGGAGCACGACCGCGGACCCCCTAGCAAAATCGGGCTCTTTGGGCCTTCACGATTGCCCCCCCCCCCACCCCCCCTCCTCAATAATTGAATTCTTTCAGAGTAAGAAAAGTGTACAATGTTGTAGGACCTCCCGTTGCCATGATTTTGGGAGGTGGACTTTTCTTTATCATTTTGTATTAAGCAATGATGTTGGGGACAGGGTCCGGGGACGTTGGTTGATTTGACTGGTCAGGCTGGGTCCTGATATAATTGTTGTAGAGAAAAAACAATTTTACAATGTTGTAGGACATCCCCTAGCCAATTTATTTGTTATGGACATTTTAGGGGGGTTGTGTGCCAAAACGCAAGTAGTATTGCACGTTCTGACCGACGAACATGCATGGAATGCAGTTTGATCACATGTGCAGACATGTCAACGCTCCCACTTTTGCTCAATTGCTGCAACGCGAGTACATGTACATAACATTTAGTGGTACCCAATAGATCTGGGGGCCGTTTCACTAAACTTCGTACGACTAAAATGTTCGTAAGTGCATAATAATGATAGTCTGTAAATTGCACATTAACAATGTTTTCTTGTAAATAATTATTGGATTTGCATTTATTGAGCATAGGCTGCATATGCAGCCTATGCTCAATAAATGTAAACCCATCAATTGACATTTCCAGACGATCCTAAATTTGCACTTACGAACATTTTAGTCTTACGAAGTTTAGTGAAACGGGCACCTGCTTCCCAGGCGGATCCTATGCCGTTGTACCTGCACTGACGGAATGAAGCGAAATGCGTCAGCTGACATACGTGATTCTTTCCCCAGGTAGTCAGGTTTACATTTTGCATTTTGTAAATATACATGGATACTAGTATTACAGTACGATATACAGTTATTGTCTTTTGAGTGGATCTAAGTGCGGTTTAGTGCCCTGAGAACAGTGATTTTGACTGTCACTGAAAGCTGCGGAGCCTAGGTTCACAGCTTTCAAAGTGAGTTGCTCAAAACGCCATCAGTATCTATAATTGTAACAGTACTCGCCAAATGATTGATAGAGGTACAGGTTGATCTGAAACAACACTGTAGTGGAAAGGGCATTTACATTTATCTTGTACGTCCGTTCATCCCCAAAATTAACATTTACTAAATTGCTTCTATTGTCTATGTCCGTTCAGGAAGTACTCTGCACTATACATTAATTGTAGCGTGATTGTGTCCAAATGCAGTGACAAAATGGGTTGTTAGTGGGTGCTACATCACATCAGTTTGCCGTGCACATACGACATTTTATCGCCACGTGCAATTGTAGACATGTTAATTGTGGCAGCTCGATGTCAGATTGTCTGACATGCACAGTGGAGTGGGTTCACCCCACCACCCGAAAGTTGTCGGGGATTTCCCGCTATATAACCTATATAACGTGTACCCGTAATTGTTCATTTAGATACTGTTCTACTCTCATTAAAGTTACATGTATACCGTACATAATTATAATGTAGTATTGTTCATTTTCTTCCAAACCTGGATGTACATGTACTGGGAAAGCAGATTACTCTTGTTGGATGAACAGCATTATGACGTAAGCATAGTCGCGGTATCCCAAGGTTCAAACTACGAGTCGATAAAGTCTGCAATAGTAGCTACTGTTCGCATTTATAAGGCTGGCATATTCGATTATTTATCCCTCCTCCACCCACCCCTATGTATACTGTTGTATGCATTGATGGTGCGTATATATGCGATGTCCGGTCGACACCTAGTATTTTTAATTAAATTGCCCAGTTTTGCAACCACTATGAGCCCAATATTAGAAGCCTGAAAACGCTGGAAACTGCATTTCAGGGCTTCTAGGTTTCAAAATTTTCCGGGGGACATGCCCCCGCCCCAACTAGCGCTATCGGTCCACTTCGTGGATCTCAAGAATTTTCGCCTCGTCTTGATTTCACACCAAGTCACGGCCCTGAAGTATCCGTATTGCTTCCACCTTATATAGTTTTGAACCTTAGCATGTTGTTGGGAGCATTCGATGGGTAATTTTATAATCGGGATTCTTCCTTACCGGAACCCCAACCTGAGACCTGGGGACCGTTTCACTAAACTTCGTACGACTAAAATGTTCGTAAGTGCAAAATTATGATTTTCACATTAGCAATGTTTTCTTGGAAACAATTATTGGATTTACATTTGCATATTGTAACACCGCTCCCAATGTACGGGCCTCTTTTATGGGCCGCTATATGGGACGGGAAACAATTATTTGTGGGTCCGGTTTGTCAGGTTGTCGACCGAGAGGTCATGGCGCAAATTATTACACATGGGCAGGTATTCAGTTCAATGTTTATTTAACATGTACACGCGCAGGCCTACACAGTACACATTAGATCAAAATACATGTCTTAATATGTGGAAACGAGGCAGTCACCTAAATCACACAAGTTTGGTAACCTACATCCGTAGTGTCGGATGTTGACAATACACCAAGTCACGGTTTGGGCGCCATCTTGTCACGTGATCGAACTGCGAGTAAACAAAGGCTCGTAAACCCGGCGTAAACATAGTTTGACAGACCGCCTGTCACTTTCCAGCAGTGCAACGAAGGAACGTTTTCGATTAAACTAATCAACTTATTGATAATTATCGATGTGATAACATATGTTGGCGATCTTCTAATTTAGTAAGTTGTTTGTGATCACATTGTCACTGTTATCACGAAAGAACAACGATTTTTAGTAGTTCGGTGAGTGAGCAGTTGTCAATTAGTACCAGTAACCGTCCATTCATACGACGGGATATTATCATAGTATATGCCGATTAGTATTATTATATGCACATACGGACATGCAATCTCTCAATTATTTGCACCATTCACTGACACAGAAATTACTTTAACTAAAAGTTTATAGGCCTATAATGCTATATGAGAGTATAATCTATGTAGTGTACAGGTGCGTGCATATTCTGAACTGGTCTCCCAAGGACAAAACCGTATACATATATGTTATTGTTCTCAACATAATATTACCATATATTGTGATATTGTACGATATTTCAAATTTGGCTATGTTATGTGAGAAATGTTACTCCTTTACATAGGAATTTCTGACCTTTACCATGAACACAGAAGCAACAGAAGTGAAGTTTATATTATTTTGACATTATATTATTGTAACATACAATATATTCTAATCTATGATGTGAGTAATAAGTAACGTGATTGTTCCAGCATTTAAAACCTATTTCAATCCTAACCACCTGATATACAGTATGCTAATTTACAATACTACTCACCGTAAATGTTGACAATACAACATGCAACTCCTGCTAACATTGTACATTTTCTAATACTAACTTCGATTGACCATCTTTAACCATTATTTATTTGTTCACATGGCACTGTACCACCGTATTTACTGTTATGCCACTTTTAAACATAATATAGTAACTAATTTTATCTATAATACACCCTATTATACATATTTGGAACAGTTGCGTTACGGGTTCACTTTGTGATGTTTTTGTTTTACAACTAGAAATGTAATTTAAATTATTGTACTCAATACCTCATGTGACAAATATGATATTGGCAGCGAAGTGGTTTTGGTTTGTTTTGTGCATGTGTTGTTGTAGTGGGTTGCTATGGGAACCTAATATAATTCATGCGCAGAGCTTGGCAATTACACTGGCTGATAATACATATTTTTTATTTTTATCATGTAGCCATGCACGTTTGATTTGTTATTGAGTCACATTGCATATATGTAGACAGTTTTATGTTATAAATGAATTATAATATTAAATTTCCATAATAAAGTTGTCGGTATAATATTATTACACACCTATTTGTTGTGTTAAAACCCTTTCTGTGGTCGTATGTACAGACTGTATGTTGATAATAATATTATGATTTCACTATTATTGGTAGACAAGGGAACGACTTTCCTGGGCTTGTCAATAGCAGATACACTCATTGACTTGCTTTGGGTAGCGCATAGGTACTATCGCCGTATACCGGCTTAAAGTTAATTAATATACGATTGTGCCGATGCTTGCTACGTGACACAGGTCTGGCTGAAGTCCGAGACAATTAGTTAGCCAAAAAATAAAAACACAACAACAGCAAGTACACTAGAATTCCATGTCTATATATCGCTGTATGTAACGGTAGTGAAAGCCATATAGAGCTATGTCTAGATTAGTTGCCACGTAACTGCTGCATACTATTGTAAGCAGAGTCACGAATCCTTCCATAGGCTTTCCTAGCATAGTAGCGAATCAAATCTGATTCGCACTTTGGCTGTTAATTACAGCATATTTTCTATATGTTTCCACAAAATTTAAGGTCAGTATTATGTTAGAACCATATTACAACAGTTTTGTAATAAATTTAAAGAAATAGATGGCTTGGTGTGTAAAATTAACCTAGCATCTTAAAATGACCCGGTCACCGGCAAGCACAATCTAAATGTCAAATATATATTGGGGTCCAGTTACTGAAAAGGCAATATTTAATCTTCAAGACATACCACAATGATCCGGTTTGTTTCAGAATTACCAGTTTGTTTTACTGTTATAATGCAAACAAAAAATATGTTGAAAAGTGTAGACTAATGCTGTAATTAACAGCCAAAGTGCGAATCAAATATGATTCGCTACTCTGCTGCGGAAGCCTATGGAAGGATCCGTAACTCTGCATTCGGCAGTATGCAGCAGTTACGTGTCGCAACTATGTCTAGACAGCAAGAACTACAATACACCCCACCCACAAATAATACACATGATACATGTTTTTGGACGTCCAGTATTGTAGTTCACTGGTTCATGCAGCAGTCATGGACCATTACAACTGGTCTTATGGTTATTTTCTAATGTATGCACTAATGTCGCGAGTGAAATCGTATCTAAACTTACATTAAACACAACGAATAGCACTGCACAATTTCTTCTATTTTCGCTATCGTGTGGGTTTGTTTACCCGCACCCTCGTTCTGGCGAAACCGGAAACAAGATGGCGCATGACCATATTTGGCAGACCGTGGCTTGGTGTATTGGAATGTGGCCACATGGGAAAACGGAGCGAAATGTTATACAAGTTTACCTCAACAGTTTCTTTGGTGGACATATTTGTATTAATGGACTAAGGCGGTAGGAATTTACTGCAGCGAATGTATTGGGCCAAGATAGTATGAAGTTCTAATAATGCCGGTAATAGGTCTTATCGAGGGTATATACTATTCAGGCTACGTGTCCAGTTTGAGTGTTACAATGCCACTCACGATATTTCCGGAGATTCGTCCTATATACCCACAAACTCACGGAGACCGCTCGGGCATGCTCCGACCCTACTTCGTGTAGAATCGTAGCTAGCACGTTCGGCGACGTGTCGTCATTTGTGACGTAATATTTAGCCCTTGTATTACCAATGGAGAAGACCGATGGTATCCGAACCAATTCTCAAACCCGGAAGCCTCGTTTCCGTGTAAAATGAGTGGGTGGGGAAAGGTAAAGCGACGTTTGAGATGGCTGGCGTAACAATATGCAGCCTATGCTCAATAAATCTAAATACATCAATTGAAATTTCCAGACGATCCTAAATTTGCAATTACTAATATACGAACATTTTAGTCGTACGAAGTTTAGTGAAACGGGCCCCTGGCATCTGGTCAGGTTATTATAATTCAGGGCTGAATATATATTTATTTCAATGTAAACTGAGAAACAGCTACATCGACGAGGACGGCGTCATTGGAAGGGATATCTAAGCTTTGTCACATCGCTCCAGTAGTGTAGGGAAATGTGTGTCGAAACTGGCGTAAATTACACATGACTGTGACATGTATTAGCCACCGTTAACCCTTTCACTACCAGAGGCGGAAGACTCGGACCTATGACACCAAAGAAATGCATATTAAAAAAAACACATTACCCCACCCACTTGGTCTCGTAAAGTACCATCTTCTATAGAAGATGGTACTGTACGAGACCAAGTGGGTGGGGTAATGGGATTTTTTTAACAGGCATTTTGTGTTTAGTGTCATAGGTCCGAGTCTTCCACCTGTGTTCACTACCAGAGGCCATTATGCCAATATTTACAATCACTATAGATCCAGATAATCGTAACGAGCCGTCTCATCAGGATATGCAGTATTTGCCTAAGATTTGTTTTCTGGCTTCAGGTCAGGTTACCAATGCAAATATTGAGTTCTGATTTTGGGATTGTTGGTGAATTCATCCCCACGCCGTTAAACACCAATAAATCAAATCAAGATTGTTTATACACAATCCTTTTCGGGTGAATGTAATAGTAAAAAGAAATACAACAACATAGTCTATGTCTGATAGTTAGGGGTAAACGGGTATCAATAATTAATCATTAGATGTTGCAATACGTGCAAAGTTATATTTAAATACAGATGTCCCGCCTTGTTGACGTAATTTCCTGTCACGCGAGCCATCTGCGTGTACATAATTGAGTTGGTGTAAAACCGCCAATCACTTAGCCCTTCTACGCTGTTGACGGAAACTGCCGTCTGCTGTTTTTAATTTTTGCTTTAATTCTTAACAAAAAACTGGTTTTGACAGCACATGAGAATCGTCTCCAGTCAAAACCAGGTTTTTGTCGAGAAATATTGAAAATAAAACAGCAGACGACAACGACTGGTGTGAACCGCGCTGTCAGCTGTATACACGACCGCCTGCGTTAATCTTGCCCAGATAATCAACGCTTCTGAACAGGTATTGGCAATTCCAACTCGCTATCAAACAATTTGATTGTCTCAGCCAACTAAGCTGCTTGATTTCAAGCATAGGTATTTTGAAATAAAGAAATTGATAAATATTGGCAAGATTAGCGCAGACGGATTTGTACCTGGTGTAGCGATTGATGTGAACCGCGCAATCAGCGCACCTGTGTGAAAGTCTTCACTATATATACACAATCGGCGGCGTTAATCTTGCCCAGATTATCAACGGTTCTGTACATCTATTAGCAATGCCAACTCGCAAATCCAGCAATTTGATTGCCTGTAGCCGATTTCATCAAAATTGCAAAGTAAACTTATGTCGCAAAGTATACTTTGAGGGAGAGATCATTTATTTTTCCCGAAATGCATTATTTCATATAGAACTAACGACTGCATGTAAGTATGCAGATTTATTATACTGACTTTATTACATTATCACAGTATAATAAAAATTATTTCATATAGAACTAACGACTGCATGTAAGTATGCAGATTTATTATACTGACTTTATTACATTATCACAGTATAATAAAAATTAATAAATTTATCCTTAAATTGAAGGTTTCTCCCTCAAAGTATACTTTGCAATGTTGGTGAAATAGGCTACTGAGCTACTTGATTTCAAGCATAAGTATTTTAAGAAATTGACAAATATTGTCAATATTAGCACCGGCGGTAATGTACACTGGTACATCGATCGATTTGAACCGCGAAATCAGGTGTACAATCGGCGGCGGCTTCCATGGTTACGCTTGTTTGTTTGTCGTGCGTGATTGACTGCGCAGTAGAAAATACAAGTGACTGCGACATGAGGCGGTGCATTATCCTGGAGTAGAACTGGGTCCTCAGGATACATGTAGTATAAGGACATGGGGCCCGTTTCACTTATCTTTGTACAACTAAAATGTTCGTAAGTGCAAATTTAGAATCGTATGGAATTTTAAATTGCTGGATTTACATTTATTGAACATATGCAGCCTATGCTCAATACATGTAAATCCAATAGTTGTTTACAACTCGCCTGTATCGCGACAGAAATGCCCCGGAATATGTGCACCCCACTCGCCTGTATCTCCACAGAAATGCCACGGAATCTGTGCACCCCACTCGCCTGTATCGCCACAGAAATTCCCCGGAATCTGTGCACCCCACTCGCCTGCAACCCCCTGTAATATGTGCATTCCACTCGCCTGTATCGCCACAGAAATGCCCCGGAATATGTGCACCCCACTCGCCTATATCGCCACAGAAATGCCCCGGAATATGTGCATCCCACTCGCCTGCAACCCCCTCGCCTGTATCGCCACAGAAATGCCCCGGAATATGTGCATTCCACTCGCCTGTATCGCCACAGAAATGCCCCGGAATCTGTGCACCCCACTCGCCTGTATCGCCACAGAAATGCCCCGGAATCTGTACACCCCACTCGCCTGTATCGCTACAGAAATTCCCCGGAATCTGTGCACCCCACTCGCCTATATCGCCACAGAAATGCCCCGGAATCTGTGCACCCCATTCGCCTATATAGCCACATAAATGCCCCGGCATCTGTGCACCCCATTCGCCTGTATCGCCACAGAAATGCCCCGGAATATGTGCACCCCATTCGCCTGTATCGCCACAGAAATGCCCCGGAATATGTGCACCCCATTCACCTATATCGCCACAGAGATGCCCCGTGATTCTGTGTACCCCATTCGCCTATATCGCCACAAAAATGCCCCGGAATCTGTGCACCCCACTCGCCTATATCGCCACAGAAATTCCCCGGAATATATGTGCACGCCATTCGCCTATATCGCCACAGAAATGCCCCGGAATATGTGCACCCCATTCGCCTATATCGCCACAGAAATTCCCCGGAATATATGTGCACGCCATTCGCCTATATCGCCACAGAAATGCCCCGGAATATATGTGCACGCCATTCGCCTATATCGCCACAGAAATGCCCCGGAATATATGTGCACGCCATTCGCCTATATCGCCACAGAAATGCCCCGGAATATATGTGCACGCCATTCGCCTATATCGCCACATTCCCCGGAAATTATAAGTGCACGTCCAATTCGCCTATATCGTACAGCCACAGAAATCCGGATTATATGTGCACGCCATTCGCCTATATCGCCACAGAAATGCCCCGGAATATATGTGCACCCCGCCATTCGCCTATATCGCCACAGAAATTCCCCGGAATATATGTGCACGCCATTCGCCTTATCCGCCCACAGAAATGCCCCGAAAATAGTGCCACATTCGCCCCTATACGCCCCACAAAATTCCCCGGAATATGTGTCACCCCGCCATTCGCCTATATCGCCACAGAAATTGCCCCCCGGAATATGGCACCCCTTTCGCCTTATATCCGCCACAGAATTCCGGATATATGTCACGCCATTCGCCCATATCGCCACAGAAATGCCCCGGAATATGTGCACCCCATTCGCCTATATCGCCACAGAAATTCCCCGGAATCTGTGAACGCCTTTCGCCTATATCGCCACAGAAATGCCCCGGAATCTGTGCACGCCATTCGACTATATCGCCACAGAAATGCCCCGGAATCTGTGCACCCCACTCGCCTATATCGCCACAGAAATGCCCCGGAATCTGTGCACCCCATTCGCCTGTATCGCCACATAAATGCCCCGGAATATATGCACCCCATTCTCCTATAAGTTAAATGTATTTTCATAAATAATAAAAATACAAGTTTGCTATGGGACCTTAACATGAGGGCTAAAATAGATTTTCTAACAATATTATTTCGAATTTGTGGACCGATTTGTGGCTGATGTGCATTCTGATCTGGGTCTACACTTTCTGCAAGGAAGCATAATACATGTACTCGCATTTTGTCGGGTCCGTATGAAAAATATTTCTTTTGTGTCAAGGCTATTCCCACGAGGTGTGACCAGCGTGAAATGATCGACGCGTCACAATCGAGCACCCCTTGCACATAAATTGTATACATTCAAACGTGCATGCTCTTGTTTGAAGTCAAACGTTCAGGTTTTTGTTTAAGTCAGCCATGCGAGTTGGGCGATCTATTCTAGTTCTGAATACATGCATTAATATTAATACTGATCGGTAGGTATAGCAACATGCTTGAACTATTCTAATTGTGAAAAATCAGCCACTGTTCAATATCTCTATCCCAATTATAATAACTGCTTCCGTGACAAATCCAACTTAAATTTACTTATTTTACCCTATTGTCTGTTTCACGAAAGCTGCCCAAATTTTACGGCCATATAAACAATTAAAAAACAATATTTTTTTCGATAATATTAAATTAAAGGAAAATTTTAGAATGAGCCTTCTTTTTATTTCGTGAAATTTGGTCAAATATTGATTTTATTACGAAAAATTAATTTGTCTATGGGAATTTAACATGGGGGAAAAGGAAGTGGATGGAGCTTTGGGAGGAGTCAAAAAACGAAAAAAATTGGAAATTGACTCCGAAACCTGACTAGATAGCTTGGATATGATCTAACTAAGAAAACAAAATTTAAATTTTAAAAATCGGTCCAGTATTTCTAAAATAAAAAAAACAAAAAAAATTCCCCATGTTAAATCCCCATAGACATTCCACTCCGTGAAGATGTCTATGGGGATTTAACATGGGGAAATTGTTTTTTCGCAATAAAATCAATATTTGACCAAATTTCACGAAATAAAAAGAAGGCTCGTTCTTAATTTTTCCTTTAATTTAATATTATCAAGAAATCTTGTTTTTGAATTGTTTATATAGCCGTAAAATTTGGGCAGCTTTCGTGAAACAGACAGTAAGTAACTGGTATGGATGTTGATATGTTCATTTTGCAACCAATCCAACCGTCGCAAAATAATACATTTATGAATAGGGGGTGTTTTTGTTCTCAAAAATATGAAAATTACTTGCAAAAAGTGCAGATCGTGATGAGACGGCTCATCTGGATCTACATTATTTGCCAATACATGTACATGCCTGTGGTGTTGAACGGGTTAAGTTTATATTCCAATGTAGTTTCTGATTCCGTTGGATGTCAATGTATAATAGTTTAAGACGAGCCATGTGATTTTGTACCGAGAAGATGTGCAATTATTCATGAACACTATTCACAAAAACTGTGATATTTTCTGTAATACATTACCAAATTTTCATAGTAAATCTTGCTGTGCTGTGAACATTTCGTTAATTTTCGATGTCATTTACGGAACATATCGTAAATTCTGTAAATAATTTCCGCATATCTTCTTAGGTACAAAATCACACGACCCGTCTCGTTTAATATGCTGGTTAAAAATAGTATGTTTGTTATACATGGTTGTGACTGAATAAATGGGGCTTATGGGATTTGTGACCAGTGTAGCTACCTGTCAAATAACACACTCCTGTTGCCTGATAACGATCTATATTGGTTAGTTGAAGCATGACGGGTGTTTCATCGATGGAATGGCGAATAGTGCAGGTCCGGATCAGACTGTGCGGATGCACAGGCTGATCTGGCTCTACACTAATCGCAAATATGATGACCCCCACCCCCCCCCCCCCCCCCCCCCACCCCACCCCACCCCATTTCTCCAGTCACATACAAATATTAATTGGCGAACTGTATTGACCATAATCTGATCGCGCAGATGCGTAGGCTGGTCTCGGGTTGCTCTGCTCACAACACAATAAGCACCATATTCACACAGCTCGTCAGGACCGATATTCGATTTCAGTTCTTCAATCAAAAAAATCGGCTTAGTTAAGCGAACCGATTCAGTCAATACATTCTACTTTCATTTTACGCCGAGGTCAACAGTTAAATTATATATGTATAGTAACACAACTACTCAGGCATGCCCGTGTTTAACTGTACACCGCACCAGAAAACCCACATAGTCTCGTGTTAAACCTGCGTACCCCCCCCCCCCCCCTTCAGAAATCCCGATTTGTTTTTTGTTTTTTTTTACGAAATATGAGCGTAGAATGCAGCAAAATCCTTCCTCAATTCAAAATTACCCCCGGACCCCCCTACCCAACTCCCTCTCATCGCTCAGTCGACGAACGAGCATATCCCGTTTTTTTTTTTTTTTTTTGTTTTTTTGTTTTTTTTACGAAATATTCAGTTTAAACATAGTTTATTGCATATAAATACAATAGGCTCGGGCTACAAGTTCTCTCAACATTAGTTACAGCCCTCACCTAAGTGTTACAAAGTACAATAATTCAACAGCAATGGCGATACATGAATACATGCATACAGGCATATAAACACGGATACAAACCAATTATCAAGCGATAAATATATGTTTACATAATGTATGGAATGAAAACGGACAGAAAGGTAGAGAAGAGGTGGATAGTGAGATATGAGATTTGGAGAAAGAATAAAAGTTGTTTTTGTCGCCAAGTACATATACTACATGAGCAAATCCATCAATGTGTTATTACGAAATATTCAGCTTAGAATGCAGGAAATGGCTTCCTCAATTCAAAATAAAATTTTTACGGGGGGGGGGGGGGCGGGGGGGGGGGGGGGATGCCCCCGGACCCCCCTAGCCAACTCCCTCGCACCGCTCAGTCGACGAACGAGCATACCTCGTTCAAGTTCCATGTGGGCCCCCCCCCCCCTTGGTGAAATCGGTGAAATCCTGGATCCGCCACTGACGAGTATACCATAAAACCGTTACAGCATGCTGTATATAACTGTGAATGGAGACATGGGGCTTATGCGTTTTGTGACCAGTGTAGATCCTGATCAGACTGTGCATCCGCATCCGCACAGTCTGATCAGGATCTGCACTGTTCGCCATTCCAACAACGAAACACCCGGCACGCTTCTAACAATGAATATAGATCGTTATAGGGCTACAATTGTGTGATATTTGATCAGAAGCTACACTGCTCACAAATCCCCTCAGCCCCACTCCTCTACTCATAGCCGCATATATTCTGTAGTGTCGATATTCGTGTACGGTCTTCTGTTCTGTTCTATTTTCTGTTCTGTCCTGTTCTGTTCTGTTCCGTATACCGTCAGAATCACGTGCTTGTCCGATTGTCATAGACTTGCGGCAAATGGCACGGGGTACGTTTTCCCGGGCTCTGTTGTACAATTATCGACTGGTCGGGATGTATAGTCAATATACGGGTAGCCAGCCGTGTTGCATGTTGTCCTTTCATGACCTATATTCTATGAACAGTTCACCCGACTGTATACCGTCAACATATAAAGATGTGTTTTGAATAATTTATTTCATTTCAACGCGGTATGAACGAAAACATCCGGGTGTATTTATAAATAGTTTGGATATATTGCTGTTTCAATTCGTAAGTTGTGTTTTATTCTGATCACTTTGTTTATTACTAAATATAGCTTTATAATTCAATAACATTGTGTGCGTTTTGTGTAAAATGTGTTTGCTACAAGTATGAGTAACGGCTGTTTAGCACACACCGCATGCATATTCTGCAAAATGAAGTAGTGGATCTTTGTTTTTATAAATATGTCGAATATACATGTAAATAGGTTTTACATTCAGTATTAAAGCTGCAATTTATAACCATCTTGTATGACGTGAATACTTTTCTGGGTAACCGTTAAGCTGATTACAATGCTGGTGGGTGGGGGGGGGGGGGGGGGGGGGTGGGGGGGGGGGGTGGGGGTCGTTTCACTAAACTTCGTACGACTAAAATGTTCGTAAGTGCAAAATTATGATAGTCTGTAAATTTCACATTAACACTGTTTTCTTGTAAACAATTATTGGATTTACATTTATTGAACATAGGCTGCATGTGAGCCTATGCCATAGAGCCTATGCTCAATAAATGTAAATCCATCAATTGAAATTTCCCGACGATATTAAATTTGCAAATACGAACATTTTAGTCGTACGAAGTTTAGTAAAACGGCCCCCTGGTTTCGTATGACTTACGGAAATTTGTGAACGTCTATTAAACATGGTTTATAATCTGCCTTGTTTGTCTTGCTATGACGATTCAAGACCTGCAACAAAGTACATGTAGATATTAAACAATAATTCCAGCACACAAATATTTACACAATTCCCTAACATTTGATTGGCCCATAGCAAGTCTCTGTCCAAAATTTGTATTCCAGTAAACTCCCACGCCAAACTACTTTCCGTAACCATGAGGCGCAGTTAAAATATTTCTTAAGAAAACGGAAAATAAACACATTTTTTGGATGAATTTATTTCAAATGCTGGAATTATAAGGAATGAATGGCCTTTTTGTGGAATTTATCGGGGATATAAACTTGGAAAAGTCGCGGGAATACTGGACGAGGCCTTCCGGCCTTCGTCCAGTATTCCCGCGACTTTTCCAAGTTTATACCCCGATAAATTCCACAACAATGCCATTCATTCCTATAATATTAAACAATAATGGTGTCCACCGACAGTATACATTCAAGAGTGCTGGACAAAACAAACAGGGGGCCGTTTCACTAAAATGCTCAATAAATGTAAAGCCATCAATTTAAACTTCTAGACGATCCTAAATGTGCACTTACGAACATTTTAGTCTTACGAAGTTTAGTGAAACGGGCCCCTGCTTCCCTGTTCGTAAGTGCATAATTATGATAGTCTGTAAATTGCACATTAACAACGTTTTCTTGCAAACAATGATAGGATTTACATTTATTGAGCATAGGCTGCATATGCACATTTTAGTCGTATGAAGTTTAGTGAAACGGGCTCCTGTTTCGTAAAGTGTTTGTTTATTATAGTGCAATACTTACTGACTTATATTGTGATGAGGCACCATACTGTCTAGTTTGCGAAAACCTGCCAATGTCTTATGGCTATATGTATGTATATGAACATTGTAGAACCATTGCAAATACAATATGTTTTAGCATTTCCTCTTAGCAATATGTATATAATAATTGAACCTAGTTTCTATTTCATGAAATCCGGTCAAATATTAACTTTATTAAAATACGAAACACAAAACTTTTCCTATAGCAATTTTACATGGGAAGGGAGTGGGGAAGGTGGACGGATGTATATGATGTTTTAGTACAGGGAAACTATTGTGATTTTAAAAAGTAAAGTTTTATTTTTCTTGGTATTTTCGCATCTTATTTTTGCAATAAAATATATCATTTTTGCAATGTGTAAAATGAGCATGTTTTGTGAAACAGACAGTAGCCTGGCACAACAATACTTCCAAAAGTCCTATACTATATGCCAGGCATATGGCAGGTAGGTATTTTATACCAATTATTTAACTCGCCTATGCTCACCAACCAGAAATAGGCTCTAACATTTGACCTCCCGTTGCCAAGTGGATGTTTTATCTACAACGCCATACTTATGTATCTTGACATTTCATCTCTTTCATAAATTAGGCCAAGTGAAAATACGTGTCATTGACCGATACTAGAAACTTAACCATTCAGTAACACAACTCGATATACCGTACACGAGACAAGCCATTTGAGTGTGTACGATCTCATTAATAATAGTAATTTCCAATAACCTCCGAAGGAAGCACATTTAATACACATTGTTTTAAAGTCACTATTTTTATTAAATTTTCGACACATGGTCGAAAATTTAATACAAATAGTGACTTTAAAACAATGTTATTATAAATAGTTACGAACAAAAACTTGGTTGACGAAGGTTGACGAACTGTTACATCTAGACGATGAAATCGAGTTGGAAACATATACGTGAGTTTGTAGCTTATGTACATGTTCTTACACAGCAAAATGTGCCACATATGCAATTCATATGAAAACAAATTGCATATGCTGTTCATATGTAAAACATATGAAATTCATATGCGGTACATTTTGTAGTGTAATATTGTACTCAACTCGACTTAAGTCTACATCCATGTGCATGTTTGAAAAAGAGAGAACAAGAGAAAAAAATATTTGATTGTCTCGATGGCATTTCATAACAACTGGTGAAATTTGATGCAATTCAATCAAATGTCGTTTTTCAATATGATACGAAAATGAAGAGATTTTTTAAAGATGGAAAGAGAATTGATTGATGGATTGGTGTTTAACGGTCATTTAAGGCCGGGGCAGGACAGAGAAGAAAAGAAAACTACGAGAAATGTGTAATAGTGTTTCCTTTTTTTTCTTCTACCCAATATGCACGTTTATAATATCGAGAAAAAAAGTAAATAAACATAACAAAACAAAGAAACAAAGAAACAACAACAAAACTTACCTATGTTCCGCAAATGATGTAGAGCTATCAAGATACGTATACAGCAATCAAACACCCTTTCTGTCAAACTATGATATATTATATAGTATAAACAATGTATGTCTACTACATTTTGTTTAACGTTTTTACGGTGACCTATTTTAGCTATTACATATATTATATCCCAAACATACTGTAACATATGGATTTACCTTATAAATAATAAAACGATTAATTTTACGGTGATACAATGGATGTAGATCAAAGACATAGCAACATAATTTGAAAAATGCTACCTGGCTGGTTAGATAGCTGGGAAATGATGGAAGAACGAGCATACGAAAACAACATTTTAACTGTTTCAACACGACAGACCTCTATCAAACGTTTGCAAACAGCGTAGATCTAGATGAGCCGGCTCGTAACGAGCCGTCTCATCAGGATCTGCACCATGATAGGTTATTATTTTTTTCAAAACAATATCGCTTTCTGATACATCAAATAACATGAGAGTTTGCATTCCAGTTACATAGGGCTGAAAGTGATAAATGAGAGTGGAATTCGACAACATTAACCCTTTCACCCCTAAGTAACTGGAATGGATTTTTATATGCTAATTTTCCGATCATTCCAAACTCAACTCAAACTCAAATACTCTTTATTACATCCTATTACAGTATATCACATGCAACATGGGGAAATACACATACATATCGTTGAATGGCGGAATCTAATGCAACAACATGAACTATAATATTTGTTTACATGAGTTTTGCAACAGTATGGGAAAGCTATTTCACATAAATGGGCTTTCGTTGTGCAACAACAGACTGTGTTTAACAATCATAATAATCCAATGTAATAAATATATAAACAAAACTATTGCAGAAAGTACGCTGTGTGATAGTAACAGAATCAATGTATGATACTGTGCTTGTGCAATAAGAAACATTTAATATTTGTGTTGATTTAATTTCACATCTGCATCATTCACCGATTTCATTTGACTCTCGGCATGGCCTCGTTCCCATACAATCAGTACTCGAGCTCAACATAATTATATCGTATTAAATCAGCACTTCTGTGAGACCTCTATGCAAAGTAAGCATTATAATTTACTACTAGTTACTCTAATAGTTGCTGATAAAATAAAATAAAAACTATGTTGACTCTTATAAACTACTTTCAGGGCATGGATAGCTTCAATAACAGTGTACGTTTTTAATATTATACTTGGCTTGTCTCATAATACTAGTTCACAAAATGATTTTGAGATTAGTCCATTTATGAAAAGGGGGTGTTTTTGTTCTCAAAAATATGAAAATGACTTGCAAAAAGTGCAGATCCTGATGAGCCGGCTCGTCATGAGCCGGCTCATCTGGATCTGCACTGTTTGCAAACCCCGCTATCGTGGGCTTTCGGGTTCAAAGGGTTAAGCACACCGATATTGTTTGGTGTCATGTATAGAGGGGCTCTACCGTATTTAACTAGTTATTGATTAGAGTATAACGTATACATGTATACATATGAATAGGAACAACTTGACTGAAGCATCCTTTCTTAGCCGGACGTGATTCAACAGCCCGGGAGAAAAAAACGACCTTATGACATTCGCGACCAGCGTAGCCCCATATCAACCTGTGCCACCACATATAATATAGGATCACAATATACGTGTCCTGGCAAATTTCTCAAGATTCATTTTGTCATCCATGAGCCAGTAATATGGACAAGTATGTTCCAGAAATATTTCCAGAAATGTTCCAGAAATATTTAAAATAAACAACTATGGAAACGGAGAAGTGCGCATGTAAATATGACATGTACGGAGCCCCACTGGGGACATGGACTTTTTTTATTAATTCTTTCCCTCAATTTAACAATTAGTTCCCACGATATAACAATTCGTTCCCACGAATTAACAATTTTTTCCTACGAATTAACAATTCGTTGCCACGAAATAACAATTCGTTCCTTCGAATTAACAATTCGTTCCCACGAAATAACAATTCGTTCCCTCAATTTAACAATTCGTTCCCTCGAATTAACAATTAACAATTCGTTCCCACAATATAACAATTCTGTTCCCAAAAAATAACAATTGCTATATCGTGGGAACGAATTGTTATTTAGTGGGAACGAATGGTTAAATTGAGAGAACGAATTACTAATTCGTGGGAACTAATTGTTAATTCGTGGGAACGAATTGTTAAATTGAGGGAACGAATTGTTATTTCGTGGGAACGAATTAATAAAAAAGAATTCTGCGTCCCATGCGGGGCTCCGTTGATATGAGATGCTGGGCTTATGACATTTTTGACCAATAGCTCTTGATTTGCTTGCGCATACATGCAGCATGGTACGGATATATAGAGAATAGTAGGTTAGTGCCGTGAATGGGAAAAATATCCGGCAAGGCTCAATAATTTCTTTATTTCTCATCAGAAGTATATGTTGTGACCACTCATTTGAACCGTCTCACCGAGACGGTTCAAATGAGTGGTCACTACATATACTTTGGTTCAGAAATAAGGAAAATAGATAGAGAATAGTAGGTTAGTGCCGTGAATGGGAAAAGATATCTGGCAAGGCTTAGGAAACGGGATGGTCGAGGCTCTGCCGAGCACATCCAGTTTCCGTGCCAGATATGTTTTCTCATTTCAACACTTTCTCAGACCAGCTAGTGGTGTATGAGCAAGCTGTGATATGCATGCACAAGTACATGGCCATTGTATATAGAGACAAGTAGGTTAGTGCCGTGAATGGGAAAAAAATATCTGGCAAGGCTTAGGAAACGGGATGGGCGAGGCTCTGCCGAGCACATCCCGTTTCCGCGCCGCATCCTCAAAGTCGGAGAATCAAAATATGGCAACCGCACATATTCAAACGCAGTGATTAGGTCGTATTGGCAGGATATCAAAAGTGTTTCACGGCACCGTGTTTCACGACACATACGCACTGTGTTGACGGGATAAATGCTGTTTGTAGACACATATGACGCATGTTGCTGACTGAATGACGAACAGTGCATACCCTGATCATATTGTGCGGCTGCGCAGTCTCAATTTGTTCTACACCGGTCGCAAAAGCATTGAGATCCAGTGACAGCATATACGTACACAGGGCTCCAGATAAGGAATTAGTAATTGAGTATCAATTGTCACTCCATCATTTCTGAAGCAATTGGGTATTTCAAAATTGTAATTAGGTAAAATATAATCACACTACTGTTTACACATCGGCAGACCACAATTATTGAATAAGTTTGCTTCTAAATGAAAACATGTCTTGGCATTTCATTAGAATTTTCTTCTTGAAGATAATTCTAATGAAATACCAAGATGTGTTTTCATGAAAAAGTAAGAAAAATATGCTATATTTGTGGTCTGTTTATTGTTTTCTGTAGCATGATAAAGATACCACAACTTTTTCATTGCTTTTTGATACTCACTATTTCTGTTGGGTTTTGGCAATCAATATTAATTGGGTATTTAAGCAAATACGCACCTTATCTGGAGCTCTGCGTACATCTAAATAATGAACAATTTAAACCGACGTTTGTTTATTTGTTGGGATTTAACGACCTATCAACAGCTAAGGTCATTTAAGGCCGGGTTAAACCGACGTAGCCACTTGAAAGTGTCTGATATACACACGCAAACACAAGAGTGAATACAAATAATTCTACCTTTGAATTGTATTTAATTATTAACCTGAACTGAAGTTGGGTTTGATAAAATATACATTTGTGTGTGTATACTACTGAACAATAATTGTTGCGAACGCTAGTTTTTCTATAATCGAATTTAACTTATTTATAAAAATTCTGAATGGTAACCTACATCGTAAGTGACATTGTATTATGATTTTATCCTGTCAACACAGTGCGTATGTGCCGTGAAACAGTTTTGATATCCTGTCAATACGACCTAATCACTGCGTATGCATATATGCGGTTGTCTTTCTAATCGATTCTCGCCCATCCCGTTTCCTAAGTCTTGCCAGATTGTTTCCCCATTCACGGCACTAACTTACTGTTCACTATATACAACTACAATATGATATGTTGGTTAAATTGTGCTTGTACAGTAATAGCGAAAACTCCTTATCAAATTACCTCCCCCCGCACGCACACACACACCACCACCACCACCACCACCACCACCCACACACCCACCGCCCCGCCTCGCATCAGTTTATAACATGTTGCGATGGAATATATAGCTGAATAATCATCATAATACACAAAGCCCTTTGAAATTTATATCATGAAACTGTAGAAAATTGTAGTCAATAAAACGCAATAAAAAAAGGAGAAAAAAACAAAAAAAACAACAAACAACGTACTTTTAATATCTGCTACAGAGCCGCTTTAATATGATACAGTCAACAATACTACGTTTTCCTATTACGCCCTAATGAAGCACGCAACATGTATATAAAATCGATGTTGTTTCAGCTAGTACGTGAGATATTGACGTGCATGGATGGTAACACAAGATGAAAGACACCGCCACACAGGTATGCACGTACATGTATTGGTATACAATGGAACCTCTCTAAACCGAACAACCTTGCGACATTGATGTGTTAAATAATGACCGATTTCTCTGTCAAATATCGCTGAGGTGCTTCAGTGTTCAGGATTGCAATGAACACAGACATGTGGTTCAATGCTCTTACATCGGAATTACAGTGAAACATCTCTAAACCGGACAACCTGGGGACCTCCCAGGGTGTCCGGTTTAGAGAGGTTCCACTGTAGTATTTCAGCCATTGTGTTGAGTGTAAACTTGTAGCAATGTATACGTGTATGATTCTGTTTGGAACTACAGTGGAACCTATCTAAACCGGACACCCTGGGAGGTCCCCAGGTTGTCCGGGTTGGAGATGTTCCACTGTAAATCAGGGAAATAGGCGCTGTAAGAAATCAAGCATACCCTATTTACCTATTTTTGATATCATGTACATATGAGACGCACCCTGTGATTTTGTACCTTCGGACATCTGCGTAACTTCATGAAATACGTTTACAAAATTTACAATATTTTCCATAAATGGCGTCAAAAGTTAGCAAAAACTTTCAGAGTACTGAGGGTTTTTTTATGAAAAATATAGTAAATTTTGTAAATGTATTTAATGAAATTACGCATGGCGTGTCTCATATATACGTCCACAAACCCATCCGTCATTGAGTGAAATGTTGATCTGTACGCTGACTTTGAATAGAATGCAGTCCGCGCCAGCGTGAAATACTTCACGTCGAAAAACGCACCGGTTTCCTTACGAGATGCCACTCAGCTCTACTTAGTGCTATCGCATAAACTAATTTTTCGTCCAGTAACCGGCGCAAATTTCTTGCGCCGGTTACTTGACGAAAATGTGTTTATGCAGTATCTTCTGCATGTAGCTGAATGGGAATTAATCAGGAATCAGGCGCCTATTTCGACGTGACACATTTTACGCCGGCGCGGAGTGAAGCACCAGTACGAGTGTAATTTGAATAGAAGGGACAATGTCGGTCCTTCCGAACGAACTCGTCCACCGAAATATATTTCCATATAACTCGAATTTTCTGGCTGCCACGCATTTCTGAATTTTGTTTCACGTTTCAACGTTATTTACGGAAAATATTATACCGTTCTTGTGATCACCATCTGTAGCCTATTTCACCAACATTGCAAAGTATACTTTTCTAGCAAAGTATGCTTTGAGGGAGAAATTTTCAATTTTAGGATACATTTATTAATTTTTATTATACTGAATTTATTACATTATCACAGCCATTTTGGCTGTGATAATGTAATACATTCAGTATAATAATTATGCATACTTTTAATCATCAAATATATGCAGTCGTTAGTTCCATATGACATAATGCATTTCGGGAAAAATAAATGATTACTCCTTCAAAGTATACTTTGCAATGTTGGTGAAATAGGCTACTGCAATCATACTTTAATGGTACGCAATCGATTGTATAGTGGAACTAGCCTACATCTCAGAGTTACTGGCTGCCACCCGTGCCCAGGCTATCACCCGTGCCCAGGCTACCAAACGGCACCCCAGGGCCAAGCAAATTACAACCAGCCAAACTGAGCGTATGTAGCTAAGCAAGCAATGTGTAGACTGATTAGACAGCCCCAACAGACGGCCTTATACTCGTATATTCCCTGGATGACATTTACCCAGCTTGTCTGGTTTCAGCCAGCTTCTACTATTGTCTGTCTGTTTCATGAAACCTGCCCAAGGTTTACGGCCATGTAAACAATGCAAAAACAGTATTTTTTGCATAATATTAAATTTTATCAAAATTTAAGAATGAGCCTTTTTTTTCTTTTTATTTCGTGAAATTTGGTAAAATATTTATTTTATTACGGAAAATTAATTTCTCTATGGAAATTTAACGAGGGGAAAAGGAGGTGGGTAGGTGTAAGAGGAATACAAAAAGTTTGCTTCCGAAACCCGGCTAGATATCTTTGAAATGATTTAACTAAGAAAACAAAAGTTAAATTTTGAAAATCGGTCCACTATTTCTGAAATTAGAAAAATTTCCCACCGTGTTAAATCCCTATTGACATGTGAAGATGTCTATTTATTTAGCAATAAAATCAATATATGACCAAATTTCACGAACAAAAAATTTCTACGAAGACGTTGCAAAGGACACTGTTTGTACAATAAAAATAATTTTCAGGTTCACCGTGAAAAAGCCGGATTTCTACACCAGCTGAAGCTGTTATTGTGGAAAAACGTCACCCTCAAGAAACGAAGTCCGGTAAGTTCGCGCACGACAACGGATGGGGATGGGGAGAGGCGTGGATTCTCAATTGTAAATAATTATCGTCAACTTTCCTAAAAATCTGTCGGGAGGGTGGATTGCGGGTGGGGGGGGGGGGGGGGGTGGTGTGCACGACACATGTGTAATGTATGTAGTGCTAGTGGGATTAGGTACAATGGAACCTCTCTAAACCGAACAGTCTTGCGATATCGATGTGCTAAATTATTACCGATTTCACTGTCAAATATCGCTGATGTGTATCAGTGTTCATGATTGCAATGCATACAGGCATGTGTTTCGGTGCTCTCAAATCGTAATTACAGTGCAACCTCTCTAAACCGGACACCCTGGGAACCTCACAGGGTGTCCGGTTTAGAGAGGTTCCACTGTAATGCTAATCCATTTACATTAATATTATAGTTGTATATAACTGTTTATTCGGTGTTGATATGGGCAGCTGGGGGCCGTTTCACTAAACTTCGTAAGACTAAAATGTTCGTAAGTGCAAAATTATGATAGTCTGTAAATATCACATTAACACTGTTTTCTTGTAACAATTATTGGATTTACATTTATTGAGCATAGGTTGCATATGCAGCCTATGCTCAATAAAATGTAAATCCATCAATTGAAATTTCCAGACGATCCTAAATTTGCGCTTACGAACATCTTAGTCGTACGAATTTTAGTGAAACGGTTCCTGGTTCCCCGGACAAGTTTTACACTCACATCGTTGTATGGTGTATTTTGTGGTGTGTGTTGTATTTAACTCACTCCATCCACAATACCCACCATATATGGGTATAAAACGTGTACAGTTATTTAGTGTAATGGTAATAGGATAACATTTCCCAGTTCAGATCGTTGACAAGATGTGCGTGTCACATAATACTGTACAACAACAATACATAGTTTCTATTCCAGTTCATGTTTCTGTTCGAGACATTGATTCCTTTCGTGCTGTTGTGTTTCTCATATCGCTCACCATTCGTTCGTGTAGCTCGTGATTCTATGCTCCTGTTTCTATTCGAGATATAGATTCCCCTCGTGCTGTTTATTATACTGCTGTCCATTTGTTCAATTACAGCTCGTGTTTCTATTCGAGATATATATTCCCCTCGTGCTGTTTGTTATACTGCTGTCCATTTGTTCAATTACAGCTCGTGTTTCTATTACGTTTCTCGTTTCTATTCCGCTCGTGCTATAACATATTCTGTTTCTATTACATCCGTTGTTTCTATAACATATCGTGTTTCTATTACATCTGTTGTTTCTATAACATGTCTTGTTCTATTACATCTGTTGTTCATATAACATGTCTTGTTTCTATTACATCCGTTGTTTCTATAACATGTCTTGTTTATATTACAGCTCGTGTTTCTATTCGAGATATCGATACCACTCGTTCTGTTCGTCATACTGCTCACCATTCGAGGACGAGAGCATGCCCAACGAGTCGGCATTTGTAAGTTGATCGAAATACAGGGGAACCCATCAAAACCGGACACTCTGGAAAAGATGTTTTGCTGTTATGTATGTCTGATTACAATGACTTTTCATGACTGGAAAACACTAGAATGTGTCGTGAACATGTCTGATTTACAGTGGAACATCACCAAACCGGACACCCTGGGAACCTCTCCGGGTGTCCAGTTTGGAGAGGTTCCACTATATGTTAGTGGGTGGTTGGTCGGAGCACGCGAGGGGTAAATTAACGGTAGGGGTTCCTCCTTATAGGAATACGATTTGCCTGGTTTGACCCTCAGGTACATTTTTATCTTTGGCTCTTTTGTTACCTGGGAGTTGATTTGGGTTATTGCCCATTATAAAAGTAGTAAGAATATTACTGATCCTACTGTTTTCGAGAGGGGGCCAAGTGATTCTGGTGTGGCGAGGTCATGGCATCAGGATTATTCTGATTTCAGGGCTGAATATATAGTTTATTTTATTGTAAATATTCAGTTCTGATTGTGTGACCCACCCCCCCCCCCCCCCATTTGTACATGTACTTGAACATGTACATATACTTGTACAGGTAATATATGTGATTTAGTACTAAACCCATTGACCCGGCATTAAATGACCTTAGCTGTTGATAGGTCGTTAAACCCCAACAAACAAACAAACAAACAAACAAACATCCTCTGTATGTTCTCCATTTCCCACAAAATATGTGTTTATACATACTTGTGTGTGCGCTCACGGACATTTGTAATTGCGATGAATTACAGTTGTTTGTGTGGAATGTGACGGTGTGGAGTGCAGCGCAGCGCTGCACTCCACACCGTCACATTCCACACAAACAACTGTTTCACGTCGAAAACATGCGCCGGTTTCCTGACGAGATGCATGTAGCTGAATGGCAGGGAATTCGTCAGGAATGCGGCGCTGCATATAGCTGAATGGGAATTCGTTAAGAAATCGGCGCCTGTTTCGACGTGAACCATTTTGCGCCGGCGTGGAGTATGAAGTGAAGTTCTAGTGCATTAGAATGTGTCTATAAATTCATGCAAATAAGCAAAGGTAGGGAATAAATATTCAATGAATTTATGATCTAATTGATATCTGGCTATCCGTCGTATCCGCATACAAACAACAGTGTATGGAATATGCACACTAAGGACGCATTTGCAAAATACCGTTTAATATACTCTATTGGCATATACTACTAAATCGTTAAATATTTCTATAATAACATGCGGGTGCTCGAAATGGACGAAGTCCGACTTCCAGAATATTTGGAAGTCGGACTTCGTCCATTTCGCGCACCCGCATATTATAATTATCTCCCCTGTCGAGGAGCGCAGGGGGAAATCCGACCCGTTTCCTGCATAATTTAATACTTTTTGAACGCTTCAAACAACTAAATTCCAATCGCTAAATCAAATTTAAATGCAGATTTATAATTTTAAATGGTCATTAAAAATATTCTTATCACCATTTAGTATTTTCGTATTTTTTTTTTAAAAATATTCTGGCATACAAATGATGTATTTTAGAGCAAAATGTATCGAGTTTCCCCCCAAACATATCGGGTCACGTGACTAATGATACGTCACGCCGACTTCTGGAAGAAGTCGGCGTGACGTATCACTAGTCACGTGATATTACCTAAAAGGTTTCTGTTTCTATTGAAATATTTTCGCCTACACGCATACAACTGCCTTAGATAATTACGTTGAAAGCACACGATTCGATCATTAATAAACTATAATTTCTGCACGCATACAACTGCCTTAGATAATGACGTTGAAAGCACACGATTCGATCATTAATAAACTATAATTTCTGCTGCTGGCTACGCTATTAGGATATGTGGCTGTTGGAGAAATTGGGCTTATGGGTTTGACGGCCAGTGTAGATCCAGATCAGCCTGTGCATCCACACAGTCTGATCAGGATCTGTACTGTTCGCCATTCAATGAAATATCCGTCATGCGTCTAATAATAAGCATTACAGACCGTTATCAGGCTACAGTCATGAGTGTGCTATTTAATGAGGAGCTACACTGGTCACAAATCCCATACGACTCCAGTCACAGTCACAGTCACATATACTGCAACATGTATTCCCAGTCGAATGGTGTAGCATCATGTTAATGCTTGTACAGTCGAACCTGTGCTAAAGGCCACCTCCGAAAAACGATTAACTGTCTCTAGTAGGCACCTTTGTTTTCCAAATTATTCAATTACTACGTAAATTAACCTGCGAACGAAGATATGTGAACGAGGGTCAGATATTTCTCTCCCCATGCCAGGCCTTTATTCACAGATTTTGCTGTATTTAGACGTGTGTACCCTTGAATGACAATACTACGACAGAACGACATTCGTTCTCAATCGCTACGCACACTAGAGTCTACAGTGGGGTCAGCGTGTAAGTACACACACGAACGAACACGACAGGTTGGAACCAACCTGTCGTGTTCGTTCGTGTGTGCACTTACACGCTGACCCCACTGTATATACCATTATGTTCTTAGAACGACCTCGAAACTTGTTCTTGAAATCAAGCACGCTGATTGGTTTTAGGCATATCACATGACCGATCAACATAACTGTTCAAAATTAATGGGACGAGCCATCTGGTTTTGTACCTAAGAAGATGCACGATTTTTCATGAAAATAATTTGCAGAAACTGTGATGATATTTTGACATCGAACGTTGACGAAATTGTCATAGCAGACGCGGAATACAAGTCTGTATTTGCTTAAGGAGTTCGTCACTTTCGACAGCATTTACGGAAATACATGTACATTGCATACGATATAGCACATCTTCTTAGGTACAACATTACGTTGCTTGTCTCATTTATTATTAACCCTTATACCGTGATCTTATTTTTTTTGTCGTCTGCTGTTTATTTTCTATTCTCCATTTGTATCATCAAAAACATGCTTTGACATCACTTTATAATAATTTACAACATGCTTTGACAGCACTTCAGAATTATTTCCATTGGAAATGATTCTGAAGTGCTGTCAAACCATGTTTTTATTGAGAAATAAGGCAATATATAAAAGCAACAGCAGACGACAATTGTTGTGAGTAGCGGACTAAGGGTTAATAACATGGACCTTAAAAATATGAGGTATTAAATTGATGTCCATGTTTTGTCCACAGCCCACTACAAATCTATACCCCTACCATCGGCGGGCATCCTGCCAATCGTCCAGTCGTTCTGTGACGATGGGGAAGGTGACATATACCACACGCCCAACCACAGGTAAATGGTTCATAAGACAAGCCATGTGATTTGGTACACTACCGCCTGCGCTAATCCTGTCAATATTTGTCAATTTCTTTATTTCAAATTGCTTGACTATTGAGTTTGAAGTTAAGCAACTGAGATCATCAACGTTTCTGAGAATATATTGGCAATGCCAACTATCAATCAAGCAACTTATAATACACAGCTCAGACTCGGAGTTTTGAATTTCAAAAAGTTTACATGACGTCACGTGACGTCATGTAAACTTTTTGAAATCCAAAACTCAATGCTGAGAAACGTTGATGATCTCAGCAAATTAACGCAAATTGTGTAACTTTTAATACATAATATTAATACTATTTAGTATTTACCATACTTTTCAGTAAATGATCAGGGGACCGTTTCACTAGACTTAAATGTTCGTAAGTGCAAATTTTGGATCGTCTGGAAATTCCAATTGATGGATTTACATTTATTGAGCATAGTATGCATATGCTCAATAAATGTAAATCCAATAATTGTTTACAAGAAAACATCGTTAATGTGAAATTTACAGACTATCATAATTTGGCACTTACGTACATTTTAGTCTTACGAAGTTTAGTGAAACGGTCCCCTGGATCTACACTGTTCGCAAACCCGTAAGCTCCAATTCTCGATTCACAGCCACATTATGTGAGATGAACTCGTGCTAAGTGTATTGATAATGGGTGTTCAATTACCACCATTACAGCGTAATAGAAATAGTCATAATTCTTTTGTGGGCTCAGAATAATGTTCGCTTGCTCCCAGCTATAATGGAAAGCATAAGTACGACTTGCTTGAGAACTGCGAAAATGTAGCTTACGATATTTGCAACACGTGTAGATATTGTTAAACTTACAATTCGGTCGCTTTAATGTGTTGCTAATTATCCCCTTGCCGATAGGCAAGAGGGGATATAGCGTTAGCCCATGCCGCTTCACCGATTTTGTGAATATTTAGGCACAACGTGCGTCTAAGGATTGTCCTTTGTTTTGCATACGACACACGTCCGACTGCCCAAGGTCAAGGTCACTGAGGACTTATGGCTCACCTTGTTTTGTACAGCAAACATGTGAACATTTTTCTTTGTTTTGTATCAAGGCTGCCAGCGAGGGGATTAGCTTAGTGATAACGATGCCCTTGTTTCTTTTAGATATTCAATTGAGGATATTACACGAGTGGCGATTTATTTCGATATTTATCAAACGAGTTTTAATAGTTATTTAAAATTATTTCATAGCAATTGAGGCTATGCTGAGTGTAATAAATATCATAATACATCAACACAAATATACTGATCATTGATGTCTGTTGTGGTCTCGTTTGCCTATTTATCTAGTCTTATGTATTATGATTTCAACTAGTTACGAACGGTAACTCTTGCAATCTACTCCCGTACCGGACGGTACGGGAGTAGATTGCAAGAGTTACCGTTCGCAACTAGATTCCAACATGCTGTGTCATTTCAACTCGAATGCCAATTGTATGCAATAATCCATAAGTATACGTTATATTCACCTATTGTATTTTTTTAAAGGAATTAAATACAAGGGAACGTAAGCGACCGCAGCATTTAGTTCCATAAAACTCCAATATGTGATCAATAACAACTTATACTTAGCCCTTAGGTTCATAATGCAGTCTCCCATCCAAGTTTTGATTTTGCATTTTTGTGTCGAACAGTTGTCATTAAATCCGGTAATATGTAACTTATTGGGGTTAAATCTTGCAATTTGTGAAATAAGCAGAGCGCGATACTGGCCAACAATTAGAAACAAAATTGCTACCCCGCTCCATACCTCTCGCGATAACCTAGATAACATGTCGGAGGCGAATTATTGTAGCTAGCCAGCACTTGGCGTAGAACATTTTGATAATTTGTCTGCAGGCTGAAGGCCGTCCTGTCATCACTACAACACGTATGGCGAGTTACCGAGCAAGTGTCCCAGTCCGTGCAGATAGACGCACTACAGGATCTGCCTCGTCAATTGGAAAGTGTACTGTCACAGGGCGCCGGAGACAGCGGCTCTGACATGGGAACATTGGCAGGTACATACATGTATAATATACACTAAATACCTATGTTTTGTATGTACGGGTGCTATGATACGATTTCAATAGGTATAAGTTTGATCACTCTCCAGATAAGTTTTGTATCTTAATAATATTATACCCCCATATTTCAAATTCAATGCGTATTTTACTTTTACAAATGTATTGTTGATTTTCTTCCTTATTAAATAGGGAACAAATGATAAAAAAATAAAACAAATTTAAAAATTCACTTATTTGAGCTTCAAAAAGCAAGCTCAACTAAGTAAATTTCAACTTTATTACAGTATTTTCTCTACTCAATTTGAAAATCAATGCCTATTTTCACATTGCTGTGCGTATTTTGTACTCCCACTTTTGATAATCAATGCATATTCTCACATTGCCGTGAGTATTTTGTACTCCCACTTTTGATAATTAATGCTTATTCTCACATTGCTGTGAGTATTTGGTACTCCCACTTTTGATAATTAATGCATATTCTCACATTGCTGTGAGTATTTTGTACTCCCACTTTTGATAATTAATGCATATTCTCACATTGCTGTGAGTATTTGGTACTCCCACTTTTGATAATTAATGCATATTCTCACATTGCCGTGAGTATTTTGTACTCCCACTTTTGATAATTAATGCATATTCTCACATTGCTGTGAGTATTTGGTACTCCCACTTTTGATAATTAATGCATATTCTCACATTGCCGTGAGTATTTTGTACTCCCACTTTTGATAATTAATGCATATTCTCACATTGTCGTGAGTATTTTGTACTCCCACTTTTGATAATTAATGCATATTCTCACATTGCTGTGAGTATTTGGTACTCCCACTTTTGATAATCAATGCATATTCTCACATTGCTGTGAGTATTTTGTACTCCCACTTTTGATAATTAATGCATATTCTCACATTGCCATGAGTATTTTGTACTCCCACTTTTGATAATCAAATAATTAATGCATACACTCACATTGCTGTGAGTATTTTGTACTCCCACTTTTGATAATCAATGCGTATTCTGTTAAAATAAGTGCGTAAAATACGCGAATACGCACCTTATCTGTAGCTCTGTTTGATTGTACATAATGTACATGATGTGTAATAATTATAAGATAATATTTAGTTCTATGCATTTCGTATTACAGCACAGCTCCTGGAATATTTGACCCCGGACATGACGACTCCAGAAGATTCGGCTCCCAGCTCGGATAACCTGACACAGTCGATGGATAGTAACTTCTTACCGGGAGTCGGTGTAAGTCTTACAACACTTATCTGGAGCTCTGATTACATGCATTCAGCCAATGCATAGTTATACACATGTAGCCGATTTCATAAAAATTCCAAAGTATACTTATCTAGCAAAGTATACTTTGAGGGAGTAATCATTTATTTTTCCTGAAATGCATTATTTCATATAGAACTGCATATATTTGATGATTAAAAGTATGCAGAATTATTATACTGAATTTATTACATTATCACAGCCAAAATGGCTGTGATAATGTAATAAATTCAGTATAATAAAAAATAATAAAATTATCTTAAAATTTAAAATTTCTCTCTCAAAGTATACTTTGCTAGAAAAGTATACTTTGCAATGTTGATGAAATAGAGTACTGATCATATCCACTATTTGTATTATGTGTGTTGTTGTTGGCTTACAACTAATATGATTATGTACGTGTCATACCTTATTTAAACTGTGATTCGTGAAAAGAACATCTCCGTGACTTTCCACAGGTGATCGAGTCATTTGTTGTTGTATTGTTAGTCTCACAAACATTAATGATTGCGTCTTTTTTGTACTTCCGATATTCCTTTATTCATATGCAACATGTCATCCGCGACATTTTACAGGTGAATGAAACATTTGAGATGTACGCCAGTGTCACCAACTACGCCCGCCAATGGCTGAACGTTTCTAGAGATGTACATGACGTCATTGCTAACGTCACTTCACAGGTATGGTTATTTCATAATATAGCTTACTTTCTTTTATTGAGTTCAATGTATACACTACAAATTATATGTAAATGTTTTATAATACCATTATTAACTGACAGTTTGACATTTAATCCTTAAATTGAAAATTTCTCCCTCAAAGTATACTTTGCTAGATAAGTATACTGCAATGTTGGTGAAATGGGCTTCTGGTCTTGTATAGAACGCCAAATCTACATAAACGCAAATAATGAATGCTAACAAAATAATTTGAAGAGCTCTATAAATCATTTGGAGCTAGCTCTAAATATGTAATGCTATCTCTAATTATTTAAAGCTAGCAATAATTATTTGAGTTTATGTCGATTCGGCGTTCCAGGAACGCCAGATCTACATTAACCCAAATAATTAATGTTTACTATAAATATTTAATGCCAGCTCAAATAATTTAAAGCTAGCAATACTTATTTGAGTATATGTCGATTCGGCGTTCCATGAACGCCAGATCTACATTAACCCAAATAATTAATGTTTGGTATAATTATTTAAAGCTAGTAATAATTATTTGAATCTATGTAGATTTGGCGTTCCGTAGTCTTCACATATGAAAAAACCACGGTGTGGGATGGAACTAGGAATTACTCCCGTAACGTCTGTATTAGTTGTATTACATGTAACTCACAAACTCTCACAGTCACTACTTCAGTTCGTATAGTTTATGCATCGTCGTGGTAGACAATTTACCAGAATTATCTATTCTAGTGGTAAATCTGACAGAAATGGTAGATGTATAACCTATAAATGTATTTTTCATTTTTAATCTGGGCTCTACAGATTGTTTGAAAATAATGTCTTCTTTAATCCCCGCCTGTGTCAGGGTGTGAATTTTTTTTGCAGACGACAGGTTTGTCCCTGGAGAGTTTGGCAGAGGCCCTGATTTTTGCTCGTCAGTTTCCAACGCCCCCTGGTGTCGATTCGTCTACTACAAAGGGAGACAAGTATGCGACTATCCTGGAGTTATGGAACCGGGTACAACCAGCATTTTGTGGCACGAGTCGCAATGGGACCAGGGTACCAGCCAATGTCGACGTCAACATATCCAGAAGTGACGTCTGTAAGTACGCACACGCCTTGCTTGAAAAGCGATATCTATAGGTTATTTGATGTGTATGTGGATATATGCACGAGTTCGATAGTGTGCGTTTGTACGCGACTTTAGGAGACCGTCTAAGACCATGCTGTTATGTCGTCTTGTACAGTTATTCCATGTTTTTGTTATTTGTCATGCTGATACGGTACCGTACATTTGAGACACGCCATGTGATTTTGTACCTTCGGACATCTGCGTAATTTCATGTTATACGTTTACAAAATTTACAATATTTTCCGTAAATGGCGTCAAAAGTTGACGAAATCTTCAAAGTACATGCGGAATTATGGACACCGTATTCTCTGTTTTAGGGGTAGCAGTATTTATATTTTCTTTTCCTATTTATGACCGGATTTACCTTCTACTGCGTACCTGCCTGGGGGCCGTTTCACTAAACTTCGTACGGCTAAAATGTTCGAAAGTGCAAAATTATAATAGTCTGTAAATTTCACATTGACATGGTTTTCTTGTAAACAATTATTGGATTTACATTTATTGAGCATAGGCTGCATATGCAGCCTATGCTCAATAAATGTAAATCCATCATTGAAAATTTCCAGACGATGCTAAATTTGCACTTACGAACATTTTATTTAGTCGTACGAAGTTTAGTGAAACGGCCCCCTGGTGCGTGTTATTTTGTTTTGTGAACAATACATGTATCAATGACATGAAAACCACTCTTTCTTATTATAGATGACCGACCATTGAGCAACAACCAGAAGCAGTACCTGACAATGATTTCTCACTATCTACATAGTAATCCTAAAATATTGTTTGCGCCAAATAATGCTGCAGCCAAGAGAATTATTAAATCGGTAAGAACGCTACACAACTTGCACAGATAATCAATGTTTCAAAACATCTGTTGCCTTGGTAATGCCAACTCGCAATGAAACACTTTACCGACCTGAGGACCGTTTCACTAAATTGTGTACGACTAAAATATTCGTAAGTGCAGAACTATGATTGTCTGTAAATTGCACATTAACAATGTTTTCTTGTAGACAATTATCGGATTTACATTTATTGAGCATAGGCTGCATATGCAGCCTATGCTCAATAAATGTAAATCCATCAATTGAAATTTCCAGACGATCCTAAATTTGCACTTACGAACATTTTAGTGTGACTACATGTATGCATTTGGTGATCAGTGTAGATCCAGATCAGCCTGTGCATCCGCACAGTCTGATCAGGATCTGCACTGTTCTCCATTCGATCAATGAAACACACGTCATGCTTCTAAGATGCAATATAGTTATCAGGCTACATGAGTGCTATATGTCATTAAGAACTACGCTGTTCTCAAATCCCATAAGGCCCATTTCTCCAGTCACAGACACGTATGCGGGTCGCTGCCTGACACAGCAGTAACTAACATTTTAGTCATACAAAGTTTAGTGAAATGGCCCCCAGCAGATCAGTTCAGACTTAATCAATCAAACTGCTTTATTTCAAGCAACATTTTGAAATACAGAAATTGACCAAATATTGGCAAGGTTAGAGCGGGCGGTATGTACATGTAATAACAACTCTGAATGTATTAAACGTATATCATTTGAGTATATACAAAATATGTTCGGTAATTGCTACTTCTACACTGTATTATATTCAATGTTCAAGGTCATGACCTTTCACTCTGCATTAGAAATACTAACTTAATGGGACAGTGGAAGAATCAAGCTATTCCGCTGACCCCAGTAGCCTATTTCACCAACATTGCAAAGCATTTTTTTCTAGCAAAGTATACTTTGAGGAAGTAATAATTTATTTCCCCCGAAATGCATTATTTCATATAGAACTAACAACTGCATATATTTGATGATTAAAAGTATGCAGAATTATTGTACTGAATGAATTACATTATCACAGTCAAAATGGCTGTGATAATGTAATACATTCAGTATAATCATTATTAACAAGTACACATATGAGGGGTCTAAGAAGTTATAAACTTATAAAACTTATAAAAATTAATAAATTGATCCTCAAATTAAAAATTTCTCCCTCAAAGTGTACTTAGAAAGAAAAGTAGACTTTGCAATGTTGATGAAATAGGCTACTGTAGCCGATTTCACCAACATTGCAAAGTATACTTTGAGGGAGTAATCATTGATTTTTCTGAAACGCATTATTTCATACAGAACTAATGATTGCATATATTTGATGATTAACACTATGCAGAATTATTATACTGAATTTATTACATTATCACAGCCAAAATGGCTGTGATAATGTAATAAATTCAGTATAATAAAAAATAATAAAATTATCTTAAAATTTAAAATTTCTCTCTCAAAGTATACTTTGCTAGAAAGTATACTTTGCAATGTTGATGAAATAGAGTACTGATCATATCCACTATTTGTATTATGTGTGTTGTTGATTGTGGCTTACAACTAATGATATTTTGTAACGTGTCATACCTTATTTAAACTGTGATTCGTGAAAAGAACATCTCCGTGACTTTCCACAGGTGATCGAGTCATTTGTTGTTGTATTGTTAGTCTCACAAACATTAATGATTGCGTCTTTTTTTGTACTTCCGATATTCCTTTATTCATATGCAACATGTCATCCGCGACATTTTACAGGTGAATGAAACATTTGAGATGTACGCCAGTGTCACCAACTACGCCCGCCAATGGCTGAACGTTTCTAGAGATGTACATGACGTCATTGCTAACGTCACTTCACAGGTATGGTTATTTCATAATATAGCTTACTTTCTTTTATTGAGTTCAATGTATACACTACAAATTATATGTAAATGTTTTATAATACCATTATTAACTGACAGTTTGACATTTATTCAGGTGAAATAATTAATAGATAACTAATGACATAACATCAATCAATCAATCAATCGATCGATCGATCGATCGATCGACCGACCGACCGACCGACCGACCGACCGACCGATCGATCGATCGATCGATCAATCAATCAATCAATCAATCAATCACTCATAGCTAAGAAAATATTAATTAGATACGTGTATATAGAACGAAACTGTGGTTTGAGTTACAAACGATTCAATGTTCGTAAGAATCCTGTGATTTTCGACGTAAAGAATGGTTAGTGCTATTTCAGATACCGTCGTCCATTATTGAAGAGATTGAGAAACGTCTGCGCCCATATTTCAATACATCAACACACAATAGCACCGCCATGAACAACGGCACGATGTTCCTGCAGAACCTTACGCGCGATGTGATTGGCGTGGTTGACAAGGCAGCGGTCACGTGGCTGACGCTGATTAGTGGAGTTGACTTTGACGTATTCCGCGGATTCCCCACTGAAGCCGAGTTAGAAAACTACTTCCTGGAACAACAGTATCACGACAACGTCACCGTTATTGCTGGTAATATAACTGTGTAGATTGTTTATATATATTCATAAGACTGGTATTAATATATGGCTATGACTGGAGAAATTGGTCTCAAGTACATGTTTTCTTGATAACTTTCGTTACTCAAATGTTTGTTATATAATAAAACATAATACTTACAGGTCTGGTGTTTGAAAACCTAAACAGTTCCACTGCGGCCCTCCCACCACATGTGCGGTACAAGGTCCGCCAGAACGCCACCCTGACGCCGACGACGAAGTTGGTCCGCCACCAGTTCTGGTACCCCAGCCCCGGCACATGGGACGTGAAATACTACCACTTCGGCTTCGTCTGGATACAGGTGGGTACAATATCCGTGTCCAATATAATTAGTTTAATCAATATTGTATTTCATTCATTTTAGCATGTATATGCATACATACATGACATTAGTGAAATAAAGATTAGTAGGATTAGAAAACAAGCTTTATAAAAACCTTTTTATAGAGAATAGTAGGTTAGTGCCGTTAATGGGAAAACTATCTGGCAATGCTTAGGAAACGGGATGGGCGAGGCTTTGCCGAGCACATCCCGTTTCCGTGCCACGCCAGATATTTTTTTCATATTCACGGCACTAACCTACTATTCTATTTATCCCGTCAACACCTACAAATGGCTTTAAAATGCAAAAAAAATTCCGAGCCACCGCACATATTCATACGCAGTGATTAGGTCGTATTGACAGGATATCAAAAATGTTTCACGGCACCGTATTTCACGGCACATAC